>JARFJB010002111.1:757372-950772 GCA_036346205.1 Vesta saturnalis
AAGCATTATCGCCAAAGGATACACACCCAATTGGTCTAGTGAGCTATTTAGGATTGTGAAAGTTCGCATTACTAACCCCACTACGTGCATGCTGGAAGACATGAAAGGAGAACCTGTACTGGGAGGGTTTTATGAACATGAATTACAGAAAACAAGGTATCCTGATGTGTATCTAGTAGAAAAAGTGCTTCGCTCCAAGAATAATAAGTTATTCGTAAAGTGGTGGGGATTGGATGAAAGATCATGATCAATAAGGATGATATTATTTTATAACATTTAAGTTGTAATTTGTGAAATAAATTACTTATATTAGTTATATAGTTTGTATAAAAGGATGTAGCTCTTAGATGAAGTAAAACGCACAAAAAAAATAGTAGTATTTTATTCTTTAAATATAAATATTAAATTTGTTTTTAAAATTTCATTATCTTATAAAGTGCACCTAAAGTACTTCTTTAATCACTTAAATTACTGGATGGCCATATCCCCGAATCTGGTCCACACCTCCATACCAAGTAGGAATTTGAATTTGTTTCACCTTTTGTTGATGTTATCTAGTATCCAGTAATACATTTTGTGGTGCTAATCGTTTTCCCACGGTTGAGACTTATAGCTGACATTTTGTTCTAATAATATTTCAATCAAAATATCGTGGCACTTGTAGTTAGCATAATATGCCGCTTTCTCAATACATTCAGTTATAATAAATAAAGTGTCTTTGTAAGCAATATTTTTTAAGGTAGATTTAACATTTGTTAAATCATCAACCCATAATAAATTGTATAGATACATGTTAAGCTAACACGTAACGCGCAGACAAACCGACGTACAACAAAATGACAAAAGGGTACGACAGAACAGCGCAGGCAGAACGCCGGCAAAATGCAACAAAACGGCGCTACGTCAAAACTCATATTTTCATGATGTTTGGGCGCTATGTACTGTAATGGTATTTATCATTTTTGTTTGTTTGTTTTCCGTTCTTTTTCTATCCTGTGGTACTACCTATCCTGGAATCAAAATTATCCTCCAGCCATAATCCTCCACATTATAAATAATTTCATAATCTACATAATCTACTATTAACCATTTTTAATTAGAATCCATCATTAATAGATAAAATGAGTTACTTATGCATAGTATATTAAGATAATTACTGCCGTTAGAAAATAAGTTCTTTTTGGAAAAGGAAATACGGTATATAAAGGTAAGAAATTTAATATCCTTCAGTCTTTCCACAAAATTGGTGAACACAATTTTAATTCGTGACAGTCAAAAGGTGCAAAACTTCTTGTTGACGATGGTTTCTATACCGAAAGGAAAGGGTACGTAAAATAACTTATTCTTATTTATTATTATGATTATAATGGAAAGATTCCATTTAATGGCATTTTATGCATGAAATTCTTTTAAAAATATATACCTGCCAAAATTTATTTATTTAACATTAACTTAATAAATAATGAATTTCAACGGAAGCCTGATTAAATGTCAATAAGTAATTTTATTTTGAAGTAGTAGGTAACTGAGCTTATCTTTTTTCCTTTAGAATGGGGCTAACGAAAAGTAATATGGCGATGCAAAACAGCACAGTACAGGATGTAAAGGAAGATGTTGGACGAAGGCGACGACGTCATATGGAAGTCAGAAAATCATAATCATATTTCCACAACGATGAAAATATTGCAAGAAAGCTTATTTGTGAAATTAAAGAGAGATTCCGCCACACTGGCACTCCAGCACAAATACTGGGAGAAGAGTTGCAGAATGTGCCGACAGCAGTTAACTGTAAGTTGCCCAGTGAATGCATTGAAACGGACCATTCAAAGAATGAGATTGCTTGGTAGAGGTCCAGCGCCAAATTCGCTTCGAGATCTGCAAATAGTTGGTGATTATCGAAGAACATTTAGAGACGAAATTTTTACTTTTCGATAGTGGAGCTGAAGACGAAGATCGATTTCTAGTTTTTCGACTGAAAATAATTTAAGATTAATGTCGCAATGTGAGCATTGGTATGCCGATGCACTTTAAAACGACTAATTTTTTTGTCAACTTTATACCATTCATGGATTTAAACAACAATGTTCTTCCAACTGTATATGCGTTACTTAAATAAAGAAAGGCAACCTATATACGCCTGTTGGAAACGCAAAAAGTTTGCAGGTGGAATTACATACTTCGGTGATGGATTTAACCAGAAGCTTACGGTGCATTTGAAGAAGTGTTCCCAGTGTCAAATACCAGGTTGTTTCTTCCACTTTTCACAGTGTATTTACAGAAAAATTCAAAAGTCGCGATCTCCTGCAAAGATATACAGAAGATGTTGATTTTGCATTCAAGTTAGGCAACTCTTGCGTTTTACCAGCAAACGAAGTTGTAAAGTTTTGAGACCCTAGGAGGGTACATTTTAAAAACTTAAACGTTTTGCAACCCTCCTGCATTATTTTGAAGAAACGTGATAGGAAGGTATGACAGACGACGGGTAGGTTGTAGCAATGTTCCCGATTACGATGTGGAATTGTTACGGCGGCACCTCTACGATTTACGGAAAACCAGCAATTTGGAAGGTTGGCATAGACGATTTTCATCGCTCATATCGGCATACCATCCGTCGATATGGAAATTTATCGATGCTCGAGAACCAATCACTTAACGAAAAATTGTGGAAGAAAATGTAGCAGGACACCAACCGCCTAAAACGTCGAACTTACAAACAAACTGCGGACAACATCTCAATAGTGGCAGACTACGGAAGCAGGGATATATTTGACTATTTGCGAGGCATAGCTCATAATTTTGAGTTACAGGCACATTCATAAACATTATTCATATATTTCAAATCTTGTAAACATTTATAAATATTTGCAATTACAATAAAAATTAAAAAATACATTTTGTTCTTAATCTGGTAAACTTTTTGTATTAATTTGCAAGTATGTATATTTTAAATAATGATATCATCTTGTAAACATATATGATTTATATAAAGCTCGGCGCTTTTTTGTCGCAGCGCCCTTTTTGGTCTGCGCCGTTTTCTCCACGCTGTTCTGTCGCAACGTCGTTTTGTCGTGGCGCCCTTGTTGTCCGCTCCCTATTGTCAGCGCCATTATGTCGGCGCAGTTTTTGTCTGCGCCGTTATGTTGTGGAATCCTTTTTAAGATAATATCTACTTCATCAAAAGTTAATGAATTGTAGCCTTTATCGGTACACAATTTCATAAAACTTTTAATGGTATCGTCTATTTTAACTTTTTTATCAAATAATGTCTTAATAATAACTTCATTTGCACACCTTGAGTTAATAGCACACCAGGAAAAACACTCATCAGGAATACCAATATATTGTAATATATTGAGTACAAATAAATAGCTTTCGGGGGAGGACGTCTCCATCAAAGAACGCTTCAGGTATTTTCCGTAGATTTTATCACTACTGTACCATAGCTCTTCCTGCAATTTGTTTTCAAGCCTGTTCATAATGATAAAACTGTTTTCTGAAACAGTAAAGTTAAATCCCCAAGGTCTAGTATCAGTGAAATTGAAATTTACTAATCGATTACCATGACAATGATTAAGTACTACTGTATTCAGTTTGATTGTAAACACATCATGTTTCTTTGATCTTATCAGATGCTGATAATGCCTTATTACGTCACCATCAAACAAAACATATTTATAATCATTTATCGTGATCTGTTTGACGGTTGCGCGGGTAGAACCATTTGATTTTTTTACAACATTTTCATCAACCACGTAAGCATACATTTTTGCACGAAGTCCTACAAATTCCAACATAATCACGCCATGATTTTCATCTTTCATTAAGCCAAGGACTTTTTTATTTACTAATGGGATTCCAAAGATGGGGCTATGATCAGATTTATCGAATTTACCAATGTCCTCTTTAATGCATTCATAGATATCGCGAACTGAAAAGGCGTATATGAGGCTATCCGTATCCACGTACAAGAGCTTAGCATTATTATGAAACTTGGGTAGCGTGTAACCGTAATGAAAATTGTATAAAAAGGCCTTTGAAACGTCTAAAACACTAAATCCTGCATATATAGGTTTAATGAAATGTACTTCTAGGTTATTCATTTGAATGATAAGCATGTGATTATCAAATATTGTACAACTATGAAAATTTGGTTTTGCTATGTAAGCAAGAGCACCATAGCGACCCTCCCATTTCGTTACTAAACGTATATCCTTATGTTTACGCACATTTTCCATCAGATTCCCAAAAACGCTATTAATCATTAATTTATAAAAAATGTTATCAAATTCGTTTTGAGATTGCTGGCGCATGGTGATATTTAAATCGATATACTTTTTTAACCACGGGGACTGTTTAAAACGTAATATACGGTGCACTTTTACCAACTTTAATCCATATTTTAATTATACTTTCAAATTTCTGTAATGAATTACATAATTATGTTTAGGATACAATGTAAGTAATAATTTTTTCATTTTGGAATCAGATACGGGTGGTACCATATATTCGGGTGCGAATGGTAGATTACTGTCTCTCATTTAATTCTATGGGATAGCCTAAATCACACTCGACTATGTAGCCAATTTCCGAATCATCGGGATGGTTTATTAAACCTAAAGTTTCAAAATTATCAACAAAAGAAAAATCGCCAAATGGTAGAAATTCTGAGATGGTGGCTCCATATAAATTATTTACGTCGTAGTACATTAAATATACACTTTCGGAAGTGGGATAAAAATTTTCCCCCATGTACTTATTGTTAGCTTTAGCATATCGATTAGAACATTGAGCCACACCACCTCTAATTCCTCTCTCAATAAACATTAGCATATCAATGTATGTAAATAGTTCTAAGTATACTTGTGTAATTTTAAGCACAGCATCGAATGCCAAACCTGGGGCTGTATAATAGTGCAGAGGATCAAGTTTGTAAGTACTTAAACAAGTTTGTCGAAAGTTTTCGAAAATATCTGCTAACAGTAGAACGTCCGTTTTTAGATACAAATCCGAGTAATCCCCTTACCATTTAATATTAAATCTGTTCCAAACATTAACTGCATGTGCAAAACTCGCATCATTGATACCCTCATTAGTGAGAAGGCTTAAAAACGCTTCCTTGGGAGGGAGTCTGGTCTCGCTTAATTTATCCCAAGGATCAAGATATTGATAAGGAAACACACCTTTGCGAACTAGTAGCGAAAATTCTTTAGCATTGTTACAATTAGCGTGGGTAATAAATTTTGTACTATTTTCTAAACAGTCCGACAACTCTTAAATACTATTACTCATAAATCTCAAAGAGTCAATAAATCTAAACCTAATTTTAGTGCCTTGTATTACTTTCGTGAAAGAAATATATTTTTCTTTGTTTATGGGTAGCAGTGAAATCGCACCGGGAACAGTAGGCAATTCTCTAGTGAGGAAATGACTATCATAACCTGATAAATTATGAAACACGACTGGTAGAATGTGAGAGTCTTTATAGTTTAGGTTACAATTCTGAGGTGATGCTCCCCGAAATGCACCAGTAAAATGGTTATGATTCCTAGCTTTTTATATCATAATCAGTAAATGGTTTTCCGCAAATGTGGCAAGTATTAGTGCTTTCAAAGTGCTCAACCTGATTTTGAGTTAAAGTATCCATAGGAATTATTTTATTGATTATTTCGGTAGTCCAATGTGCAATACTTTGAAGCTCTTTAACAAACCATAGAATGCAATCGTTTCCTCTATAAAGTCTAAATCGTGATAAAGAATCATTGTATGAACATTTCAAGTAGTAAGCAATGCTGAAGGGTACATGTTTGGAGTGAAATATAGTATTATTATCGATGTTCGTTAAATTTGTGCACGTTTCCAAAATACTTTCTAAATCTGCATAAATTACAAACGGCACCTTTTCGTGGAATGAGAAATTTTTGAACTTTAGGAATCTTTTCTGCTTCAGTAGGTTGCTTGACAGAGCATCGATTAAGCTGATGACAGTGAGTGATGTGTTTTTGTAGAACGTGATCTGAAGAAAAATGGTTCAAACATCGATAACAAATAAATTGCTTGTGCTCCTTATTCGATAGTTGTTTAGAAAAAAGTGCCGACACATTTTTAATCCACGTGAAATGATAAACAGTATTATTTTTTGTATTAATATGACCCGCAGCTTGATAATTAGCAGAAGGTACTAAAAGAGTTATAGGTTCCTCACACTATTTTGATATTCACTTAATACAAATGGTAATAATAATTTTTGCGTGTTACTGTGCAAAGCACTTACATTTGTCATATCACAATATCGATAAAAAAATAAAAAACAATTTAGAAAAAACAAACAAATACCATAATTAGCAAAGATACAGAAAAACAAACATTAAACATCCACGTTAAAATTAAATAATATGTGGCAAAGTAGTCAATTTAGAGTAGATAAATCATCACACAGGAATTCCTTAATTGAGTATGCTTTGATAGTTAAAAATCTTTTAATTTATTTTTAAGTTTGATCTAGTTAGCGTTTTGATTTGAATAAGACAATTAAAGAGATTTTGAGAAATGTATCAGGACCTTCTGCGTTTTGGATAACCTACAGTATTGGTTCTGATGTTATTTCATGATCGTGTATAATGGTCATGTATACCAGATTGCATTTAAATAAGTGTAAGTTGTCTTTTGCATACAATATACTTTCAATATAAACAGGGATGGCACTGTAAGAATTTTCAAGTCAACAAAAGACATCTTACAATCATCCTGATACCGATGTGCATTTATGATTCTTACTGCACGTCTCTGCAGTCAAATACTATATGTGCTGAGGAACAATTTACACCATTATGCCATAATTACTACAGAGTGTATTAGATATATACGTTTATTAAAACATTTTGAAACATTTTCAAACGTCTTAGGACGAAAATATTTTTACTAATCTTTCTACTTATCATTTCTGTATGAACATTAAAGTTTAATGTGGATCTATCTGTATACCTAAAAATTTTACTGATTGAGTGTTTACATGTGAATGACTAGCAAAGCAACAATTTTTGATTTTGTTTCATTTAATTTTAATTGTTTGGTATGAACCACTGTGACGCTAATTTGTACTTTTTTTTGTTTTAAAATAAGTTCATCTAACGATTGCTCGTTTACAGAAATTGTATCGTCAGCGTAGAAAATGCAATCAGCATAAATGTTTACAAAGTCTGGAAAATCGTTGAAATAAATCAGAAACAATAGAGGACCAAGAATGATCCTTAAACACCACGAGTTATAGAAAGTCTGTTTGACAGAATTCCATTGAAAGAAACGTGCTGAAATCTGTCTGATATATATGACGAGATTAGTTAACGCTGCTTTCGCTAAAATTATATACTTTTCAATTTTGCAGCAAGATATTGTGCGATACACAATCGAATGCTTTCGTTAAGTCCAGGAACATAGCGATTGTGTATGCAGTTTTCAAAACAGTCTAATGTGGTATTTACAAATTTTATTAATGCATCGATACATTTACGTTTTCTAAAACCATACTGGTCAGAATAAAAATCTGGTTATCTTCAAAATATGTGTAAATCTGTACTATCGCCTTTCAAATACTTAGAAAATCGGTAATATAGATATAGGTCTATAATCGCAATTTCGTTTATATCTGACTTAAATAAGGGCACAATGGAAGCAACCTTTAGTAATTTTGAAAACAGCCAGATCTAAATGCGTCATTTATTAACTTTGTTAAAGGTGCAATAAAAGGCTAATATTTTTTTAACAAGATGTAAATGCCGTAGATGTCTTTAGCTTTACTATTTTGAGACTCATTAATATATCTTGTTTCAGCCTGAGATATTTCTTGAAAGTTAAATCGAATGTTTGAATTCACGCTTACTTGCAACATCTAAAGCGCAGAAATGGGTTTTTGTAAATTAACTATTTTAGTTGCCATATTTACAAAAAAGAATTAAAATCGTCCGAGCTTATATCAACTGATGAGAAATACTCTTGAATTCCTGTGTGAATTTATTACTCACATAGCTTTCGTCTTATTTACTGTTGTGAAATAACACTGTCATTTGCTGTAATTTTAGCAAATCTGATGGCTTTTTATATTTAATATGAAATGTATTACGCAATAGTTTAAAATTTTCAGTTTTTGTGTGTTATACAAATTATTTATGAAGTGTGTTTCTTAAGAGCTCAATTTCTTTACTAAACCATTTATTCCATGGTCACATTGACGTTACTAATTTGCGTTCAGAAAGCCATTAGAAATGCACTAGTGAATTGTTTGTGAAATATTTCAAACTTTTCATTAGTATCTAATTTACAATCATCTATAGTATTCCATGACGTATGATTAAGAGCGTTAAATAAAGCCATAAGTCTTTTGAGTAATAGGTCTAAAGGTACTTATACCTGTAATTTATCTATCACTAATTTCTATTTGAAGTGTAATGTATGACCTAAGTGGTCTGATAAACCAGTGTCTACATTTTTGAAAGTAAAGCTGTTTTAGAGAAATTTATAAAAATTATCCAAACAGTTTCTTCCTCTTGTAGCTTCAACAGTTGCTTTTTCTAAGCCATACGACAAAAAATATTACTAATAGTGGTGCATTATACTCACAACTGTTGAACTTCACATTAAAATCACCACATATTATCACTTGCAGTAAGTCTTTAATGAGTACAAAATACTTTCCAGATTTTCACAAAATATATTAAAATCTCTAACGGCGATCTGTATAAAATTAAGGCTACATTATACGAGACACAGTATATAGCTGATAGTTCACAATGAAATTCTTTAGATAATTGGGTTATCTTTGAAGAGGACAAAGATTTAAGTTTGCAGTGGAGTTGAATAAAATTAAAACACCACCATGACACCGATTTGTTCGGGAAAATACGATGCAATTTTCAAGCACCCATTTTAAGTCCTCTTAACTCCGCATCCGATAACCAATGTTCACACAGGATATAAACTGAAACGGTACTAACATCTTCTAAGAATGCTTCTAATTCGTCAAATTTTGATCTTAAGCATTGAATATTTATATTAAACACAGTTATCGACAGTAGGATGTTCTTGTAAGTATTTTTTTGCATGTTATTTGACATGTTATTTTTTGTAATACTATTTGTTACGTTAACTGTTTTAGAGACGACCTGATAAAATTTAAATTGGTATCTGAAATTTCAGTTCTTCGACAATGATGAAGTTTATTTGGATGATCCGAATTTTGTGCTGTTATATATGCACTAATTCCAGAGCTTACGACGCCCTGAGATGAGGTATCCGTATCTTCAACAATATCTACTCTGGGGTTGATGTAAATTAGATTATCATTTTTTATTAAGCTTTTTGAGTGGTTTATTAATTCATATATATGAGTTATAAATTTAAATTTACCGGCTTTTCTCATATGAAGCCCATGTGTAGTGAACAATGCTGCTTATTATTGAGTTTATATCAATATATCTAATACTATTCTCATCTCTCATTAGAATGTCATATAGTTTCCAATTTTGATCTAAAATCAAATTATTTAAACTATTACGATTACTCCAGAATGGAGTTGAGATTAAATTACATTAGTAATATTTGATATATGCTTTATTTTCTTTATACATTTATTTTTTATAGGTTTTCCTCTTATTGCATTATTTGAACCCGCAACAATAACAACAAAGTCATTTTGCCAAAATTGTAGGACAATTTATCAATATCATTTATCACATTCTCAAAAAGGCCATTTGGCATAGATAAAGTAGTACATTCAAATTTATTTCTATCCACAATCGAATTTAATATTACACCACAATCGCGCACATGACTGTCACCGATTAAGAGAATCTTATTTTTAACCTTCCTTTACTTTCCACTGACAATTTATTGTTTATTAAGAGTTTATTAGAGTTTATGTGACCACTTTTTAACACCGAAATGTTAGCTCTTCATTAATATCTTTATTTTTAAGCTCGTGGTTTCATTTGTTTTATGAGTGCTTGACATTTGTGGTACATGTAGACTGAAATTTTTGTACCATTCTTTGAATTTTTTATAATTACGCAATTTTGTAATTAATATACGCGCATGAACTAGTTTTCTTTCCAAGTCTTTTTTTTATTTAATAATCGTGAGTACTGACACTTTTTGAAATTTGTCCTTGTTTTTTGAGCGCTTTTGTGATCTGAAGGTCTTTGTGTGGACATTACTACTGGATTTACTCCTTAGGTAATATCTTGAAGAACTTGTATCATTTCTTATTTGCAATTGTTTCCTACAGTCACTTACTTGATGTAAATTTTCAATTTATCTACCATTTTTCTTGCTTTATCACATTAACACGCGACATTTACGTAAACAAATAAAGTAAAGTAAGAATTCAGTATTGTTTCGATGTACATATAAACAACGATAGAAACAGAGCACCATAAAACACGTCCTATCACTTTGACGCCTCGATACATCTTATATATTAAATATAACTTTCCCCTGAATGCAAAACAAATTAATGGAGAGGTTGTTTAATTATTCAAATTTCTTTACATCATATAGTTTAATGGGGAAGGAAATTGAATCATAATTTAAAACATACTTAAAATAAAGATAACTGTAAACTCTATCTCAATGATATTGCGTGGGATATAGTGCCGAAACAACGGCCCACAGGAAGCAATACTCATCGTCATTTTTAACATTCACTACCGCATGCTTTACTACTATGAAGTAGGGAACTTTAACGTAAGCTGGAAGGGCACCTCTAAATAGGACATATCTATTAACATTCAGCTTTAAATGTAATACTTTATGTAATGCCCAACCGGAATCCCTTTCGGAAAACTCCTCTAATTTTTTTTGTGATTTATAATAAACGTTTTCATTATACCACTTACGTAAGTTAGTCGCAATATTGATGGCATACTTTTTTATGGCAAAAGTTTTCAACTCGATAACGTGATTTACAGGATGGATAAAATTGCAGACCAAAAAAAAATTCACCTTTAGCATCGATTGCCTTAGCATTTAACCTTTCGCGCAAAACTATTGTATGCATTTTGTAAAAAAATAAGAGGGTTTTTGATGTTTACTATATTGATTATAATTCCCGTAAGTAACCTACCATTCAAACATGAATCTAGAGAGTACCAATTTAATTTGCGTCCACGCTTTTTAGCGACATTGGCAATTCCACTACCTGTTTTCTCTGAAGCGTTCTTTAACTGTTTAACTCTTATAAGATAATACTTTAACAATGACAAATTACTTTCGAGTTTAAGCAAATTTTCGCATGTCTCTAAATACATTTTATTTTGAATTATATTTTACAAATTCATGTTTGGTTTTCAACAATGGAATAATACTTCTTGTTAAATTAACAATATTACTACTACTGGGTATACTCTTACTCATAGTTACTTTCAAAACTCTATCCAACACTGCAAGAAAATATGAAGCACACGCGCTGTCGATTATGTAGCAATGGAAACAAATATTATATTTATTACAACTGATATGTAAAAATTAATAATTTAAGTAAGTATATAAGTAGGTATACAATTGCAATTCTAGTCGGGAGTGCAATATACTGACTGGTATAAAACTGCCAGAACTGGTTATAACTTGTTGCAAGAGCTTTAGTGTTCATAGACAGATGCATAGATTGCAGTTTGTCGCGTTTAATGGGAATATCTATTAACCTTGACATAAATACTATTCTCATGGCTTATGCTGCATCACCTTTGCCTGCAGAGGTCATACATTGCACTTTGTGGGGTTTACTAAGAATATGCATTAACTTAACCTTGCTGACAGCATGTGAAATGCTTTCTCATATCTAGATAATGCTGCATTCATTAGAGTTCGTCACCTTTGCTTGCTCAGGTTAGTTCATTGTACTAACCACTTCCACTTGTTGTCAATTTTGTTAACGTTAACAGATCTATGTGTATATAATGTTAAAGTTTTAATTGAATACCATTAATTACTCACCATTAGTAATGGGTTCATCCAACAAACAATCTAACTTTCACTAAAATGCAGGCAAAACCTTGTATTTTGCATGACGTTTTGGTGCGCCCATCAAATAACACCTTAGAACCAGCACCCCTTGAGGAAGCCATCCCCATCATCTCCATAAGGGATAGTGATGTAGAGGATAAATTTTAGAAGTATTTCGAGAGGTATGTATAATTTTAATTAATACTATAGTTTCATTTTATTAATTCATAGAGAATTTTTAGTACAAATAGAATTATTCATCTTTTAAGCATAACGCCAGCAACCACGTTTATAGCAACACCTCCACAACCATCACTGTTGCGAAACCTACAATATGGAGGAAGAAACTTGGCTCTTATAGGAGGGCACCTCACACAGCTGGATGATGAGCAGGACCCACCAACCCTTCCGGCCTATAGGAAAGAAAGTATTCGGTGGTTACGAAAACTTCACAATGACTATATTAATAGTGGGGTGGCGGGGATGGGGCCAGTGGAAAGACTGAAAGAAGAATTGGTAGAGGCTAATTAATATTTAGTGTTTACGGAAAAATATAGTAAATACTAAAGATATATTGCGTACATTGGAAGGGATTGATGCGTGATGTGTTTAATACGTTTTTTTGTGAAATTTATTGTAAAAAATAAATGTAACATTTTTTTATATTTTTATTATTTTTCGTAAAATATTCTCACTATCCAAAAAAATTTACTACAGCTAAAAAAATGTGAGTGATAGTTAAATTTGCGCTAGAAAAGTGAAATGATCTAGGTTAAGGAAAAATTTGAAAACATCTGGAAGTCTGACTTACCCATGTACTCATGTATAAATTTTTACATCAAAGTAAGGCAGACATTTTTTGAAAATTTTATGTGCATGTTGCGTTACAAATTTATTTATTGTAAAATATCATGTATATAAAGAAAGTGAAAAAAAGCTTGTGTTATATAAAAGTCAAAACAGTTCCCAAAAGCATGTAAATCTGAAACCTCTACACCATGTATTTATGCAATACAAATGACACAATTGCATTCATATATTTGCAAATCCCGTTTCATAATTGGAATGTGAATTGGTGACTAAGATAAATATAGAATGTTTGCATTCACACCTGCATAAAATGTTTTCAAAGCAAAATAACTGCGTTCATTATCATACAATTCTTAAAGCAGTACTCTCCACTGCTAACAAACTAAATAATAATAACTAAATTAAAAGTCATGTTTTAAGTGCTGTATGTTGTTTCAAAATTGAATTAGTTAATTTAAAGAGCATTTCGATACATTTATATATGAAATGGATAAATTGTATGCATATGTTTCTTCTGAGCTTACGTAAGTACAAAAAGTTGTGTTTTAAGTGCTCTTTGTTGTTTCAAAATGGAATTGGTTAATTTAAGAGTCATTTTTTGTTTTGATAAATTTATACATGAAATTGATAAATTTATACATGAAATGATAAATTGCCACTTATAAAACAAAACTGCGTTAAAAAAATTTTTTTTCTGAGAATTAGGTGCAAATTTAAAATTTTCTGGAGCTGATCCTTTGTAAGACTTTATTTGTGCCCTCTCCCGCATTCCCACCTACACACTGAGAAAACCGACGTCCACATCGAGTTGAATTTTATCTCTTTCCATAGATATGCACATATATCTTTACTTACATCACACACCTTCTAACATACATCACTTTTATAGTTCAAGTACACGTCTATCGTTTACACAACAATAATTGCAAGTATAAATTCCATTCTAGTACAATTCCTGTATTTCAAGTTAAAGGTAATATTACAAATCATACTGATAATACTATATGGGTAACGCATTTTGAAATTGCAAGCTTTTTCACTCATTGCGAGTACAATCCATTTAAAATGGGTTTTAATTGCATATATAAATGTAAAATGTCCAAAGATATATTGTGAGAGTTAGTATTACTTTATTTCATAAAAAAATCGTTAGAATTTATTTTAAAAAAAAAAAAACATATTACAAATACTTGGCAAATATGTTAAAAATTTATTATATTACATCACACTTCCCATTGCTACTCAATTAATTTGGAAAATATTAAAAATGTACGTTTTATATCGAATTGTGATCTATAATATTTCACAATTAAGGGAGGCTTTTTTTAATTAAAAAAACGTTAGAATTTTTTAGATGAATAACATATTGCAAATATTTCCGAAATAAACAAAGGATTTTATTTTACATCAGTATTTATCTTAAAAATGTATTGATTTTGTACAGTCTTAAATTTTGAATATAAATATGAATATAAACTTTTGCAAAATATCACGTAGTATTGTTAGTTGCATAACATTTCAGGGTTAAAACTTTATTATTATGCTCTTATCCGCTTAAAAATATTTCTATGACCTATTAGGGGCTTAAAAGTCGACGAGGAGTGTTAGGGGACTTTTATAAATTTATTTTTGGAAAATTCTGGACCGTTTTTGAGAACAATCGATTTCTTTTTGTTTCAAAAGGCTGGACCTATTAGGGGTAGCTTGTGCATCTTGAAATTGAAAGCTTTTGCCTAACGTCACAATTATTATTATTTATTTCATATAAATACAATAACTCATTTAAACACTACAACGTATTAATACCAAATATGTTTAAATGTCTTTTTATTTTCAAACTCGGAGCTGCCTCATTCTTCTATTTATTTCATACACCCCTAAATCTACTTTTAAATCTCTAATTTTTCATATCAACACCTCCAACTTGCGCTTCCTATCTTATATATTACCATTTTCGTCATTTCTACTAATACCTAATCGCGCACACCCAAAGAAGCCTTTTATTATAAATCTGCATCCTTCAAAACCGCTAACCTGGACAAAAATGTCTTCTTCTTTCCATGAACTTATTCTATTTTTATACTTCTCAGAAATGTCATACAATGCCCTTACAGGTCAATAATATTTGACCTTGACCACTCTATTTTTAGACTTCTAAGAATTGTAATATGATGATGACATTGAAATTTCTATTTTTAGTTTTTGACCTTGACATACAAATTTCCCGCCAAAAGGTTTGACAGCAGAGTGCCCTTGTAATATGATGATGATGGCATTGCAATTTGTATTTTTAGCTCCAAAAATTTAAATTTCCCGCCTAAAGTTTGACCTTGAAGAGATCCAAAACCTTACATTTCTCACCTCCAGAGGTCGAGTGATCTTGAATTGGTCCAGAACCGGCCCCTAATCAGTACTATCGTATTAGCGAAGTTTTCCTTTTTGCGCCTCTCGACTCGTCTTCCATTTGTGTTTCATTTTCCGTAATCAATTCGTGAGGCAATTGGTCTTTGTTTGGAGGTGGGATAAAAATTTGAGTACTTGATTTGGGCTCCGGTAATGATTGCTTAATGTATCCCATTAAATACGAGATAAGATGTTTTATTTCCTCCTTAACTATCTTTCTTATTTCAGGAATAATGTTATTATTTAACGTTACGGCGTTGCCTGCCATGCGCCTCGCTTCTGGGTATGTTACCCTCCGTGTTACTTTGATTTCTTGTATTTTTAGTTCTCGTTTATATGTTTCGCATGACTTAGAGTTTGCAGGTTGATTTTCTTGGCAGTTATGACATACCACTGGCATATCACATGGATATGCCAGTAAACGTAAACGTAAACGTAAACGTAAACGTAAAAGTAAACGTGAACTTGAACTTGAACTTGAACGTGAACGTGAACGTGAACGTGAACGTGAACGTGAACGTGAACGGGAACGCGAACGCGAACGCGAACGCGGACGCGGACGCGGACGCGGACGCGAACGCGAACGAGCACGCGGACGCGAACGCGAACGCGAACGCGAACGCGAACGCGAACGCGAACGCGAACGCGAACGCGAACGCGAACGCGAACGCGAACGCGTAAACGTAAACGTAAACGTAAACGTAAACGTAAACGTAAACGTAAACGTAAACGTAAACGTAAACGTAAACGTAAACGTAAACGTAAACGTAAACGTAAACGTAAACGTAAACGTAAACGTAAACGTAAACGTAAACGTAAACGTAAACGTAAACGTAAACGTAAACGTAAACGTAAACGTAAACGTAAACGTAAACGTAAACGTAAACGTAAACGTAAACGTAAACGTAAACGTAAACGTAAACGTAAACGTAAACGTAAACGTAAACGTAAACGTAAACGTAAACGTAAACGTAAACGTAAACGTAAACGTAAACGTAAGCGTAAGCGTAAGCGTAAACGTAAACGTAAACGTAAACGTAAACGTAAACGTAAACGTAAACGTAAACGTAAACGTAAACGTAAACGTAAACGTAAACGTAAACGTAAACGTAAACGTAAACGTAAACGTAAACGTAAACGTAAACGTAAACGTAAACGTAAGCGTAAGCGTAAGCGTAAGCGTACGCGTAAGCGTAAGAGTAAGCGTAAACGTTAACGTAAACGTAAACTTGAACTTGAACGTGAACGTGAACGTGAACGTGAACGTGAACGTGAACGGGAACGCGAACGCGAACGCGAACGCGAACGCGAACGCGAACGCGAACGCGAACGCGAACGCGTAAGCGTAAACGTAAACTTAAACGTAAACGTAAACGTAAACGTAAACGTAAACGTAAACGTAAACGTAAACGTAAACGTAAACGTAAACGTAAACGTAAACGTAAACGTAAACGTAAACGTAAACGTAAACGTAAACGTAAACGTAAACGTAAACGTAAACGTAAACGTAAACGTAAACGTAAACGTAAACGTAAACGTAAACTTACACTTAAACTTAAACTTAAACTTAAACGTAAACGTAAACGACCTGTTTGAATACCTATCGTTTATGACAAATAATACATCTTTTTTTAAAGAAGGAGAACGAAAATGTCTTCGTGAGCTACGGTTTCCTGTATTTAAAAGGAGAGAATCAATTCTCTGGAAAGACAGCTAGTTAAGCAAGAAAAAAATGGTGAATCCTCACTAAACCGGGTGTGAATATTTTAAATCCAAAACAATTTCCGGTTTTCCGGTTTCGGACCATAACAAACTAGATTATGGAAATAAGTTTCAAAACACTAAATGTATTGTTAATAAATGTAACCCTTAACATGAAATAAAATGTTAGTATAGAGGATTATAATTCTCATAAGTTTGTGTGCTCAAAATTTCTGTATACTACAGCAAACATTTTTTCAACCAGCCCCAATTTATAGAATTTTAAAAGATTTTCAGAACTTGAAAAACATAAAACTATTTAACATTAATTTATTATTTATATATTAATATAAACAAATCTAACTCTATCAAAAAACTATTTTAAACATAAACTAACACTAATTAACAAAATAAATAACTAAGCGTGAACGCCTAAATTCTCTAACGTATGTAACACTTTTTGCGTATCATGAATGTTTTGGCGCACTTTTGCTAGGGAATTATTGGATTCCGCCAATTCTTCCGTTAGTCTCTGTACTTTTGGCACTTCCGATGACTTACCGTTCACACAACTATCTATAATGTTCCGCAAACACCTGACCCTTCTGCTGGAATTGCTGAAGGGTTGTTGGGTCCTGGGTTTCATGTAGTAAACCCTAGAAGTCGCGCTTCCATAATAAACTGCAAATTCTTTCCTTCAGATTGCAGTGGAGATGGAGTTGCTGATATTACAATTGGGAATTGATTAAAGGACATGACAGAATACTGAAAACTGTGATGATGGAAAACTACAACTACTGTTCTTGTACATTCAATGTTCATAATGTAGAAGAACTATTCAATTAAACGGATATAATAAACTATAGATTGGAATTCTTGAATCTTACAATCTGGTGTGTTTCTGTAAAAAGTTTATACAACAAGCCGTTTACTACCCTTGTTTTCGCGAGAAAGAATTCAATAGTAGTGCTGATGACATTTATAAAGGTATTGAAGATGTTATAAATACTAAGCATAATATTAATTCACATAACAGTGTATGCGGCATGTTACACATATTACAAGTGCCTCGATATTTTGATTGAAGTATTATTAGAGCAAAACACATATAGGTTTCAACCGTGGAAAAACTAGGAGCACTACAACATTTTTTTCTGGGTATTAGAAAACATCGATAAAAGTGAAACAAACACAAATTCCTGCTTGGGATTGACATATGGATCAGGTTCCGAAATATATTTTCGTTTTTAATCCTCTGGTCCGCAAGTGTTTCGAAAAACAGTCAAAAACCACTAATATATACTTATAAACCTTTTTTTTTTTGGTATATGTATTAAATCCAGATCTGCTTGCGAAAAGTCATCAAAATCTCTAATTATTGTTTGCCTTCGTTTAAAATCTTTCGTGCGGGTTTGTGGAATTTGTTGACGAGTTGTAGTTTAAATATGGCGCACATTTATCTACAATTTCTAAGTTGATCTAGTCTTTGATCCAACACTAGATAAGCTTTAGTGTTCCTTTTTCTGAACTGTTTGTAGACTAAAATCAAGGTATCCCTTCCTTCTAGCATCACCGGCTGCTTCAAGGTCTGCCAACTGTGTCAAACGGTTTCCATACAAATTGAACCTTGTTGATGAATCGTATTGCTTAGTGATCTATGTGATTGGCAACATTGCTGGGTCTGTTATTCTCGATATCAAATTGATTATCATAAATCAGTTTAAACTAAGGGGTTAATTCCTTGAATTGATACTGGGTATGTGATCGTCCAAATTTGTCAGGGGAATTTAGTTACGATATGTGGACATCAATGCATCTTCGTTTATACTGTTTACCTCTGTGTCCCGCCAATTTTTCTGCCCACAGTACCTCTAGGTCACGAATTAGTTCATGTGCATCGTTCCAATACTTGTATTCAATCGGCCTGTTAATTAATTCCTTTAAAAACGTATCTCCACCTAATTTAGTTGTGGGCGATGATGACATCAAGGGTTTGATTATTTGTGTATATTTTTTTGCTGCAGCTTCCTCGAATTTGTCCATTTACTTCATAATCTCGCCTTTCGACATTCTTAGCTTAGTTTTTCTATCTGGATCGATTTTATTTACTATTTCAGTTAGAGGTTCTTTCGTTATTAATGTGAACAGTTTTAATACTGTGCTGTATTATTTTACGAACCTGAATAATTATTTTCTTTAATACCATCTCCTTATTATCTATTATAGCAAAACGGGGTTTACTGATCAGGTATCGGTCTTCCTGAACAGACAACTGTTTACATTGAACAGATAGCTGTTAATATCTAAACAGATCAGTAACAGCTAAACTACTGTAAGCAGTTTATGGTATGATATATTCATCAAACCGTTTCCTATAGCGACCATTATTAACTTCAGTATCCTTATTTATGACCATGAAACCAAACGGATCTACCCAGCGCTTTGAACACGTCCCGAAACAATTTCATGGTTATGGCGAGACCTAATTGCTTTGGAATTTTGCTGTAAGTTTGACCCAAATAGATTCAGTCAAAATCCTTATGCCTAGCTATAGAAAAATATGCTTTGTTATTTTGCTTTTCACAAGCGGTATCATTGAAGATAAAAATACAGTTTAATTTTGCACAATTAGGCTCAGTCACATCTTGATTATCACTAAAGGTAACGTAACCTATATCCTTCATTGAAAGTAAGATTTTCTGTAAAAGTTTGTACTTGTTTTGATTCAATGACTTAAGAGTAAACGTATACATATTTAAATTTCAAACCATTTTTCACAGTAAGCAGACTCATCATTGCGTTTGTTTTGCCGCAATTGGAGGGACCGTATATAATGCCACGTATACTGTTAGGGAGTACTAGACTTTTCGTCAAAGTCATGATTTTGAATTGGAAGCTTTTGTTTCTGAGTGCTATTTTCATCTTTGGTGGTGGATGAAATAAAACTAAACCAACAATTACAAAAAATTTTATATACTAGACATACAGAGTATAATTTACAATAATTATAATTTTTCCACTTCTCCAGTGAGGTGGCTGTACTGCACAATAGCGTCATGGAGAATAAAACTATAGACAATGATTCCACTATCAAAAGGTGTTAGAGATTCCATTTACAATTTAATGTCTACTGTTGAGTTTTTAAGGATTCATTTTGTTTAGAGCAGTTCATTACAAAAACTGGACATGATTTGAATTCGGAATATTTTAATAACGCATCTCTATCATCTTCACCATAGTGCTCACATCGGAATTTCAAAAAACTGTGATAGGCAGGTATGTATTGGTTAGCACTGAAGTTCAAATTCATTGCTTCATATGGATAATACTGAGACTTCAGATATACCTTAAAATTTCTGATGTTAATGTGATCAAAATTTCCGGCCCTTGCCAACTTTGTGTACCTTTTACCGTGTTGGAATGCAACAACTATCCAGTGGTTCTTCCAGTTGCGTTGACGTTTTTATTGACCATATGTCTGATGTTGCTTGTTTTAAAGCAGGCAATTAATATAGCCCCCATTGACGAAATGGAACAGTAACAATAGAATTCTTACTGATTCCTTGAAACAAGTTAAGTTTCTGAGCATCACTAAGTGTTAAGTGTGGTATCTTCCATTCAATTCTGTTTAAGGTTATTGTCGCATTAACGTCACCATAGTAGCAGTTTGTATCTCTTCTAGATCGAATTAAAATCAAATCTTGACGCATATTCACGATTGCTTGGCGATAATCCTTTATTATTCCAAATATGTGGTTCAATGGTATGCATACTGTAAAAGATTTTTCTCCATTTTGCTCATCGAATTCTACTTGTAATGGTTCTTCATTATTTGGTGACCACCCCAAATAGCTTAGTGCTTTGCTCTTGCTTGCCGTATAAGAAATATATCCCTTAAGTGAAGATGTTATACCCGGATTTGTGAAAACGTCCACTCTTTTACCACCTAACTCATAACGAATATCTTCGAAAAGAAAGTTGGGAAAATTACTGGTTGTTACATGATTTTCTTTCATCTTCTCTTTGAGCTAAATCTTACCTTCTACATACAGAAAACTATCGTAAATAGCCGTAATTAGATCTTAACTCTAAATTAAGATGCATATTTCTTCAGAAGGTACATACTTAGAAGATCCATACGGAAAACAAGTGTGAATATATGAGTTGACTATATTATCATCAAACTGTACGTTTGGAAAGACATTTAATGATTAGGCCATGCTCGGTGAGAACTTTTAAACCAATTGACGTTAAAAAGTATTTCTCTGCAGATGTTAACCGCAATGAAGATCGACTATTAATTAAGGACTTACTTTAGGGATGATGTTTTTTATACGAATTTTTGAAAGATGGAATTGGTCCTTCATTAATCCTCAGACCCATGTTCTAAACGTACTCTGAATGGTTCACTTTCACTCTATTAATTCACCCTTTCAATTAGTCAAATTGATTATTATAGGTTTAGTTATGAACGAATACGTTCAAAAGTTAATGTGTAATTAAAAATTATTATTAATTTTATTGAATACATGAAAAAGTTCACCTCACCTAGGATTTGAACCTACGGCCTGTACTTTGCTAGAGTACGGCGCTAACTCTCTGCGCAAGGATTTGTGTGAATCCTTGCGATATTGTAGGCTCACATTCCATTAATATAAGTAATTTGATTGCAGTCTCACTAAATTTAGAATTTACATCAGTTCTACATACATAAAGACAAAATTTACATCGATTGGGGCTTGAATATCGATGGCGCTGATGTTTAGCGCGGTGATCTAGCAAAGTACAGGTCGTAGATTCAAATCCTGTTCGAGGTGAACTTTTTATTTATGTATTTAACAAAATTAATAATAAAGTTTTGGTCAAATTAATTGTTATATTACTAATTATGCCTGTGTTTACTAAACGATAAACTGGTGGGACTCAAACGTCAATCTCATTCGGTAAGACCCTTTTATAATGTTTCTCTCTACGTGTAGATTAGTGTGTATTTGGATGTCTAACGCAGACGTATGTAAAACATTTGGTTCTAATATTTTAAACTCAAACCCTAGCATGCGACCTATGCTACTTTCTTTAGTAAACTCGATCTCAAAGGAACTGTTCATCTCACATTTAAGTGCATTATTGTTTGCCCTAATGATAATTTTTTCTGTGGGTACCTTAGGTTTTAGATAATTGCTAATTTCATCTAACTCACATGTACCGTGTTGAATATTAATCACTCGCAAATGAGATGGATTTGTTCTAAAATACAATCTATCTTTGCATCCGTAAAATTCTACCAATCCAATAAAGTATTTCTTCCTCAAATCTCAAGTTGTAGCTAGCTGTGTTGCCAATACTTTCTAAATTGAATGTTCTCCACATAACTGAGAAAATTTGAGGTTCTGTTGATTATTTATACAAAAATTGGAGGGATAGGTGCCCGAAAATAATACTATCATATTCTTGATTCTGGTTATAATTATAATAAATTTTCCATCCCCGAAAGTAGTTAGTAACTTCGATTGGTGGTCGAAGATTACCGAAACTATCGTAATACCATACCTTTTTACCACGCTTTTTGTGGCAAACCCAATGCGTACCTGGCCCGCTTTGGACATCTAAGCGAATAAGTACATATTCATTTTTCCTTGGCAATTAGGCGTGCTACCATCTCTCATAAAAATATCTCTAAAGCAGGGTACATTTTTGGTGTATTTCTTTTAATCCATGTCTGTTAACGGTCTTTCGGGTTATATTTTAGGAACGGTTTTAAATGTAACGCACCACCACCAGATTTTTATGGTTTTAGATAAAGTGCGTCGCCTATCTTATTCAAGGAGTCTCCATAGCGATAGATTCCATCATGTGGTTATGAGGCAAAATCTCTTCCTAAAATTTTTTGGCATTTTTAGCTTCATTAACTGCTTTAGAAATTCCCAATGTACCGTCGGCTCAAGCACCGATTGCATGGTTCTACCTGATTGGATTATTAATTATGACTATTCGCGATCTAACGTGATTGGTTGCAAATATTAATGATACTTTTGCGGGGTTCTTGTTCAGAACTATTCACGATTTCTTTACTATGGAAGAAGGGGTAAATAACTTAATTTTAAAAATGCATCGAAACTACCATGAAACATGCAATTTACAAAAATGAATTAGCGAATATAGGTAATGATTTTCTGGATAGTAGTAATACTACTGCACTTCTGATCCACTTTTGTCACTAGATTTGTCACCAGATCTAGAAAAAGTCACCAGAAAAGTCACTAGATTTCTAGGTTGGTAACATTGCCTATTTGAAGGGTGCTAAGTGAAGGCCACGTTGTTGGTAACGGTCCCTGCTAAGGCCACGTGTTAGGTTGGTAACCCTGCTAAGTCAAGGTCAAAGGTAAAAATAGAAGTTGCAAGGTAATCAAAATAGTATTCAAGGTCGAAGACTTACGGTGGTGTCATATTTCTTATAGTATGCCGATCCTGGACCAGTTCAAGGTCACCCATGTAAATCTTATGGGGATTTATTTCAAGGTCAGTGAGTTTCTCGTTATGCCAGAATGCGCTCCACGCATGTTTTGCGGGGATTTAAATTTCACTCGCCTCTGGTGGTGAAATCAAGCTTTTGGAGCTCAAGGTCGAACTTTAAGCGGAGATTTAAAATGTAGTTGTTCAAGGTCAAAGCTAAAGTTGCAAGGTAATCATAAATCAAAATAGTTTTGAAGGTTATTGACTTACGGTGGTGTCATATTTCTTAGAAATATAAGGTCAAGGTGAAAAGCTAAAATAGAAGTTGCAAGGTAATCATTCTTATAAATCTAAAAGTTTTTGAGTAAGTTAGCAGTTTTGAAAGGATGCATGTTTATAATAAAAGGCTTCTCCGGGATTGCATTATTCAGTAAACTTTTATTGCTAGAAATGGTGAAAGTAATAAGAATGATAAGAAGAGAAAAAGAATTATTAAGTATTGACGAGAGAAGAAAAGACTCGAGGTGTTAATTAAGGAAATAAAAAATTGAGGATAGATTTAGAGCTGTGAGGTAAAAAGAAAATGATGCAACTTCGAGTGAATGTGCCATGAAATAAAGGTGCTTTAGTAAATAATAATTACAGTAGTGTATGTTATATTGCATAAGGAAAAGGCACTTCATTTGATAAAAGAAAGTGTGTGTAGGCATAGAAGAAAGGAAAAAGTGAAATTTAAAATGTTTCCATAGGTTTTATATTGATAATATATATATATATATATATATATATATATATATATATATATATATATATATATATATATATATATATATATATATAAACGAGTTTTATCATGATTTATTAAATTATACAAATTATGTAGGAAGAAATGACACATAAAGTTATATATTTATATTTATTTATAAATCACTAGTCCTTACCCAAAAATTCCAATTTTGACATGTAGAGTAAACAAGTAAGAGCGCAATAGATAGCATCCAAAATTCTCAAAACTAAAAGAATGTGAAAAAATTTTCAAGTATTAATGACAAAGTTTGTAGTTTAGTATGTACAGAAAAGTTGAAACTTGCACAAATGAATAAATCATAACACTGAGTCCTTACCCAAAATTTTAATTTTGGTATGTAGAGTAAACATGTAACAGCGCAAAAATAGGAGTTTCAAATTCAAAATGTGGAAAAACTTTGAACTTCCAACTAGCGCTTTAAAACAAGTTTCATATGGTTTATATTGAATATATATATATATATATATATATATATATATATATATATATATATATATATATATATATATATATATATTAAACGAGTTTTATCATGATTTATTAAATTATCAAATTATGTAGGAAGAAATGATCAAAAACTTATATTACAAAGAAAGAAAGAAAAGGTCAATAACATTATCCTGTTATATGAAATGTATGTCAGCATTTCTGTATGTGTTCTTTTAAAATAAATAAATAATTTTTATAATATCAGATTAATTTTTAACTCAAAAGTTTTGAATTTTTGTATTTATGCTGAATAAATAACAGCGCAAAGGATAGCATTAAAATAAATTTAGAATATAAAAATTTCAAAACAGTCTTGTGAAAATAGTACATAAAGGTTGAAACTTGCTACATTTATATTTATATTTATTTATAAATCAGTAGTCCTTACCAAAATTCCAATTTTGCATGTAGACTAAACAAGCAAGAGCGCAAAGATAGCACTCAAAATTCTCAAAACTAAAAGAATGAAAAACAAAATTTCGATTATTAATGACAAAGTTTGTAGTTTTGATACGTAACTGAACGTTGTTAATTGCTTAATAAATCACAACTCGATAATTCTTTACCCAAAATTCTGAAATTTCGTATACAGAACAAATAAATTAGAGCGCCAATGATAGCAGTTTCAAAAATTTCCCAAAACAAAAATGTGATAAAAAATTTGGTTTACGAATTAGAGTAATACGAAATATGAAAAATTACACTTAAATTAGCCAATTCCATTTTGAAACAACAAAAGCACTTAAAACACACCTTTTGACTTACGTAAGCTCAGAAGAAACATATGCATGCAATTTATCCATTTAATGTATCTAAATGCTCTTTAAATTACCCCAATTTTTGAAACAACACTTAAAACATGACTTGTAATTTTCGGTGCAGCGTTAATAATAGTTGTAGTATAATGAACGCAGTTATTTTGCTGTGAAAGCATTTAGCAAACATTCTATTTTTATATGTCATCAGTTTACATTACAACTTGAAACGGGATTTGAAAATGTATGTACATAATAGATACCATGCAATGTATTTTCATTATACTTCAGTGTTATTTAAGTGAAATTATGCTTTTTTCCTAACATTGAAAGTTTTATTCAAAAATCTGTATATATAATATATACCAATCATTTAAGAGCGCACATGGTAGCACTTTCAAATTTAAATTTAAGGAACACATAAGAGATTCTATGCAATTTTGAACTCACTTAAATTTTATGTACTAAAATGATAAATCAACATTAAACTTACTCATTTAAATTTTCTCTGTTTTATAATAAAATAAATCACATTTTATTTGTAAATACAAATATGTAGTAATTTGTTCTATTTATAACATTAAATCATAGCTTCATTTAAAGGGTGAATCAATCTTGTATATATATAAAAACAAGTTATGTATGAATGTAATTTTAATGTAACTATAAATAAAAGAAATGTAGAATGATATGCAAAAGTGCAAGTTGTGTTGCATAAGTAATTGGCGTGCATCTTTTATTAAAAAAAAATTTGCATGTCGCACTATTTACACAAAAATTCGCGATATATAAAATCATATGTATATTTCAATGATATACTGCAATTGAATATCTTATTTTTATGCATTAAATTAATATTTTTAGAGGTTATGTTTCAAATGAAAATTTTAACACTTCATCTTCTGTTCACTTATAACATCGGCTTAACTTTCTTTATATATGTGTTAATGAAAATAATAAAGTATAAAAAATTTTTATTGAAAAAAAATCACAACACTACTTAGTACCTAATTATAAACTAACTTAAATGTCTAAACTATCCAATATTCTTAACGCATTTTGTGTATTTTAATGTTCTGTCGTGCAACTTGTAAGTTGTTGTTCGCTGCAGCCAACTCATTATTTAATCGCTCCACTTTTGACACTTCCGATTTTTCAGAATTAATGTATGTTGATAAAATGTTCTGCAACCACCTAACACTTTTATTTTAAATTGCTGCAAGTCTGTAGGATCCTGAGATATTGCTTGTGATGGCGGTGGTGAACACACTGGTCGTATTAATTCTAAATTTTTCCTCCGTATTGGAGGAGTGTAGTTGGCGGTGGTGGTGGTAGTGAAGCTTCAATTCCTCCATATTGGAGGAGTGTAGGTGGCTGCAGTGGTGTGGTGAAGCTACAACTGTGGTTGCGGGCGTGATGCTAGAAAAAATTGGTTTGGTTAATAATATATTTATTAAGGAAATCACCACACAAAAACAATACATTAAGCAAGGAATACTTACTTTTCAAAAACCTTGCAAAGTCGTCGTCCTCTACATCACTGTCGCGTATAGAGATGATTGGTATCTCATTTTCACTTACAAGTGTCTCAACAACTTGTTTTGACCCACACTAATACATCTTGCAGTATGTTGGCTTTCTTCTTCTTTGTAGTGACAGTTTTGAGCGTTTGCTGTTTGATGCCATTTTGTCTGTATAGTATGTATGTATGTAACTACTGAATATTGAAATAAAGTTATTATGATTATATACATGTAAATTTGTTAACTGTACAAAAAAGTGGAATGGTTACTATTGAGCTGTGCAAGCAAAGGTGATGAATGCATCATAATCTAGACATGAAAAGGTATTTCATGCCATGTCAGCAATGTTAGGTTATTAGATATTACCAGTAAACGTCCACTAAAGATAATACTAAAGAAAGTGCAATATCTGCATCTT
Source organism: Vesta saturnalis (assembly GCA_036346205.1). Lineage (NCBI taxonomy): Eukaryota > Metazoa > Arthropoda > Insecta > Coleoptera > Lampyridae > Vesta > Vesta saturnalis. The sequence goes on from JARFJB010002111.1 coordinate 784,724, forward strand.
TCTGAACTGAAGCTCTTGGGAATACGCAATCTAAAGGCAATGAACTAAAGAGTGTGAAAGTATCAAATTTCATTTTCATATAAGTCGAGTTTTGTATGCTGCATAAGGTCAAATACAAGTTATAACAAGTTTGTGATATTTAACCTTGAATTGGGGGAATTGGGGCAAGCGTTTTTTAGTCATCTTAATAATGACGGAATCAATGATGTTAGTTTTGCACATGCGGTTAATGTTTGGAACAAATTTCATATTAGATCGTTAGGGGAGTACTCAGATTTGTATTTAAAAACGAACGTTCTACTTTTAGCTGATATTTTCGAAAATTTTCGGTAAACTTGTTTAAGTACTTACAAATTTGATCCTCTGCACTATTGTACAGCCCCCAGTTTAGCATTCGATGCTATGCTTAAAATTACACAAGTAAAGTTAGAACTATTTACTGATATTGATATGCTAATGTTTATTGAAAGAGGAATTAGTGTGGCTCAATGTTCTAATCGGTATGCTAAAGCTAACAATAAGTACATGGGAGGAAAAATTTGATCCCACTTCCGAAAGTGTGTATTTAATGTACTACGACGTAAATAATTTATACTGAGCCACCATGTCAGAATTTCTACCATTTGGTGATTTTTCTTTTGTTGATAATTTTGAAACTTTAGATTCAATAAACCATCGATGATTCGGAAATTGGCTATATACTGAGTGTGATTTAGACTATCCCATAGAATTACATGAGAGTCACAGTGATCTACCATTGGCACCGAACATATGGTTCCACCGTACCTGATTCAATTAGCAATGATATGCTCATCATTCAAATGAACAAGTTGGAAGTATATCTAAATAAACCCATATATGCAGGCTTCAGTGTTTTAGACGTTTCAAAACTTTTTATACAATTTTCATTATGGTTACATCCTACCTAAGTTTCCAAATAATTGCTCTTGTACACAGATACAGATAGCCTTATATACACATTTTCGGTTCCTGATATCTATGAGTACATTAAAGAAGACATTGATAAATTCGATACATCTGACTATAGTCCTGAAAATATCTTCGGAATTTGTAGGACTTCGTGCAAAATGTATGCTTACACTGTTGATAAAAAGTTGTAAAAAATCAAAGGGTTCTACCCATGCAAGCATCAAACAGATCACGATAAATGATTATAAACATATTTTGTTTGATGGTAACGTAATAAGGCGATATAAATATTTGATAAGGTCAAAGAGACATAATGTGTTTACAATAAAACAGAATAAAGTAATACTTAGTCCTTGCGATGATAAACGATTGGTAAATTTCAATTTCACAGATACTAAACCTTGGGGATTTAACTTTACTTTAACTTCTGTTTCAGAAAACAATAATTATGAGCAGTCTCGAAAATAAACTGCATGATGAACTATGGTACGGTAGTGATCAAATCTACAGAAAGTACCTGAAGCGTTCTTTGATGGGGAGTGTTCCTCTGAAAGCTTTGTATTGCATACTACAACATATTATTATTCCTGATGAGTGTTTTAACTGGGTGCTATAAATTCAAAGTGTGCAAATGAAGTTATTATTAAGACATTATTTGATAAAAAATTAAATTGGACAATAGCATTAAAAGTTTTACAAAATTATGCATTAATAAAGGTTACAATTCATTAACTTTTAATGAAGTTGATAAAATCTTAGATGGTATGAATTTACTTGGTAACGTACCGCTTAAAATGTATGTATACAATTTATTATGGGTGGTGATGATGATTCAACAAATGTTAAATCTAGCTTAGAGAATATTAATTCTGCTTATAAAGATACATTATTTATTATAACTGAATGTATTGAGAAAGCAGCATATTATGCTAATTACAAATGTCCCAATATTTTGATTGAAATATTATTAGAACAAAACATTAACTATAAGTTTCAACCATGGGAAAACGAGGAACATCACAAAATTTATTACTGGATACTAGACAACATCAATAAAGGTGAAACAAATTCAAATTCCTGCTTGGGATGGAGTGTGGCCAGATTCGGGTATATGGCCATCCAGTAATTTTAGTGATTATATAAGTACTTTAGGTTCACTTTATAAGATAATGAAATTTTAAAATAAATGTAATATTTAAAAATAAAATACTATTATTTTGTGTGTGTTTTATTTCATCTAAGAGCTACATCCTTTTCTACAAACTATATATAACTAATATAAGTAATTTGTTTCACAAAGTACAGGTTAAATGTTATAAAACAATATCATCCTTATTGATCCATGATCTTTCATCCAATCCCACCATTTTACGAATAACTTATTATTCTTGGAGCGAAGCACTTTTTCTACTAGATATACATCGGATACTTTGTTTTTGTAATTCATGTTCATAAAACCCTCCCAGTACAGGATTACCCTTCATGTCTTCCAGCATGTACGTAGTGGGGTTAGTAATGCGAACTTTCACAATCTTAAATAGTTCACTAGACCAATTGGGTGTATCCTTTGGCGAAAATATTTTAAATTTACTGATTCGTACTATGTCACCCGCAGAATATCGATTCCTATCGATTATTTTTATGTTAGTGTAAGCCTCTAGCTTTGTATGATTACCAACATCTTTGGGCTTCATTCTAATAGTTCTATGCTTACGATTGTTATAATCCATAGTTATGGTATCAATTGTATCAATCCATTTGTATTTACCTTGCAGGCTGAATGACTTATATAGAGCACCTTTAATGGTTCTGATAACACGTTCAGCAATTGCAGCCTTCTTTGTGCTATAGGTAGAGTAATGATTGACTCCATAACGATGCATTAGTTTAGTAAAATGCTCATTGTAGAATTCTTTTCCTGCATCTGTCTGCAAATTGGTAGGTTTCCGACCTTTTTCGAAGATTGTTTGCATGGCCTTGGTAACTTCTTGGCCTGTTTTCGTTTTAATCCTTTAGTCCATAAGTATTTCGAAAAACAGTCGATGACCACTAAATATACTTATAACCCTTATTTTGTTTGGCAATGTGTTAAATTCAGCTAAATCTGCTTGCCAAAGATCATCAAAACCTCTAATTATTGTTCGCCTTCGTTTAAAATTTTTCGTGGGTTTGTGCAATTCGTTGACGAGTTGTAATTTGGACATGGTGCCAATTTATCTACAATTTCTTTAAATTGATGTAGTTTTTCCTCCAGCGCTAGATAAGCGTTGGCGTTTCCTTTGAAAGTGTTCCGAACTGCTTGTAAACAGAAATCAGGTATCCTTTATTTATAGCATCACCATCTTCTTCAGGGTCAGCCAACTGTGTCAAACGATTTCCATCCAAATCAAACCTTGTTGATACATAATATTGCCTAGTGATGACATCTTGAGGATCTATGGGATTGGCCACATTGCTGAGTCCTTATTCTCAATATCAAATTGATTAGCATCAATCTGTTTAAACTGAGGAGCTAGTTTCTTTAATTGATACTGGACATATGAACGTCCAAATTTGGGGCATTTTAGTTGTATATGTCGACATCAATGCATTCTCATTTATATTGTTTAAAAAGCGGTTGTTCGGTTTTTCAATGTATCCATCTTCATATAGTTCTTCTACAATTGATATTATGTCATTTACAACACCTGTGTTTCCCAATTTTTCTGCCCACAATACTTCCAGATCACGAATTAGTTCATGTATATCTTAATATTTTATTCAATGGGTCTTTTGTTAATTCCTTAAAAACATAGCTCCACCTCCTCCTTGGTTGTGGTGGGTGATGATGACAGCAAGGGTTTGATTATTTGTGTATACTTTTTGCTGCGGCTTCCTCGAATCTGTGCACTTACGTCATAATCACGCCCTTTACATTCGTAGCCTCTAAAATAGTTCTATATTTTTTCTATCTGTTGACTTTACTAGACTTAAGTCGGGTTCATTCATAATAAGCAGATCATATAATCCAGGAGTCCCTTTATACGTGACACCTTTAATAATTATATCGTCTCCTTTAATTGGATGGGTGTTTACCAATTGTCCATTTATCAGTTTTGGTATCATAGTGGACTCCATACGTATGATCAATATCACCTTCAGCATTCTTTAAAATACGTTCAACATATATACGTGGCAATTCATTGTAGTGCTCGAGAAATTCTTCTGAGATGGGTTCATTATGGGAATCATCTGCGATACTAGACAGTTCTTTTCTTCCTCCCAGTATTAATCTCTCCCATGACGGATGTTTCTAAGAAAGATGGAAGACTTGGGGAGGATTTTTGAAAAACGGAAGCTGAGCTAGTGGACTAGTAGCACCCTTCTTGAATCACCTAATGGAGTGAGACCTGGGGTCCGTTGAACTTGGAGCGGGCTAGTGGGGATAGTAACTTCCTTGGAAATATGAATACGGGTAGTTTTTAGGTTTAACATCAATGACCTCCTCCTTTTATGTGTTTTTTATCGATTTTATTTACTATTTCGGTTAGAGGTTCTATTAAAGGCTTATAAGTATTTTCGAATGTTCTTTCATTATCAATGCAAGCAGTCTCGAAAATAAACTGCATGATGAACTATGGTACGGTAGTGATCAAATCTACAGAAAGTACCTGAAGCGTTCTTTGATGGGGAGTGTTCCTTGAAAGCTTTGTATTGCATATACTACAAATATTATTATTCCTGATGAGTGTTTTAACTGGTGTGCTATAAATTCAAAGTGTGCAAATGAAGTTATTAAAGACATTATTTGATAAAAAATTAAATTGGACAATAGCATTAAAAGTTTTACAAAATTATGCATTAATAAAGGTTACAATTCATTAACTTTTAATGAAGTTGATAAAATCTTAGATGGTATGAATTTACTTGGTAACGTACCGCTTAAAATGTATTAACAATTTATTATGGGTGGTGATGATGATTCAACAAATGTTAAATCTAGCTTAGAAATATTAATTCTGCTTATAAAGATACATTATTTATTATAACTGAATGTATTGAGAAAGCAATATTATGCTAATTACAAATGTCCCAATATTTTGATTGAAATATTATTAGAACAAAACATTAACTATAAGTTTCAACCATGGGAAAACGAGGAACATCACAAAATTTATTACTGGATACTAGACAACATCAATAAAGGTGAAACAAATTCAAATTCCTTTGGGATGGGGGGCCAGATTCGGGTATATGGCCATCCAGTAATTTTAGTGATTATATAAGTACTTTAGGTTCACTTTATAAGATAATGAAATTTTAAAATAAATGTTAAAAAATAAAATACTATTATTTTGTGTTTTTTATTTCATCTAAGAGCTACATCCTTTTCTACAAACTATATATAACTAATATAAGTAATTTGTTTCACAAAGTACAGGTTAAATGTTATAAAACAATATCATCCTTATTGATCCATGATCTTTCATCCAATCACCATTTTACGAATAACTTATTATTCTTGGAGCGAAGCACTTTTTCTACTAGATATACATCGGATACTTTGTTTTTGTAATTCATGTTCATAAAACCCTCCCAGTACAGGATTCCTTCATGTCTTCCAGCATGTACGTAGTTTAGTAATGCGAACTTTCACAATCTTAAATAGTTCACTAGACCAATTGGGTGTATCCTTTGGGAAAATATTTTAAATTTACTGATTCGTACTATGTCCCCAGAATATCGATTCCTATCGATTATTTTTATGTTAGTGTAAGCCTTAGCTTTGTATGATTACCAACATCTTTGGGCTTCATTCTAATAGTTCTATGCTTACGATTGTTATAATCCATAGTTATGGTATCAATTGTATCAATCCATTTGTATTTACCTTGCAGGCTGAATGACTTATATAGAGCACCTTTAATGGTTCTGATAACACGTTCAGCAATTGCAGCCTTCTTTGTGCTATAGGTAGAGTAATGATTGACTCCATAACGATGCATTAGTTTAGTAAAATGCTCATTGTAGAATTCTTTTCCTGCATCTGTCTGCAAATTGGTAGGTTTCGACCTTTTCGAAGATTGTTTGCATGGCCTTGGTAACTTCTTGGCCTGTTTTCGTTTTAATCCTTTAGTCCATAAGTATTTCGAAAACAGTCGATGACCACTAAATATACTTATAACCCTTATTTTGTTTGGCATATTGTTAAATTCAGCTAAATCTGCTTGCCAAAGATCATCAAAACCTCTAATTATTGTTCGCCTTCGTTTAAAATTTTTCGTGCAGGGTGCAATTCGTTGACGAGTTGTAATTTGGACATGGTTAATTTATCTACAATTTCTTTAAGTTGATGTAGTTTTTCCTCCAGCGCTAGATAAGCGGGCGTTTTTTGAAAGTGTTCCGAACTGCTTGTAAACAGAAATCAGGTATCCTTTATTTATAGCATCACCATCTTCTTCAGGGTCAGCCAACTGTGTCAAACGATTTCCATCCAAATCAAACCTTGTTGATACATAATATTGCCTAGTGATGACATCTTGAGGATCTATGGGATTGGCCACATTTGAGTCACTTATTCTCAATATCAAATTGATTAGCATCAATCTGTTTAAACTGAGGAGCTAGTTTTTAATTGATACTGGACATATGAACGTCCAAATTTGTCAAGGGGCATTTTAGTTGTGATATGTCGACATCAATGCATTCTCATTTATATTGTTTAAAAAGCGGTTGTTCGGTTTTTCAATGTATCCATCTTCATAAGTTCTTCTACAATTGATATTATGTCATTTACAACACCTGTGTTTCCCTAATTTTTCTGCCCACAATACTTCCAGATCACGAATTAGTTCATGTATATCATTCCAATATTTATATTCAATGGGTCTGTTTGTTAATTCCTTAAAAACATAGCTCCACCTCCTCCCTTGGTTGTGGTGGGTGATGATGACAGCAAGGGTTTGATTATTTGTGTATACTTTTGCTGCGGCTTCCTCGAATCTGTGCACTTACGTCATAATCACGCCTTACTACATTCGTAGCCTCTAAAATAGTTCTATATTTTTTCTATCTGTTGACTTTACTAGACTTAAGTCGGGTTCATTCATAATAAGCAGATCATATAATCCAGGAGTCCCTTTATACGTGACACCTTTAATAATTATATCGTCTCCTTTAATTGCGATGGGTGTATTACCAATTGTCCATTTATCAGTTTTGGTATCATAGTGGACTCCATACGTATGATCAATATCACCTTCAGCATTCTTTAAAATACGTTCAACATATATACGTGGCAATTCATTGTAGTGCTCGAGAAATTCTTCTGAGATGGGTTCATTATGGGAATCATCTGCGATACTAGACAGTTCTTCTTCTTCCTCCCCAGTATTAATCTCTCCCATGACGGATGTTTCTAAGAAAGATGGAAGACTTGGGGAGGATTTCTTTGAAAAACGGAAGCTGAGCTAGTGGACTAGTAGCACCCTTACTTGAATCACCTAATGGAGTGAGACCTGGGGTCCGTTGAACTTGAGCTAGCGGGCTAGTGGGGATAGTAGCATGCTTCCTTGGAAATATGAATACGGGTAGTTTTTAGGTTTAACATCAATGACCTCCTCCTTTATGTGTTTTTTATCGATTTTATTTACTATTTCGGTTAGAGGTTCTATTAAAGGCTTATAAGTATTTCGAATGTTCTTTCATTATCAATGCAAGCAGTCTTAATACTGTTATACTTCTGCCGTATTATTTTACGAGCCTGAATAATTTTTTTTTTAATATCCTCTCCTTGTTGTCTCCACAAACAGGTACCGGTTCATTGAACAGGTAGCTGTTTACACTAAACAGATAGCTGTTAATACCTAAACAGATCAGTTACTACTAAACTGCTGAATGCGGTTTAAGTTTATATATATATATATATATATATATATATATATATATATATATATATATATATTCGCCATATATACAAAACGGATTTAATGAACAGGTACCCGTTTACCATGAACAGGTAGCTGTGACAAACGGTACCGGTTTTGAACAGGTAGCTGTTTACACTAAACAGATAGCTGTTAATAAAACAGATCAGTTACTGCTAAACTTGAATTTTATATATATATATATATATATATATATATATATATATATATATATATATATATATATATATATATATATATATTTCGCCTTATATACCAAAACGGATTTAATGAACAGTACCCGTTTACCATGAACAGGTAGCTGTTGACAAACAGGTACCGGTTCACCTTGAACAGGTAGCTGTTTACACTAAACAGATAGCTGTTAATACCTAAACAGATCAGTTACTACTGAAACCAGTTTAAGGTATTATATATTCATCAAATTTTCCTATAGCGACCATGGTTTTTCCAGTTGCGTTGATGTTTTATTGGCCATATGTCTGAGGTTGCTTGTTTTAAAGCAGGCAATTCATACAACTCCCATTGTCGAAATGGAACAGTAATAATAGAATTTTATTGATTCCTTGAAACAAGTTAAGTTTCGCAGCATCACTAAGTGTTAAGTGCGGTACTTTCCATTGAATTTTATTTAAGGTTATTGCGGCATCAACTTCACCATAGTAACAGTTTGTATCGCTTCTAGATCGAATTAAAACCAACTCTTGGCGCATATTCACGATTACCTGACGATAATCCTCCATTATTCCAAATATGTGGTTCAATGGTATGCATACTGTAAAAGATTTTTCTCCATTTTGCTCATCGAATTCTACTTGTAATGGTTCTTCATTCTTTGGTGACCATCCTAAATGACTTAGTGCTTTGCTTTTGCTTGCCGTATAAGAAATATATCCCTTAAGCGTAGATGTTATTCCTGGATTTCTACAAACATCCACTCTCTGACCACCTAACTCATAACGAATTTCTTCGAAAAAAAAGTTCGGGAAATTGTTGGTTAAGCTGCATGCTTTTCTTTCATCTTCTTTTTTGAGCTCAAGTTTACCTTCTATGTACAGAAAACTATCATAAGTAGCCGTAATTAGATCTTGACTTTGAATTAAGATTCGTATTTCTTCGGAAGCTCCATATGGAAGATAAGAGGTAATATCTGATTTAATTATAGTATCATCAAAATGTACGTTTTGAAAGACGTTTAACGATTCTGCCATTGTGGTTGAGAACTTTTAAACCAATTGACGTTAAAAGTATTTCTCTGCAGATGTTAACCGCAATGAAGGTTGATGACGAATTAATGACTTACTGTAGGGATGATGTCTTTTATATGAGTTTTTGAAAGATGGAATTGGTCCTGGATTAATTCTCAGACCCATGTTTTTTTAGTTCTAAGCGTACAGTGAATGGTTCACTTTCACCAAAGTCTATTAATTCACCCTTTTGATTAGTCAAATTAATTGTTATATTACTAATAATGTTAGTGTTTACTTCTAAATATTGAGTATTGCTTGGAGTTTTATCTAGACGATAACCTGGAGGAACTGAAACATCAATCTCATATAATACTTTAGCAGGTTTCCGTTTCGATAAGATCCCTTTATAATGTTGCACTCTACGTGTAGATTAGTGTGTCTAAGTATTTGGATGTCTAACGCAGATGTATGTAAAATATTTGGTTCTAATATTTTAGACTCAAACCCTAGCATGCGCCCAATACAATTTTCTTTAGTAAAATCAATCTCAAATGAACTGTTTATCTCACATTTAAGTGTATTGTTGTTTGCTCTAATGCTAAACTTTTCTGTGGGTATTTTAGATTTTAGATAATCGTTAATTTCATCTAACTCATATGCACCGTGTGGAATATTAATCACTTGCAAATGAGATGGATTTGTTCTAAAATAAAATCTATCGTTGCCTGCATAAATGTTTCTAATGCTGTTGCAGCCGTAAAATCCAACCAATCCAATAACGTATTTCTTCCCAAATCTAGCTCTATCGGTGGATAGAAGTTGTAGCTAGCTGTGTTACCAACACCTTCTAAACTGAATGTTATTGACATAACTGAGAAAATTTGATGTTGTGCTGATTATTTATATAAAAATTGTAGGCATAGGTGTCCGCAAATAATTGTATTAAACTCTTGATCTTGGTTGTAATTATAATATATTTTACACCCCGAAGTAGTTAATCACTTCGTTTGGTGGTCGAATATTACCGAAACTATCGTAATACCATACCTTTTACCACGCTTTTGTAGCAAACCCAATGGGTACCTGGTCCTCTTTGGCTATCTAAGTTAATAATTCCAGATTCATTTTTCCGTGGCAATTTAGGCATGCTATCTCTCATAAAAATATCCCTAAAGTACGGTACGTTTTGGAGTATTTCTTTAAATCAGTATCCGTTAACGGTCTTTCGGGTAATCTATTCAGTTTTTGGAAACGGTTTTAAGTATAATGCACCACCACCAGATTTGTTTGGTTTTAGATATAGTACACCGCCTTTCTTATTCATGGAGCCTATAGCGACCGATTCCATCATGCGATTATGGCGCGATGTCTCTTCCTGCAATTTTTAGCATTTTTAGCATCATTGACTGCTTTAGCAATTCCTGATGCACCACCAGCTAAAGCACCGATTGCTGATAATCCTGCGAATAACGGAATAAGAAATGGTAAAACCCTCCTTGTTTAGGTAGGGAATTACTCTAGGAACTTTAATGTTTCTCTTTCCTCCTAAATTTTTCACCACACGTTTTGCCGTTGAAAGCGCTGACTTTATTGTGTCTGTGAAATTTCCGTTAGGTTTAATTTTTTAGCTATTGTCTTTCGTAAATGCAATAAATTTCCACCATTGCATTTCTTCTTCATATTAGATCGACGTTTACACCCCATTCCCAATTTTCTCTTTGCTTTCATGATGGTACTGACTGCTAAAGCTGCAGTTCGTTCACCTAAGCGTTGCGTCTAATGATTTAAAGCGCTCCCAACCTTTTTTTCAAAATTTTATCTGCTTTATGTCTACTTTCTAAATCTCAGTAATCTCTGTAACTGATATCATGAAGTTTGCACTGAGCATCTAATTGATTAATACCGAGGTCACCGCGTGCGAGTCGTTTTTCTAACTTTGTACCAGGACCGCAATACAGGTAACCAGGTAAATGCAATTCAAACGGAAGTTTATTGATTAGACCATTCACCAAACCACCACCACCTCACTCTTTCGCTTCTTAACTAGCATTGTTTACATGGATGGATAGAAGGGGTATTTATACCTAAATTGAGAAAAACAAATCATAGTTATTTTCTTTTATTCAGTAAATGCTATACATTAGATAAGCAGGACGATAATACAAAATTTCCATTAAACATACAGTGTTATGTGAATTAATATTATACTTAGCATTTATAACATCATCAATATCTTTATAAATTTCATCACCACTGAATTCTCTCTCATTTTACATATGGTGGGGTGCTACTATTAAAAGAAAATGTTATGTTTGTTGTTTTGCCAACTGCCCAAACTACTTATAAACACATCCTTCGTGTTTAGAGTGTTTTAATTCTTCAAATTCGTGTTTCTTCTTTTTTGAAATACACATAAAAGCGTTCCGGCAATACACATTTAAAATCACCCGTTTCTATCACTATACGTTCACCATACTTAGTATTAATTATATCCATATTCGTTACTTTATACTTTCTCGATATATCGAGCTCGCACGCATTTTTAAAGGGTTTGCAATAGGTGCTTTGATTTAACCCTGTTAATTCCATATTTAACAATTACGTGCTGCAGACTGATCTCAACATACAGCTCGCTGCAATTTATATAAGAAATATGCGTCCTACATATTACAACATGCTTAAACTTGTTAAATACCTACTTTTGACCTTGACTAGAAATATAATATGATGATGATCAGCTCCAAAATTTATATTTGCTAAAAGTTTGACCTTGAAAATTATATTCTTAGATTTATGATTACCTTGCAATTTCTATTTTTAGCTTTTCACCTTTTATATTTCTAAGAAATATGACACCAGCGTAGGTCAATAACCTTTGACCTTGAAAACTATTTTTAGATTTATGATTACCTTGCAATTTCTATTTTTAGCTTACTTACCTTATATTTCTAAGAAATATGACACCACCGTAAGTCAATAATCTTCAAAACTATTTTGATTTATGATTACCTTGCAACTTTTAGCTTTGACCTTGAACAACTACATTTTAAATCTCCGCTTAAAGTTCGACCTTGAGCTCCAAAAGCTGATTTCACCACCAGAGGGCGAGTGAAATTTAAATCCCCGTCAAAACATGCGTGGAGCGCGTTCTGGCATAACGAGAAAACTCACTGACCTTGAAATAAATCCCCATAAGATTTACATGGGTGACCTTGAACTGGTCCAGGATCGGCATACTATAAGAAATATGACACCACCGTAAGTCTTCGACCTTGAATACTATTTTGATTACCTTGCAACTTCTATTTTTACCTTTGACCTTGACTTAGCAGGGTTACCAACCTAACACGTGGCCTTAGCAGGGACCGTTACCAACAACGTGGCCTTCACTTAGCACCTTCAAATAGGCAATGTTACCAACCTAGAAATCTAGTGACTTTTCTGGTGACTTTTCTAGATCTGGTGACAAATCTAGTGACAAAAGTGGATCAAGTGCAGTAGTATTACTACTCTGGATTTTGCAAGGGAATTACTTTTGGGGCTTTAATGTATTTCCTTCCTCCCAAACTTTTTACCACACGTTCTGCCGTTGAAAGCGCTGACTTTATTGTGTCTGTAAAATTTCCGTTGGGTTTAATTTTTTTAGCTATTGCTTTTGGTAAATTCAATAAATTTCCACCATTGTATAACGATTTTTGCTACTTCTTCTTCTAATTGGATCGACGATGATGACGTTTGTACCCCATTCTTAATTTTCTCTCATGGTGGTACCGACTGCTAAGGCTGCAGTTCGTTCACCTAAGGTTTCGTATGAAGATTTAAAGCGTTCCCAACCTTTTTTTAAATTTTATCTGCTTTATGTCTACTTTCTAAATCTCGGTAATCTCTGTAACTGATATGAAGTTTGTACTGAGCATTTAATTGGTTAATGCCGGGGTCACCTCGTGCGAGTCGTTTCTCTAACTTTGTACCGGGGCCACAATATTGGTAACTAGGTAAATGCAACTCAAGCGGAAGTTTATTAATTAGAGTACTCAGTAAGCCACCACCGCCTGCACGCTTTTGCTTCTTAGCTAACATTGTCTAACTAGATGGATAAAGCAGGGTAATTATACCTAAATCGAGATCACAAAAAAACAAATGATAGTTATTAATATTTTTTATTTAGCAAATACTATATATTAGATAACGCAGGACAATAATATAATATTTCTGTTAAGCATACGGTGTTATGTGAATTAATATTACACTTAGCATTTATAACATCTTTAATGTCATCGGCACTACCATTGAATTCTTTCTCGCGAACACGACGGTAGCTAACGACTTGTATGAACTTTTCATAGAAACACACCAGATTGTAAGATTCAAGAAATTCTAATTCTATAGCTTATCATATCCTTTAAATTGAATAGTTCTTCCAAATTAGGAGCGTTGAATGTGCAACAACAGCAGTTGTAGTTTTCTATCATAACAGTTTTCAATATTCTGTCATATCCTTTAATCAATTCCCAATTGTAATAAATACCTAGGTTGCTAGACAGTGATTCATAATTTTGATCATAGATTATATCTTCTTCTTCGTTTACACTTCACCAATCAAACTTGTTTTCAATTTCTTGGGAAGGGAAAAATTGTAATTCTACATATGACTGCCATCTTAGAAGCTCATTCTATTCTTTCGTCTCTAATACCACATTATAACTTAGATCACAGTTACCGCACCCCATATTCACTACTGGTGTAAGGTTGAGGTGTGTACTGTATCCAATTTCAATATGTTTTACATAATGAGTATGGTTCGATAGTTTATAACAAGCAAGCACAATCGATTAAGCATTCATTAGCTGCTTTTTTATAGACTTCATCCTTATATTGAAATGATGATAATGATGGCTAGTCAGTGTTTTTACTACTACTGCTACTACCCTCACTATTTTGAGAGCACCAACAAGAAAATGTTAAATTATTGTTCATATTGTGACTGCAACGATGTGGGGTGTCCATATATAACGGTGCACTTCTGAATTTGGATCGTTCCAGAAAAGATTTTATTCCTGCTTGAATAATGACTTTACTTTCTCGCAATTGCTCTGCAACTAAACACTGTTTAAGAAACGATTCTAGTTAAAGCATGCGTAATTTACATATAGTCGGGTTGTTGCACCACTATTAAAACAAAATGTTATATTTGTTTTCCCAGCTACATCTATACAAACTATATATGAACAAATACATCGTGTTTAGCAGCGTTTTAAATTTTTCAATTCGAGTTTTTCCTTCTTTGAAACACACATTTAAAATCATCCATTTCCGTCACTATACGTTGATCATACTTAGTATTAATTACTCCCACATCAATCACTTTATACTTTATCAATATCTCGAGGTCACACATATTTTTAAATGGTTTGCAATAGGTGCTTTGGTTTACCCTGCCAATTCCATATTTAACGATTATAAGTTTCTAACGGACTGATCTCAACACACACCTCGCTGCGGTTTGTATAAGAATAATGCGTCCTTGACTTGAGTACCTATCACTACATGTTTAAACTTGTAAAGTACCCCGCCTTGACCTATCTTTAGTTTAGACAACTATTTGACTTTGACTCAATTTGGATAATATAATTACCATTTGACCTTGGTCTACTTTTAGGCATAGACAACAACCTGTCATTCTTATTCTGTTTTTGCATTTCTAAGAACTGTAATATCATACCTCTGCAAGTTAATAACCTTTGACCATGAAAACCGTATTTTTAGATTTCTAGGAATTGCAATATGATGACCTTGACATTTCAATTTTTAGATTTAAGTTTTGCCTATGACCCCCCTATAGGTCAATAATCTTTGACATTGAAAACTCTACTTTTAGATTTCTAAGAATTCAAATATTTAAATTTCCCGCCAAAAGTTTGACCTTGAACTGGATCCAACCTCTTCTATTTCTCGTCAATACTTAATACTTATTCTGTCATATCCTTTCATCAATTCCCAACTGTAATATCAGTAGCACCACCTCCGCTGCTATATGGAGGAGAGTATTTGCAGCTTATTAGGAAAGAAAGGCGCGAATCTTAGGGTTCACTGTATGTAACCCAGTACCCAACAACCCTACAGTAATTCCAACAGAAAGGTCAGGTATTTGCAGAACATTTGAGATAGTTATGTGAACAGTAAGTCATCGGAAGTGCCAAAAGTGTAGTGGAAGTTAGGTGTTCACGCTTAGCTATTTATTTTGTCAATTAGTTTTAGTTTATGTTTAAAATAGTTTTTTGTTAGGCTTAGATTTGTTTATATTAATATATAAATAATGAATTAATGTTAAATTGTTTTATGCCTTTCAAGTTCTGAAAATCTTTTAAAATTCTGTAAATTGGGGCTGGTTGAATAACTATTTGCTGTGGTATCCAGAAATTTTGAGCACACAAGCTTATGAGAATTGTAGTCCTTTATACTAACATTTTATTTCATGTTAAGGGTTACATTTATTAACGATATATTTAAGTATTTTCCAAATTATTTTCATAATCTAGTTCATCACTTCACATTTAGCACCTTGTATGGTTAAAGGATCCTCGGAATATTTTTTATTCTAACATTCAATAATTAGTTACAATTAGTTACAATGAATACTCATTCAATTATTATCTAGTAATAGTAGCCCTAAATTGTCTAGTATCTGTAACACGTTTCCAATAAATTCACTGTTAACAGCAGTAAAAGTGGAATTACAATAATTATATTTTATCACATTCTCCTACAAACTATTACAACCGCTTCAATTTTTTTTTCTCGAATTCTTGACCTCTTTTTATATACGTGACAACACTATTCAATTTAAAAAAAATAACTTACGCATCTAAATTGTCTAGTGTCTGTAACACGTTTTTGACATTTCTTATATCCCATCTTATTCTCCCTAAGTTATTTGTAGCTTCTGCTAATTTAGCAGTTAGGTGCTCCACACGAGACCCTTCCGACACTTCACTTTGTATATACACGTTTAAAATTTGACGCAACCACATAACACTTTTAATTTTAAACTGTTCCAAGGTACTGGAAAGATACTGGGTCTGATGTTTTCCAGCTTCCTCCTCAGGTGCTCCGATTAGCTTGAAAATTTTCCCCCCATATTGTAGTGGTATTGGAGTTCCTATGATAGTTGTTACAGGCGTGATGCTGAAAATAGTAATGGAATAATCAGTAACAAAATACTTATCTTTTGTGGGTTTTTTAATGGTGTATGTTAAATTATACAATCTAAATGTATCGATAACACCTACAGTTATCTTGGTCAGTAGTAATAGTATCTATTAAAATAGTTAGAGATGTTGAAACAATTTTGTCAAAGTTGAAAAATCATCAGTAAATGAGAACTAAATTAAGTAACGTATACTTACTTTTCAATATAGCAAGGTAAGTCATCCTCAACATCGCTATCTCTGATAGGGATAATTGGAATATTTTCACTTGAAGGTATCAGTGGCTGCTGTCTGCTCGAACATGGTACCAGGATATCATGCAATATATTAGCTTTCTTATCGAATGATAGTTTTGATCTTTTGCTAGTTGAAGCCATAGTGACTACTATTACTAGATAATGAATGTATGAATGCATATTCACACTTTAACACTATGTACTTGAAAAATCTGTTAACGTTAACAATAAAATAGGTTATCAAGCAGAAGTAGTTACTACTGCAAACGTATATAAAAAATTAACAACAGAAGCGCGTGGAAAGTATTCAAAAAGTGTAAGTAAATAAGTATACGTGTGAATATACTTCAATTAAGGTTAACTTACCAAAAAGATTCTCGGTAAAGGAATACATCGTATGCAACGCTTTGAATGGAGCACCTTTATATATTAAAGCACTTATGAACAGTTTTATTTTGTATAAGCTACAACTACTTCTATTCAAAAATCATTTAGTAGCGTCAATACCTAGACGATTGCAGGAGTGCATTGACAACGAGGACGGTCATACACATTATTAATTTCATGTTACTGCATTAATCACTAAATTACTGTAAAAGTATTTCTTTATTAATTTTTGTTTTAACAATTTCTGATCTAATCACCAAAGTATTATAATTAGATTTTTTAAATGTATTTTTTCAAATTTTGTTTTTTTTCTGTTTAGGTTTTAGTTACTTTGAAATATCAGACCAAAGTTTTTTTTGTTGTATATTCTAAAGCATAATATAATAAGAACAAAATTGATTAGAGCATTCTACTTATGTCATCGATGCATTGGATTAAAGTTTGACTGAACTGCAATTGTTATGTACAAAGGTCAAGTACTACCTAAGTAGATATGCCCATTGATAGTGTCCCATTTTTTGTTGCCCCAACTGTACGTATGTACGTATGTACGTATGTACGTATGTACGTATGTACGTATGTACGTATGTACGTATGTACGTATGTACGTATGTACGTATGTACGTATGTACGTGTACGTATGTACGTATGTACGTGACGTAGTCATGCGTATCGATACTGACGTATGTACGTTAGTACTGTGTACGTATGTACGATGTACGTATGCGTCGTGACGTATGTACGTACGTGTACGTATGTACGATGTACGTATGTACGATAGTACGTGTGTACGTGTCATGTGTACGTGATGTACGTGTCGATGTACGTATGTACGTGTACGCTGTACGTATGTACGTATGTACTGTTACGTATGTAATGATGTACGTATGTACGTATGTACGTATGTACGTAGTAGTGTACGTATATGTACGTATGTACGTGATGTAGCACGTATGTACGTATGTACGTAGCATGTACGTATGTACGTATGTACGTATGTACGATGTACGTATGTACGTATGTGCTACGTATGGTACGTATGTACGTATGTACGTATGTACGTATGTACGTATGTACGTAGTAGTGTACGTATGTACGTATGTACGTATGTACGTATGTACGATGTACGTATGTACGTACGTATGTACGTATGTACGTATGTACGATGTACGTATGTACGTTTATGTACGTATGTACGTATGTACGTTGTACGTATGTACGTATCGTACGTATGTACGTATGTACGTATGTACGTATGTACGATGTGTACGTATGTACGTATACGTATGACTGTCGTATGTACGTACGTACGATGTCGTATGTACGTATGTACGTATACGCTACGTTACGATGTACGTCATGTACGGCTATGTACGTATGTACATGTTACGTGTACGTAATGTACGTATGTACGTATGTACGTAGTATTCGTATGTACGTTAGACGATATGTACGTATGTACGTATGTACATGTACGTATGTACGTATGTACGTATGTACGTATGTACGTATGTACGTCATGTACGTACATGTACGCATATGTACGTATGTACGTATGTACGATGTACGTATTCGTATGTACGTATGTACGATGACGTAGTGTATGTCGTATGTACGTGATGTACGTAGTACGATATGCGTATGTACGTATGTACGATGTTACGTATGTACGTATTCGTAGTACTGTACGTAGTACGGTACGTATGTACGTATGTACGTATGTACGTATGTACTGTATGTACGTATGTACGTATGTACGTATGTACGTATGTACGTATGTACGATGTACGTATGTACGTATGTACGTATGTACGTTATGTACGTATGCGCGATGTACGATGACGTACGTACGTATGTACGTATGCTATGTACGTATGTACGTAGTACGTTGACTGTACGTATGTACGTATGTACGAGTACGTATGTACGTATGTCACGTATGTACGTATGTACGTGTACGTAGACGTATGTACGGTACTGTACGTATGTACGTATGTACGTATGTAGTTGCGTGTCGAGTAGTGACGTACGCTGTACGTATGCATGTCGTATGTACGTATGTCATGTCGTAGTACGTATGTACGATGTACGTCGTATGCTACGTGTATGTACGTATGCTATGTACGTATGTACGTAGTACGTATCGCTATGTCGTATGTACGTATGTACTGAGTATGACGTATGTACGATGTACGATGTACGTATGTACGATGTACGTATCGTACGTATGTACGTATGTCGATGACGTATGCATGTACGTATGTCAGTACGTATGTACGTATGTACGTAGATACGCGTCGTATGTAGTCGATGTCGTAGTGTACGTATGTACGTATGTACGTATGTACGTATGACGATGTACGTATGTAGTACGTATGCGTAGTGTACGTTGTCGATCGTATGTACGTGTCATGTACGTATGTACGTATGTACGTAGTGTACGTATGTCGATGACGTATGTACGTGTATGTACGATGTACGATGTACGTATGTACGTATGTACGTGACGTGTACGCATGTACGTAGTGTACGCTATGCGTGTACGTATGTACGTGTTACGTAGTACGTGTACGTATGTACGTATGTACTGTACGTATGTACGTTACGTGTACGTATGCGTACTGTACGTATGCGTACGTACGTACGATGCGGTACGTGATGTACGTACGTGTACGTATGTACGTATGTACGTATGTACGTATGTACGTCATGTGTACGTATGTACGTACTGTACGTATGTACGTATGTACGTACGATGTACGTTGCGCGTATCGTAGTACGTATGTACGTATGTACGTATGTACGTACGTGTACGTATGTACGTGCGTACGTATGTACGTATGTACGGTACGTGTACTCGTCATGTACGTATGTACGTACGTGTGTACGTATGTACGTAGTACGTGTACGTATGTACGTATGTGATGCGTATGTACGTTGTACGTGTCACGTTGTACGTATGTACGTTGTACGTATGTCGTGACGATGTACGTGCGTATGTACGTATGCGTACGTATGTACGTGATGTACGTATGTACGTATCGTACGTACATGTACGTGTACGTATGTACGTGCATGTCGTATGTACGTATGTACGATGTACGTATGTACGTATGTACGTATGTACGTATGTACGTATGTACGATGTACGTATGTACGTTGACGTCATGTACGTATGTACGTATGTACGTATGTACGTATGTACGTATGTACGTATGTGTACGTATGTACGTATGTACGTATGTACGTATAGTATACGTATGTGAGCGGTACGTAGTACGTATGTACGTATGTCGTATGTACGCTATGTACGTATGTACGTATGTACGTTGCGTATGTACGTATGTACGTATGTACGTATGTACGTATGTACGTATTGATGTACGTATGTACGTATGTACGTATGTACGCATATCGTACGTATGATGTACGTATGTACGTATGTACGTATGTACGTATGTATGCGTATGTACGTATGTACGATGTACGTATAGTACGTATGTACGTATGTACGTCATGTATGTACGTATGTACGTACGTATGTACGTATGTACGTATGTACGTGTACGTATGGTACGTATGTACGTATGTACGTATGTACGTATGGTACGTATGACGTATGTACGTATGTACGTATGTACGTATGTACGTATGTACGTATGTATCGTATGTACGTATGTACGTATGTACGTATGTACGTATGCGTATGTGTATGCGTATGTACGTATGTACGTATGTACGTATGTACGTATGTACGTATGTACGTATGTACGTATGTACGTATGTACGTATGTACGTATGTACGTATGTACATACGTACGTGTATGTACGTGTTATTTTTAATTAAAACTAAATTGACGCAACCGTTCGCATGTAGATTATTGGGTTTTCCAGATATCCTTCCACTAATTGTATACCGAGCTTATAAAAGCGATCTGTTTTCGACAACTTATTGCGTTTTACAATAGCAAACACATTGAACATCATCGTGTTACGAGGTACAGTATTATTTTACTTGCCTATTAGTTTTGTTTAGTGGACACTTGCTCAAATATTAATTATAAGGGTAATATAAATTTAAGTAAATATTGTGAATTGACAGCTACTTAATAGCCTTCTGTGGAGATTCATGACCGCATGTGTTCATCTTAGACAAGGAGGGTTCGCATTTACTATCAGTCAATGTATGTACCAAAGCGTGTATGTATGTGTGAATCCTCCTAAATCTGCAAAGGTGTATCTGGCATTTACAGGAAATTTTTGATAATGTACTTAAGAGAGAAGAGACATCTATGAATATTTGAATGCAACAAATCTTTCCAATCCTCAGTTGTAGACTGGAGTAGCTACGAGTAAACAATAATTTGCGATAGATGAGAACATAGCTGAAATGAAGGGGAAGATTCGCTCATACTTAAAATTAGTTTATAAATAGTTTTAAAAGGGTAATAGGATCATGTCGCAAATGCAAGAACGGATTTAATACGTTTTTAAATAAAAGAATTGTTAGCATTACATCTGAGGATTCAAACAAGATATTGCCTAAGTACTAGGTTTACGTTAGTTACACTTTTATTGAAATAATGCTTGCTTATTTATTACGGAACAAAAATTTGGATTGAAGGAGAATATGATGAGGGTTCAAGTAACTATCTTAACGTTACAAATCTTACAGAATTTCTTCGTTTAAAAGTGCCCGAACAAAGAGTGTTTTGGAGTCAAAACCGAGTAACTTGGAACACTATAATTACGTTTTTGCATTTTATAGTGTAAGTACAGTTCTTTCAATTACTATTGAAATTATCTTTGATTTTGTTCTTGATAATTTGCCTAAAACAGAATAAGTGATATGAATTCAAATAAAGTGAAAAACACATTTTAAGTCATATTTTACATCTAAAAATTAACAAAAATGTAAGGTAGAATGGTATAACGGCTAATTATCATGGACTGAACAATAACCAATATCGAAATAAACGTAATGTGAATGTATATTGTAAATTAAATGGATTATGTAGGATTACGTTAGAAAAAGAACGAATTTTTGCAATTTTACATAATGTACATATATATATATATATATATATATATATATATATATATATATATATATATATATATATATAAGAAATAACCTTTCTGTTTTCTACACGAGCATTAAGGATTTAGTCTCCGTGAGTGACCTGAATATATTCCTTTGTTTCGTAACTTATTTTTAGTAACATACGGATGAAGTATTGAATTTTATTACACAGACTAATGTGTTTTCTGCGAAACTATTAATTTGAAATATTCTCTTAGGGAAATTGTATTTGATAATACCGGAATTTAGTGAAATAATAAGTATGGGATTTAAATACAGAAACCATTTTTGTTCACTATTAATAAATATTGTTCACATACTGCCCACGATTGTTAATATCATAACACATTAAAAGTCATTAGTCCATATCTTCTAAGAGATGAATTATTTAAGTGAGTCCAAATATTATTGTTTATTGTAACTCTCACTTCCTGTAAGGAAATAATCTTGTATTTTTCTATTTCCTTACTGCTATTTGCAGATATTGAAATGTTTTTTGTATTACGTTTTCCATACACAATTGTTTGATTTCAATAATAAATTTAAATGATGTTATTTTAGCATTTCTGAAGAATTTCTTTTATAGATTATGACACAAAAAAAATCCTTATTAATTGGACTTAAAATTAGAACACCAGTTTCTAAGGGACTTCTGTTTATGAGACGTATCTTCAAAATACTGGTTTGAGATTCTTTTAGATATTTATTTTAATGCAATATTTTTGATATTATGCATATATAATTTTTAAGAATAACAACTAAGATATCTAGCAGAGTACTTGCAAAAGCCGAATAGATTTAGTTCTTAGAGCTACAATACCGAAAACAGCACATTATTCCCATTTTGTTGCGAATAAGTGCCACATTGACGATTGCAGCGAACGATGTCTAGAGCAGGCCAGTATTAGTTCAAAGATATTACGGTTACGGTTTTTGTCATACGCCAGTGTCTAGGAATAGGAGTATGATGCTTACGATTTACTCTATGACGTCGTTTGCAAAGCATTATGTGTGAAGGAATCTTTCATTATTACTAGTACACTAAAATTTCTTAACAAAGCGTCTTAGAGTAGGTACGTAGTGCTGCAGCAAATAATATTCCAGAAAAAATGTTCTCACAAGAATACTCTGTTCCATACTATTTTTAATTAGATCAGACCATGATATTTTCTGTTGTTGTGGTATTCAGATTTGTCGAAATGACTAGAAGTCAATTCGACGCCGTCCTGTCAAAAGTAATCATACTGTGTTGCCTACTTCACTAACGAATTTGATGATCAAGTCTCATGTTGACATAATGATAATTTGTTGAGAAAATGACATAAGTCATCGCGAAGAGTACAAAGTGGCAAATTTTAAGGTGCTATATGGTACTCTAAGTGTAATTTATGGTTTTTGAAAACTATATCTTTATCGAGCTGTGTGCATCACTGCTTTTTTAGCTACTTCTAGAACATTTTGAGGTAAAACAACATGAATACTTCGTTATATATTATTCTAGAGTAGCTGCTTAAAGTGGGAGATAGAGTTCTTTATTGGTTCAACAAGCGCAGGTTTTAAGGCTAAATTATTCGGCCAAAGTCATTAACCACTTGCATTATTGAACAAAAAAGTATACCTGTACTCTATTCCGCCCTATTCTGTATTAGAGCAGGTCACCACATTTTTCTTCTGTAGTGGTATTTCCATTTCTTAAAGTGACAAGAAGTCACTTTGACGCCGTCCTGTTAAGACTAATCGTGTTGCCTAGTTAAGTAACGCAAATAGTACAAAGTTGCAAATTTTAAGGTGCAATACTCTCCTTAAAAATAGTGCAACGATAAAAAGTAGTTGGAACCTTATCGTAATGGTGTGGGATACATTTCAACTATGTGAGAACTTAAATCATTTTTTTCGTACCATCATTAATCCATCCAAAATTAAATGGGAAGGTAAAAGTATACCATTTTACACGTTGGATGTAATTTATGGTTTTATAAAACTATGACTATTTAATCGATTCGGGGTACGAGGATCGGGATTATCACAAAACTATGGTTGGCGACCGGTTTCAAAATTGGGTAATTAAACTGTTGATTTTTGCGTTGTCCAAACTAGCAGGATGTTGTATCGTGGTCAGGGATAACGCACCATACTATTCAGTGCAGTTAGACAAGTTACGCTCATTTTTTAGTAAGAAAGATCAGCTGCAGAATTGGTTTGTTACGCACGGGGTCGGAATTAAGGGCAAAATTACAAAAAAGCAACTGAGGTACAAAATTAAAGCCTTTATTTCTAGAGGGAAAAATTATGTAATTGACAATATGTTGATTAAGGATGGGTATGAGGTTTTACGGTGTCCTCCTTACCATTGTCAATTGAACCCTATTGAAATGGCATGGGGTTGTTGTAAAAATTATTATAATAGGCAATTAACTTCTGAACCTCTATCGAAAGGTATGGTTCAGAGATTATGGCTTGAGGCTTTATCCAAATGTTCTCCTACAATGTGGTAAAGTTTTTGCTCTCACACGGAAAAGATTACTTCAAACGATTGGGAGAAACATATGGGAAATTTTTCGATTAAGAATATCTCAAATTATAGCGCTAGGCGAATCCGATTCCGATAATGATATGGATTTAGGTTCTTCTGATGATACAATGCAGTTCGAATAAAAACTCACTCTTTGGCATCAAAATTTTAGTAAAAATACATTTAAATTTTTAGTTTTATCGGTTTTTTCCGTGAATACAAAAGTAGCAGTCTTGTAGTCAATTCTGTTTAGCTACGATTTAAATGGCTACATTTCTGGATATCTGCTTTCATGTGTACGTAGCAGTCAAGAAAAGGACTATGTAGTAAATTTCATCACCAAAGCAAATCTTCACATTAGGTTTTCTTATGAAAAAGCGCTGCGGATTTCTTGGGTAAACATACTGTTATACTAGTTGTCTATTGACTATGCGAAAGAAGCACCAAGTTTGCATATAAACATACCTCTACATCATGTTTAATAGCTAAGAAAAAGAAGGGAAAAGTACACTTTGTAAATTTTACTACGAAAGCTGTTACACGATCAAATCTCATTAGACGTCTTGCAGGCCTACCAAAGTAAGCGGGTTGCCAAGCCAACTGCAGGAGAACTTGGGGAGGGGGTCGATATAAGATGTAAAATGATTGAACTCCTTACACTTACCACAAATTCACAAATAACTTTCTATTCAGGAAAACCTGTTCCAAGGTCGCACCACAATCTTAATTTTTTCTAAAATAAATAGTCGTCGGCAAGATGTTAAGTTAATCCTACCTGACTGAAAGACAGAATTGTAGCCTACTCAATAAAACTATACACAACTCAAGTTCAATCACACTTTCACTTTAATAGAGTACGCTAAACTTCGTCTCAGAAAGCTTAATTTACTTCGATTCAATTTTGAAAATCTTTAAGTTCAATTTTCCTTAAAAATAAATTTATCCAAAGCTAATAATGTTTTGAAGCATACAAGTTGTCGTAAACGCATTGACCGCACCCTGTATATTTAAAAAATAGTAGTAAGAAAATGTGTTATGGATACTTTATAATTTACCCTCATGTACATATAGATTAATGTTTATAACTGTCGTAAAAATTCTGATATAAATAAATATCACCCAATTTAGGAAAGCAATACGTCAGTCTATTAACTTTTAACCACAGAAACATCAATTCGTATCTAAAAATTTTGTTAAAGACGTAACGTTGGTAATAAATCATATATTTTCTATCAAATATTTGGTATACTTTCTCTTTAAAATTGTATTTAAACATTCAACCAACATGAATGAATTGTAATAATTCAAATCTGAAATTTCTGCTCAATAAATATCTTGTTATCAGTATTATGTATTTAATGACTGTTAATGAATACAAAATGGTAAATTTTGTACTCAATCGGACTGAAAATAAACAATTCTCAAATCAATCATTAATCCAAAGTATCAAAAGATTGGATCTGTATTACCAATCCTTCTTTTCTTTATTGCTTCCGAGAAGCACCACGTGCAAAAACCTAATCCTTGTATATTAAAATCCTTAAATCTTATAATCTAAAGAACCAGTTAATAGAGATTAATTATCCTTAATACTTGAATGAAATTATAAACAATAACATCTCTAAAATAATCAAAATATTATCATTCAAAAACCTAAAATTATTCTTGCAGTAAATTCCGCAGTCCTTTGTCCGATATAATGTGTCCACTGGGTTTATTCATTATAATTAATCATTATACATATCCACGCTAGTCACTGACAAACGGCCAGAAATAATCACATAATTCGACTATCGGACCACTCGCTAACTTTAATGTCGAGTTTATTTACGCCTTACGCGTATATAAGAATTGGCAGTTGGTTTTGTTAGATACCATCAAAATAAATGTTTTTGCACAGTCGAACAAGTACACTTTATTTTGTTACTTAAAGTATTACTTTAGGTTCCTTTTTGGATCACGCGGTTCTATATACACAATACTTTTAACTCGATTCTTGCTGTTTAACTTAAATCTAATCCAACGCTTCTTAAACTTTGAGAAACAAAGCTCACTAGTATTTTTCTTTCAATTCACAAATTAATCCTTTCATTTGTAAATGTGTAAATACTTCATCCCCGAAATAAGTTTTTGCAGTCTTCGAATATGTACTGCGATACTAATTATTTATAAATAAGAACCAGCACCGGTCATTTTTATGACTACAAAATACACGCGCGCGATCATCCCTTAAGTATAGCCCTTTGCCGAGCGTCTCCCTGTATACCCTGGCAGTCTCTCCCTTATATACCTGCAGTCATTCACTTTGCCCAACGTCATCATATTTTTCGCACTAAAATCACAATCAACCTATTCCAAAGGAGTCTTTGCCGAGTAGAAGACTGAAAAGAAATTAACTCAATCGGAACGAGAAAAGTGCAGCTATCAGATTCAAATTGACTCCACATGCTTTCCAGATCTATATTCAACTTTTTATCCTTGAGCATGCATTCAATTTTTCTGTTACGTAGTGTTACTACATTTTTACAAGCAAAAACATACATACATATTATTTTTTACACTTTAATACAATATCAATATATCATAAGTTCACTCATTCACACATTTACAACAATTTCAACTCCGTGTAACATAACTTCTCATCTCATTAATCTCATTAATTATTTATTTGATTTTTATTAAATTTTGCATTTTTAACCTTACTGTTATACAACTTAATATACATTCAAATACTTTTGGTGGCCTGTACCGCTATGTGTAATAAATTCAAATTTTACATAGCTATTCAAAAATTTCGAATCCCTTGCTTTTGTTTAACACACATTTTTGCTGGTTCATAGGTAACACTTTTCTTTTCGTAAAAGGTTTTGCATGTTTGGCTGCTGAAGCATTCCTTCAAACAATTCACGGATTTAATGTCATTCTTCGCAAGAAGGATATTTAAAAAAAAATTGCTAATTAAGAAAATAAGTTTCTACGTGAGACTGCTGAGTACTCATAGTTTTATTCGCCTAACGCGATTTTGAAGTTTACCATGCATACAGTTGTCACGAAAAGCTCGGCTTCCACCTTTAGAGGTATTTGAATTTATTATTGTATGGCCTTTTCTAACGGCTCCTTATAATTTTCAGCCTGTGGTTGATTCTCTTCTGGTTGTTGTTATTGTTATATATGTTAACTGAAATCCGTTTCTCCTTCGCCTTTCTCTTTGTTTTTTCTGTGTGCATCTATAAATGGAACTGTTAAAACACTGTATTTCGTTATTACTAAATTACTTACTTTTTGATTTGATCTTTAATTTACTGTGTAAATTGTTCATTTAACAGCTACCACTTTGTAATCAGCTGTCGGCCATTTGTTTTACCTTTGAACGTTTGTGACAAGCACACCTGCGCACGTTAGTTTAGTGCTAGATACCTTCCATGTGTTACAATTATGAATTTGATATTGGCGTACTTGATTAAGTGTTCCGAATATACTTATCGTTTTGCATATTAACTTTTTACGTATAGAAACCCTAGGTTATTAAAAAAAGGCCAGTGTCCATTAAATGACTATTAGTGCGGGACCAACATTTAAATAGAAAATGAGGTTAGGAGGAAAATGTACACTGAGGAATAAGATTCATATCGAAAGTTTTGGGAATTAACTTCTACATTTATTGTAAATGTAGCTTCATCACAAAAAGCTATCTTATTTAAAATGTCTTCATTTTCGTTAAATAAATTAAATATTGTTTCACAAAATGTTGTTCTTTTTTCCTTATCTTCTTCGAACAATTGTTGGCGATCTCCAAACTTATAAGTTTGTATGTAAAACATTTTAGTGTTTTAAATACCAAATTTTTAGATACATTAAAGTACGCCGCTATTTTTCGTACAGATGCCACTGGATTTTCTTCAACATAGCATACAATTCTAGTTTTTTTTTTATGCGAATTTATTATGCAACCTTCAGACTTGATAACAATATTTTGTATAGTTTTAATACAAGGAATGGCCCTTTTAGGACATTTTGCACAAAATAGATATCTCACATTCCTTAAACTATATCCAGCTTAAAACCCATTAATTCCGAACGTTACGTATACGAAACATTTTACTTCCTATTTTTTTTGAGATTATATATTGAGCAATTTAATTGTAACTTCTTCTCAGTGAAAGAAGACATCGCCTTTTACCAGGTATCATGAAATTTGTGAAAAATAAAATAACATTTTAATTGTGATGTATAAATAGATTGAACCCTAGAGGCCAATTTAATCTTGCAATACTTTTCTTATAAAAAAAAATATTTATATTCAAATTATGACAAACAGTTTCATGGATTCGTCTTCCCTCATATTTTATTTAGTGAAACGTTTTTACCTGTTAGCATTTACTTTATTAGTTTACGAGATATTCAAATTTCTCTGGAACGTTTCGTTCAAAAAACGTTGGGATTTCTAGGCATCTTTACACCAGATGTTTTATGACCAAACGGACGGAATGCTGAAAAGTGTTCTTGTATTTTAGGATGCTGTAATGCAAATAATACCTTATTGCTTTTCTTATTTTCGTTTTGTAAATTTATATAATTTATTATAATGAGGGATGTTCTGCTTGTGGATTCTTCTTTTCGCATATTTGGTCCGTTTGTTTCTATAATTACATGAAACTTGTCTAGCTTTGTGGTATTGTCAAACGTGGTGATTTTTTTCCTAGTGACTCGTTCATTTAGTACTTTTTTAGAATAAAAATCAAGTGAGTATTTGTGATTCATCTAATTATTATGTATTGGTGAATTATTTTGAATGACGGAAAATATTTTTCTAACTGTGGCATTTATTTGTCAGTTATGTCTTGGGAAAATAAAAGGCCTTTATCTACCGCGGAGTTATTGTCTTACTTGGAAGAAGATGATGATTTGGAAGGAGCTGTAAACATTGACGCAGTGTACATCCCGCCCCCTGCAGATGAACTAACGGATGAAGAAAATTTTGAAGAAAATGATACAGAGATGCCAGGTATAGCGGGTACATTTGAAGTTCACACAAATCTTGATGAAGACGAAATTACAGAAGAAGTAATACCATCGACTTCGAAAAAATGAAACTTTCGTAAAATAAAGAAAAGAAGATAATCTCGAAATGGAGAAAAGTTACTCCAGCATACGCCAGTTTTGCGGAAAATAAAGAACAAATCGCACTAGAAGAAATTGAGCGTAAAGTCAGTGGAAAATCTCCTTACGAAGTATTTTCTTTATATTTTTCGGATGTTTTGGAGAAAATTGTCGATTTCTCAAAAAAATATGCTAATGGTAATAATAGACATGGTTTAGATCTAAATATCACTACTCTGGACTTTTTAATGGTATATTAATTTTGTCGGGTTATCACTCCTTACCAGCGACAAAAATGTATTGGCCTAAAGACGAAGACAAAGGTGTCCAGTTAGTACGGAATTGCATGAGTCGGAATAGATTTGAATGGATAAAGCAAAATTTACATTTGTCCGATAATGACCAGTTGGATAAAAATGATAAGTTTCCCAAACTGAGACCCATTTTTGATGCAATAAACGATAAGAACATGCAATTTGGGATATTTTCGCATAATTTATCCATAGACGAAGAGATGGCACCATATTTTGGGAGACACAGTTGTAAGATCTTCATAAACGAAAAGCGGTTTGGTTCCAAATTATGGTGTATATGCAGTTCTAATGGATATTTATATAAGTTTATACCATATGATGGAACGAACATGAATTTACAAAAAACTGAATTAGGTCTAGGAGAACAGGTTGTCTGGAGTCGAGGGTCCGTCTAGACATCACATGTATTTTGACAACTTTTTTTCGTCTCATAAATTGTTTTGTTTGCTAAAAACTAGAGGATTTTATGCACAGGAACAATTCGCGAAAATCGCACAGGTAATAACACATTACAAGCGGTGAAGAAATTTCAGAAAGAAAAGCGAGGAACATATGATTTCTGTTTTGATGGGCACAACGAATATTATTAGTGCGTTGGAATGATAAATCTGTTGTAACCGTTGCTACGAATAATTGCAGCATTGAGCCTTTAGTGTCCGCTAAAAGATACAACAGAAAAGAAAAGAAGGTGGTGGGTATTCCTCAGCCGCGGGTCACCGCTAATTAGAATAAGAATATGGGCGGCGTCGACCTGCATGATAACGACATTGCAAATTACAGAATTCGTGTAAGAGGACAAAATGATGGTTGCAAACAGGAAAAAAACATCTCAAATAGATTTTAAATCTTATGTAGCTATTACTTTGAAGAAAACGCAAAAAGCGACTGAATTTTGTTCTCATGAGAACAACGCAAACAGTAACGGTTTTTTTTACCAGCAGAAATTCATTTCGATAATATTTGGACACATCATAAAACAACAGGAGAATAAAACAAGAAGGAGATGCAAACAGTGCAAGACTAACACACTTTATATATGTGCAAAATATCAAGTCCATTTACATCCAGACTGTTTCGAAAACTTTCCCAGTAAATTCGATGAGCGCTAGTCCCAACGTTTCGTATACGAAACGTTATTTCGTGCCGATTGTACTGGGAAAAATTTGTTTTCCACCTAATTTATCTTAACTGATGTATTTGTAGTTAGTATATAAAGTTTCATTGAAAAAAAAATGTTTTTTCTACCCTTGGGATTTAATGGGTTAATACCACATCACAACTTCAATTCTCTCGTCTTCACTGTATATTTTGAATACAATAATGAGTCCAGAAATTCGAAACATTTCATTGACACTTGTCCTTTTAAGAATTGTCTTTTTTATTTTCATAGTACGCTATTAATGTACATCACAATGCATTGACTTGTCCTTTTTAAAAGTATACATTGGGCCTATGTATACTTAAAAGAAGAATTCACTGTATAGAAGCAGTGTCAGAGTCAATAATAAGCGATAACATTTTTTCTCCCACCACTTTTACATATAACTGACATACCTATGCAAGCATCCAGATTCATCCTTTAAACATTACCAGACATATCTCATATGCTGAAGTATAGTAGGAATGTGTTCTCGTACATGTGACTTGTGAACAGTTTTGTGACTTCCTCAAGCACGAAGCTTTAGGTTACCAAGTAGCAAGCTCTCGGAATTTGTCAAAATTATTTTGTCATTATCGCTGTCTTTTGGGATATTACACCTGGTAATTTTTATAACACATGTATTTATAAAAAAAGTGTTTTAATTAAATCTAGTAGTCTATTTCAAATTAAAGTGTACTAAAAGTATAATACACAGGATAACTCTAAATTATAAAGTCATTAATACCTGTATATTACAAAGATAATGAATACTTATTCTTGATGGACTATAAGTGTGAAGTAAAAATAATTCTAGTAAGATTAAAACATCATCTATTCGCTATTCTTTTAGTTTTTTTAATTTCATTATATACATGACTTTTAACCATTTTCCAATGAGGGTGACTCACATCCCTTCCGGGACCCACAAAAAATTGTTAAATGTCTTTTAATTGAGGAACTTTTTTCATATGTATAAAAGCCCTGAAATGATTGTTTGTAATTTTCATTTCGTTGTCACTCCACATGTTCCCTTTTGTTGCAGCTAACTTAATACTACGTACTAATTTATTCTTTATTGCTAAATTCTCACTTTCTTTATGACTGTTTCTGTCGGTTTTCCTGGTAGCACACTCATTTGACGTAACAGTTTCAACAGCACTGCTATAATTCGGCCCCAGTAGTTTTACCATACCTCCAGTCCACGTTGTTGGTTGAGTATCGTCCGTTTGGTCTGATTATCGTTTTCTTTTTCTTCATGTATGTCAATTTCGTCCAAGTTTTTCCCCTTCATTTTATTCAGATCGGCTCTCTCCAATTTACTTTACTAATCGATAATACTCACGATGAACGCGAATGTCATGGCCTATGAATTTTTCCAGGTTGTCTAATTTATATTCTCCTAGATTTATCAATTGGGTAATGATAGCCACATATTTGCGTAGCTTCGTCGAAGTAATGTTTGTTACATTATGACGGAGACCTCTAGCGCAGGTGTAGTCCCGCTCATAAAGAGTGCAGCGGCTATCTACGAGCGGTACGGGACTATCCCAGAGTGTTGGGCTTTAATCTCGCTATCGGGTCGATGGTTTGAGCCCCAGGATATTCTAGAAAGGAGAGGGAAGTCACTGGGAGGAATACCCAATTTCCCAGTAACCTCAAAACAAAACTTTATTTTGTCCCGAAGGCTAATGTCGGAATTATGGAGATGGAGTTCCCCCAAATCAAATCTAAACAAACACTCTTTTATCCAGAACAATGGACACTTAAATTTAATACAGCATCTTGGATGCCATATATAAGTAATATGTAATTAGGCAAGCGAAAGCAATAAACATAAAATGTGGTAACCTATTGTCAGTTCCCAACACAACAACGTTAAATTTTCAATTCACTACACATATATAAAACACGTGGGTGTTTGCACTGGCCTTAAGCAGTAAAAGTTATCACAACTTAAGAAAGCTTGCGAAATTTCAAATAAAGTTATTAATTAAAGCAGTAATTAATATTGTTAATTAATTATTAGTATGACATCGATACCCACTGGGTCGGGATGATATAAGCTCATGAACATATATTACCTGTACATTAAGCTGAAAAACAAAAGATTAGTTAAATTACATTAGTATAGCCAAGTATGAAGCACATTATTTCAATATTTAGCAACTAAAATGGTACAATTACCACTTCGCGAGAGAGATCAAAACTTTCCAATTTTATTTAAACATCCAATTGTGATGGAGTATATGTATATGTTGAATAGTTAAACCACAGGTAGTGTATTAATTAAATCTAACAGGTTAACAAATATACTTGCTTGGACAAACTATTGCTTGTGATATTTCAGTTGGTTACTCCAATAAACAACAAGTCGTGGGGTTAACCGAACATGTGGAGTGATAAGTGTGTTCCCAAACTTTAAATGTTACAACTTCAGATTAGATAAATAAGATCTGTGATGGATATTAATCAGTTTCCCATATTAACCACACGGAAAAAGTCCGAGGAAAAAATAACCGCCCAAAAGTGTTACAATGACAATTAACTATTACTGAAAAAATGCATGTTACTCACGTGTCGTAATATTAAAAAAAAACAAAAAGCCCCGTTGGGAATAAAGTTATGATGCGTTACTGCAAGACCAACGAAACTATCGACATCCTTTTTATTAAATACCAATTAACGAAAACTTCTATTCAGTAAAACGTTAAATTGATTCGGTTTTGGTTTAATATCACAGAGCACGCGGTTTTTCAGTAAGAAAAATTTTTACAAAGTACAACAGGTGTCAACTGAATTATGGATAATGAATACTAGATCACGTTTTAGTTAGGCAGTGACGTGTTGAAAAAGTACTAAACAATGTTAAAATTAAAAGATAATGAGCCTTATTTGTTGAGAACTAGTAAACCATCAAAGAAATGTTAAGGTCGGTAGCAATTGAAGTAAAACTGAACATCACAAATGTGTAAATACAGCGGATTTACTGACGGATAATATAAGGTAAAAAAGAGCAAGCCAATGTGCACGTAATGCATTGTGTTGTGAAACAAATATCCTAATTTTTCGTTTGTATTGATTGAAGTGTGAAAAGTGTTCTACCCACCACCAGGTACTATAATTTAAATTTTTAATACTAAATCATATGAAAAATGTAGATAAGTTATGCTGCATAACACGAAAGGTTACAACATCCTCACAACCTGCTGCTATTGCCCACTTTTTAATTATTTTATAGGCAATTAAGTGTCCAGAGGAATGTGTTTCTAAAGGAAAGAGATAGGGATTGCTTGAATTAATTCCGCAACGTACACCACTATTATTAATAGCGTTTATAGTTTCCTGCAGACTCTGTAAGCAAAACTGGATACCCTACTTTTGCCCTTAATAACCAGTCTAACTAAGGACACGCTTAGATGTTTTTCGGATTCTGTGAAAGTTTTGAAAACGTCCGAACCTGGATTACATTTGGCCGCGTTTTCATACTCTTTCAGCAGCATGTATTGGACCTCCCCAACACGTCGCCTGTTCAAGGTAATGGTCATTACCAGTGTGATTTCGACTAAATTTTTAAAGGCAAACTCGTTTGCATTGCTCTTCAGACTGTTTAGTTGAATGTACTTTAAGCATTCAAATAAGAATTTAATTTTTAGAAATCTCCTGGTATAGTTTTCTTCTTGTTCCATTTCTGTTCATTTAATGATCGGTAAACATGACTTGCTACCTCCATAGTCCATTTAACTTCAATCACTAATAAAAACGCATTTAATTATGAAATACGATCTTTTAGAACGGTATCTTCCAAGTAGTCAACTTTGAGCATTGTTGCACATTCCTTTAATGACATTTCAATTTTGAGCGCATACGATGGAGTCTTAAATAGATGTGTGTCGTAGTCAAAACGCGCTTCCTGATATACAATTTGCTTTATGAGTTGGTAATATGATGGATATAGAAGCTGTCCTAGTTTAGAAACTTTCCGATTTAATTTGTTGGGCACCAAGACCAGTCGTCCCAATTCTACATCTGTCGATTATTGTACAGTAGTAATGTTTGTTGTTACCCAACCTATTAAATTGGGCTTGAACATAATTAATAATGGTCTGATCCTGTATTATGGTAAGAAAGACGTCGTCATGTGCCATTTTTCCTAGGATTTTCGTCCTAAATCTCTCACACACCTTAGGACCGATACGCAGGAGTAAAGAGCTGGTGCTTCTTATGGAACAGTTTCATTTCGCTAACGGACAATTATTGAATGGGCATTTTCTATGATGCGCTGCTACATATTTTTTTGCAAAAAGATGGTAATACAATCAGCATTGAATGTAATCACAAGCAAGTTTCTCGGTAGAAAGTGCTATTCTCCTTTTAGGAATTAATAAACCCTCTCCGCTAGATATGGATTCTGTGTTTTGATTGAATGCAGCCCTATTTTGAAGTTTCGCTAAAAAATGTTTTCTCTCTTGACCATTCCTTTCGAGGCTTAATATCTTTGCCACTTCCGGTGCATTCTATATAAATGTTTGGGAATCTGAGTAAAAGTTTTCTCGAAAAACACATACAAAAACATTTTATCCCATTTTCTTTTCTCGTAGTGGAATGTATATTATATCGATGAGGTCATTTTAAACACTATAAGTTGTACTCGTATGATTATTTTTGAACGACATCAATGAAAACGTACTTTATAGCTATTTACATCACGATGCTGCGTTTAGGAATAATGCTATTATACTAATGTTAGAAAAATCTTGAAGTCAACACATGCTTTGTAGTTTAAAGAGCTCTACCTATTAAATCCTCGGTCCCTTCGATCACTATTTTCTTAATACCTATAAGTTAGATCTGAGCGACCAAGGAGTGCGAGGATTTAATATGTAGAACATTTTACACTATAAAACAGTGTCTTCCTTAAGATTTTTTTCTCACACTGGTAGAATAACATTATTCGTGCCTTAACTAGCTATAAATACGTTAAAAATTTATTTCAACTGCAGCATAATCACACTTTAAAAGATGCCACCACCGAATTACATTGAATTAAAGTATAGGTACATACCTAATTATCTTATATAGTTGTCTGCTTACCTGGAGCCACGGTAAAAACAATAGACATTGTTATTTAGACACAAAACATTTACACCATAAAAAATGAGACATGACATCATTTGTATTGTACTTTGAAATATAAGATAGTGGGGATAGTCACTTACACCAAAGAGGATACAAGGAAAATTGATTAAACAAGGTTTGTTTTGTATTTATAATTTATAACTGTAATTAGTGAACGTTTCTACCGAAATTCCAGATTTCCAAATGCACCTACCCACTTTTTAATTAAAGACGTATTTTTCATATTTTGCCTTTTTTTTAACCGAGTCATTTACCAAATATTTTATTTTAAATTGAATTTTCAATTAAATTAGTCAATATTTACTATAATGTGTATAAAAAACATATCAAAACGTTAGTCTAGCAAATACTACTTCAGATTAACACCAAACCTCTAAGATACAGTACAATTCATTATCCCTCTATCCATCCTCCTAAGTGTTCCTGAGTGCTTTAGCACAATAGGCATAATTTAGCCTGTTCAGGTCCACAATCATAAAACAAAAAGCTGAAAATCGATGCACTCCAGCAAAATAAAGCATAGGAATTTTGATCTGGTTAACAATCTTGAGGAATAAAATATAAGCAACTCTATTGAAAATATGGTATTGCTGTTGAAATGGTCATTTATTTTTATTGAACTGTATACCAGCTGCAATGGGAAAAGGAAAAGAAAAAGTCACGTATTTCATTCCCTCCCCAAGGGGGAGGGCGGGCTGCTCGACCTTTCCGAGCTCCTTCCGCCACTATCTTGGATTCCCAGCATACCTTCATACATTACGTATATATGCATGGTGGGATTAAGGATGGGTGTGGTCAGGAAATAATCAGAAGGAACGGAGTTAGAGTTCCGAGGGAGAAAATACTACCCCAGCATTCGCCTAAGTAGCCGCACATGGTGTGAATATACGCAGTGACCATGCCGCTACATGTGTATGAGGAAAACCCCCTGAAAAAATCTCATATAAGATAGACGGTAAAGGGAATCGAACCCATTACCTCCCGAATACTAAGCGGGTTGTGTCAGCACTACGCTATCAGCTCGGTTCTGCAACGGGAACGCTCAGCTTCGAAACGTAACACGGCAGAATGGACAACGCTCCTAGCAGTAAGTATTCACTATTTGGTACGGTTTTTATTAATTTTTTTTTATCTTAATTTATAATGCTCCCTCGCTCTCTCTGTCTCTTATGTTACAGCGCCTACAAAGAACTGCCTTACGAGCATTGCTATTCCAGTTCACATACAGCTCACTACCTATTTGGTGCGCAAAAGTCATATAAAACTCGCCATAAATTACTCTCTTCTCAAGTCCATAACCTTACTAGTTACAAATATAAATATACATTATTTCGTAACTGAATTACGATATGAAAGTTACCAAACTGACAATTACTATACTGCTTAATGACATTTGTCTAAGCGATTGTTGTGATGGCAACGTGAGTTTTGTTGGCGTCATTTAAGTACTCATAAATCCAATTTTTCTTCAAAATACAGATGTGAAACTTCATTTTGTATTATGTTTCCCAACTGGTTACGTAAATAGCTATATAAGTTGAATCGTCTGAACACAGTATTCAAAATTCAAAAATAATCTTCAAAATTCAAATAAATCCTAAAAGTTAATAGGTACAGACCAAACGCAACGTAGTTTAAAAAAAAACACATTATGTTTATTTGTATACATTATTCACAATGGAAAATTTATAATTTAAAGCCGTACTGATCGTATAAAGATAAGGTTTGCATAATTAATTCACTGACCACTGCGCAGTTTACACGAATTTACAAATTTATATTTGATATATGAAAATGTAAACTTTCACCATTAACACTCATAATAAAATACTTATCTTTTTTGGGATTTTTAATGGTCTATTTAAATTATACAATCTAAACGTTTCGATAATACTTACAGTTATCTTCGTCAGTAGTAATATTTGTAACAATTGTTAAAGATGTTGTAAACAATTTTGTCAAAGTTGAGAAATTAAAACATCTTTAATAATTCTTACAAATATTACTACTGACGAAGATAACTGTAAGTGTTATCGAAACGTTTAGATTGTATAATTTAAATACACCATTAAAAATCCCAAAAAAGATAAGTATTTTATTATATTTGATATGTTTCAAAATGCCGCAACAGTTGATAGTGATTATACATTATGCAATGCTTGAGTTAGCTTTTTTTTATTAGCAATGTTTTTATTTTTTAATGTGTTGTACTTGTGGTGGAAATTAGAAAAGAAAGAAGGCGTAAACCAAATGGAGAGCAAGATTGATGAAGATGAAAATGGATACCGCAGATCTACCATGATATTGGTGAGTGCAGAATAGGTTAAAATCACGATTAATTTTGCAATACTACTGTATGACATGGAGCTAGATGACTTCTTGTATTGTGGAGTTAATTGATACTTAAAGATTAACTTTTTCCCTGCTGCCTATTGGTGCCATATACTACTGTATATTTTTTATAAATGAGTTATGAATATTTGCAAATAAGATGGAGCACCGTGCATATAGTGATTTGTGATAAAATCAATTTAAGAGACACACATTTGGTGATTACCATTTTTTATCTAGGCCACTTCGATTCGTGTACTAGGTTTAGTGGGATGGGAGAAAAACTTGTGTATATGGTTTAAACAGTGAACTCTCTAAATGAACGAACTGAAACAGTATCGCACGTAAGGTAGTATATTGTAGGCGCTGTAATCGGTACTTAGGAGTGAAGCGTGATGGATAAGTAATTGTCATCATCTGGCGCACTTGTTGTTACTGTGTGAATATTTACGTTTCATAGACCAACGTTGAAATGTAAGCACTCGTATAGATAGTTCAATGACTAAAGAACAGTTACGCAGAAACCAATTTTGTACACAATGCAAATATACTACCTAAGTTAAAAATGTTAGCATATTATTTGAGGTGTGCACATCTGTTATACAAGTCAGCGCCGACGCTTTCAGTAGTAATTATACATTCATGAAGTAATTATTAGGACCATTCAATTTTCAATGCGTTAATATTTTGGTCAAAATTAAACAGGCAAACCCTGACATTTTGTTTACTTCGTATGTTTTAAATTAGAATTCATTTCGGTAAATTCCGAGTATACCCGATGCGCATTTCATCGTTCTTTAGTGTTTGAACGATCTCTACTAATTCAACAATTTGGCCGGCGTTAATACCGCAACCATTTTTGTTGGTTTTATCATTCATAAGTACTGACAAAATGTGGAAGGTTTTAGGCCGAACCTAATTTGTATTGTAAGTAGCGAAATGAAACAGTTCCTACAAAAATTTTACATCGACATACCTTTTTCCTAAATACGAGTCTTCGGCTAATTAAAAATTAATATTAATTTTAATTAATAATAATTTTTAATTACATATTTACCTTTGAACTTATTCGTTCATAACAAAAACTTATAATAATTCGGCTAATTAAGTTTAGTAGTTTCTGAAATAAATTTGTAATTGAATATTACGGTAAAGTGTAGACAACAAATGTGGTGTATACATACACATTTTTTATATTTTAAAAAAGCTGTTGGTAACAACTCTACGGCATTCGTAAAACGTATAGACTGAACGCTTCGTTGTATAACGATCATAGCGTTCTTAGTATTTTACTTAATGAAAGGAATTTTTAATTATGATTTGTGTGTATCAGACATGTACAGCGTGACCAAACTTCGATATTTTGATAGGGAATCTCGGAGAAACGTTATCAAATAATTAATATGGGATTGTCGATTTAATTTTTCTTGATAAGCTCAACAGTGAAAACAAAAATCCGTCTTTTGTTTTTGAGCTGTCAACAGACATTCAAAATTTAAAATTGTTTAAAAATATCGATAACTATTTTATTTCTGGAATTAGAAGAAAACCATTATGTGTTATTTAGACACTTTTTTGTGTATAATAAGCTGCAGTTAATATAGTTTAGATAAAATTGTTTATTTTGATGTTATAACGTTGTTTTTTAAATATAAATCGACTTTGGCTGTGACTTATTTGAATAGAGTATGTAATGGGTCTCACATTTGGGCACCATTTTGTGATAGGTTCTTTTTGTTAGCCCTACTGTTGGGGCTATTCTGTAATGGGCGTCTATAATGTTTGGGTTCAATTTCAATCTTTTACAATTTCGAGCTTATTGAGTAAAAGTTTATATTGTATTTGTGTAAATGCGAAATGGTTCAACGTTAACTAAAGTGATTTCAATTTATAAAGATAACATTCATTAACAAACTTTATTTTATTGTTATCACATTTCTGTTTGTCTAAATGAACTTTAATAATTACTCAACAAATTCCTTTCTCCTCTTTATCGGTACGCTCCAGCTAGCTTAATATGAGTTAAATGGTTATCGTTATCATTTATCAAAATTATTCTCAATCCGATGTTATGAATTACCCGTACTTGCAATTAATTGAACTTGCTTTCTTCAGTATTTACACACGCAGTCTTTGTACAAGCCTTTACGTTTTGCAACGATCAATAATGAAAATGAATTAAAAGTTATAATATTTAACGAAGTCAAATTTTAAATGCAGACTGTTTTGTTTACAAACATTACACAAAAATTATTCTATGTTAGTACTCTTAACGTTAACATGCAAAAGCAATCCTTTATAAATCATCAACGAAATATATTTTTGTTCAGTATTTGTATCCAGCCATAAATTTTAGAATAAATAAAACACCAATTTTCGTTTATTTGTGATATCGAATGGTCTTGCATGTGATCACTTTGTTGAAAAGCTGATGATGTAATGCTTGCCTTTTTTGGACCACAAAGGGGGCCTCACATGGATTTTATAGACTGCTGGCGCCTTCCTCTTTTTGTTCTTTTCACTATCTTCTTTGGATCTTTATTGGGGTCGAATACTATTCTGATTTTCTTTCACCAATTAATGATTTTAGTTAATAACTGCGCGATATATTTACACTACAGTTTTTATTTAATTGTTCAGTTTTAATTACAAATAGCCTGCGCAACAAAATGCAAGCTATTTACAAACCGCAACTCTCCCTTTTTATACATCAATAAATTCGAGTTATTGTTCTTTGTACTTTGATTTACCGATTTGGATTTAAATACAATTGATTACGGTTCTGATACATATAAAACACGTATCTTCACTTATTACGTCACTTTTAATACGTATTTCAGATTATGGTACAATCTTTTTTATCTCCGCTAACTCGACAACAATTGCACTTTATATTATTTTAGCTTTTCTTCGCATTCATACGGAAAATATCATTTATACTTCTTCATCTCTACATTAACTGATTTTTTTCATAATTACACAATATTAATCGCAGCACAAATTCAATATAACCTTAATGGCTTATTTAATACGACTGACCCCTAACGCATCTCATTGTGACAGCGTTTCTACTTGCTCCCTTATACAAAACAGTCATATCCTCAATCGCCGCGTATATTTAACAGCTTTCCAATTTACTATGCAAATACTGATTGAAAAAAAAATAAAACAAAAGGGCCTTGCTCTACGATGTACAACAAAATTCGTTACATTCTTACTCAAAACAAACATATGATAATTGTGGCATCTAACTCTAAATACTACAGCACAAAAAAACCAACATATAAACATTTGGCGATTCAAGTTTGTTATCAACAGGATTCGATAGATTCCTGTCCTTTTTCTTCGTCACACCCGTCTCGTTCCGCCTCTCACTCTTCTACATTACTTGCATTTCTATTGGTTCTTGAATGATATATTTTTTCAAATTCACTACATTGTGCACTCTGCGATTGACGTTAGTCGTCGGATGTCTTAGTAAATAGGCGTTAGTACATACTTCTTATACAACCTCATAGGGCCCTTCGTATAG
Organism: Vesta saturnalis; assembly: GCA_036346205.1. Classification (NCBI taxonomy): domain Eukaryota; kingdom Metazoa; phylum Arthropoda; class Insecta; order Coleoptera; family Lampyridae; genus Vesta; species Vesta saturnalis. The sequence goes on from JARFJB010002111.1 coordinate 826,750, forward strand.
CAAAAAGAATTTCTTAATTTCCTTGTTTAGAGAGTTCGATTGGTGGTGAGTCCGGGGTAATACTAGTTCTCTTGGTTGATATATGATAGGATTTTTCACTTTTTCATCGTGTATTCTTTTTCTCCTGTCGGCTCTACTTTCTAATCTCTCTCTTGCAAACTTTATTTTCACCTCTATATCGATGCCATTCCTTAGGGGAAACTGCACTAATTCTTCTATAAACCTTTGGTCTCGTTGACCCTTCATAATCTCTAATGGTGTAAATCCTGTACTGTCCTGTGTTGATGAGTTTAGCCACATTTTTGTAGTTCTAACCCATTTTGCCCAACTTGTGTGTTTTCCGTGACAGTGGGTGCAAAACAATCGTCCAAATTCCCGCGTCACTCGCTATACGGGGTTTGACGATGGATGATATACTGATGTCATTTTCACTTCAATTACGAAGTTTGATAGCTCTTCTGTCCATTTTTTCGCTGCAAACTGTGTTCCGTGATCCGCTAGGATAGCTTTCGGTCTATCTACTTGAGGTATATAATCTTCTTCCACTTTCTTCAGTAGGGTCGTGGTATTTACTTTCTTTACTGGATATAAGTTGACATGTTTGCTGAAAATATCCATCATAACATACATGTATTCCATACCATCTATACTTCGTGGTAACGACCCATAAATATCTACATATACCACCTCTAATGGTAATCTTACCATCACATTCTGCATTATTCCCTCTTCTTTAGCGTTCGTTATTTTAGCCTTTTGACATTGATCACACGCCGATAGTACTCTCCTAACTTTTTTATCCAAGTTTGGTATATATCAGTTTTCTTGAATTTCGACTATTACCTTGCTTGTTCCAAAATGTCCCATCATTCGATGATATATCACTATTATTTCCCTTTCTATTCTCTGAGGGATGTATATCGTCCACCATTCTTGTCCTATTCTTCCCTTTTTGAATAATATCCCTTGATGCACCAAAAATTTTCTTTCCAACAACTCTTTCCTTTCGTTTTCGTTCGATTGTAGTTCCTTGATGACCCATTTCACCTGTTCGTACTCGTTCTGAATCTTCTTCAAATCCTTAATTATCCTTCGTAATTGATTTTCTTCTTGCTTATTTGCCTTTCCTACGACTATTCGTTCTCGCTCTCCTCCATGTCGTCCGTATCGGGATTATTTTATTATCGCTTCCTTTGCAATATCGTATTTTTACCTTAAATTCTTGTATGTACAATAACCACCTTTGTAACCTGGAACTTACTGATTTACTTAACAAAAAAGCTAGTACTTGATGGCCCAGTAAGGTACTACCGAATAGCCTAAAATATAGGTTCTGAACTTCTGACATCCAAAAACAAACGCTAACATTTCCATTTCGGTAATGCTGTATTTCTTTTCTGCCTTTTTCAAAGCTCTGCTGGCAAATGTTTAATATTTCTCTATCCTTCGATTCCTGGAATAGATGTTCTCCCGCCGCATTTATCGATGCGTCTGTGTACAGGAAAAATGTTTGGTTCCAATTAGAGAATTTCAAGACCATGTCTTCCGAGAAACATTGCTTCCCACTTCCAAATGGCATTCCTTGTTAATAATGTGGAAAATTCATTGGTTAAGTCCGACTAAAAGTTACAAACCCCCAGTATAGATTGCAGTTCCTTCTTGTTCCTTATAGCTTGTAGTCTTTTTGGATCCATTTTCATAGCTTCCCCAACCGTTATAATATGTCCTAAGAATTTCATTTCCTTCAGCATGAAGTTTGACTTTCGTAAATTTACCGTCATGTCCGCTTCCCTCAATTTTGTAAATAATAGTCCGAGTTGATCCTTGTGTTCTTCTAAAGTTTGAGATGAAATTAGGATGCCGTCCACATATACCGCAGCAAATGATAATATTTCTGGTCCTAATACGCCATTCAAACATCTGTTAAACACCAAGACCGAAACGTTCAAACCAAATGGTAACACCTGGTACTTCTCCCATTTACGAGGAATGCCGTACACTTCAGAGAATGCTCGTGTAGGGGGACTTGCCAATAGCCCGCTGTTAAATCCACTGAGCTTAAATATTTGGGTTGGTAAATTTCTCTAAAATTTCTTCCAAGTTTGGTGGGCAATTCCTTTCTTCTTCCAATATTCTATTTAGCTTTCTCGCATCCAAACACATCCTTATGTTTCCTTCTTTTTTCGGAACGACCACTATGGGATTTACATATGGAGATTGCGACCTTTCAATTAATCTGTCTTCTAACATTCTCTCAACTTCTCTTTCCACTGCTTCCCCCTGTGCAAACGGTGTCGGTCAGTTTTGTTGCAAAACGGTACTTCATTTTTTATTTTTAATTCAAAAACAAATTGTTTAATAATCCTGGCTTTTCATAAAATATTTCTTCAAATTGATCTACTAATCCTTCAACCATTTCGTGTTCTTCCTTTTCCTCATATTGTATGATATTGGTTGTCATTTGCTTCAGTTGTCGGTCCTTAAACTTCATATGGTAATTCGTCCCCTGCTGTTCAAAAGTCAATTCTCCTAAGTGCACATCTATTTTTCCACCTTTTTTCCACCATCCAGTCCATTCCTAAAATTACGGTAATTTCCTGCACTTTTACTACTAGAAACTTATGATTGTGTTCATTATCTCCCAATGTTATCCTTATTAATGCTTGTTTGTTCACCGTTACTATTTTTCCCGTGACTTCTTGTATTGCCATGCCCATTACCAGTAATACAACCATGGTTGGGTTTCTAGTTATCAGCTCATCGAACACTTTTTCTGCTATCAAACTCACTGGACTTCCCATGTCTACCAGTATATCGGGAACTACCCCCTCCAGCCTTCCTACGACTATTGGACAACATGCCAATTCTTCCTCGTTCTCTTCTTCTTCTTCTATTTATCGATATTGTTCGTTGCCTTTCTTCATCTGCGCTACATGTGGGTTTTTGTAGAATTGTCTAATAAAACTAATTAAATTTTCTTGCTCCTCCGTACATATAGTACTCGAGACCAGCGGAGCTTCTCGCTTCGACGTATTTATTTTTCCGGCGGTTGGGAGGAGGTTCTTGGACCCCTTCCTCTTCATCATTAATTCTATCGTACCTATGCCAATTTTCTTGATCTCTCCGGTATTCATACGTTCTTCAACTCAATCCCCTATGTGGTCCAAAACTCTACACCTCTCCTGTGATACGTTGTGTTAACGTTCCTTTTTTGTGGCCATCGGTCTCTTTGCTGATTGTTGTTCTCATTACTATCCCTTTCTTTGGGGTGGATTACACGCTGTCCTTTCACTGGCATTTGCTGCTTATATCCTTCCTAACGCATTTATTAGCTGATCAATTGTCCTTGCGCCTGAGCCAATTAACGTGTTTCCCATCTGATTCGGAAAATGTCTGGTTAGTGCCTTCGACATTCGCTTTTCTTCTATCGGCGGCTGTAGCTGCATGGTATTGTTCACCCAGAACAATACGTGGTCTACATATTTTCCGTTACGTTGTTTTGGTGTGTACAATTTTGATCGTATTTCACTTTAGACTTCAGAGCAAAACTGTTCCAAAAATCTTTTTTTATTTCTTTTAGGTTGGACCTATGTACTTCGGCCCATGACCTTGAATTGTCTTTCAATAATTATATTATATTATAAATCTTCCTTTGGTCTCCCATGTCAAAATTCTCCAAATACGCTTCAACGGTCCTCATAAAATTCACGGGATGTATGGTAAGTTTCCATCGAATTTTCTAGGCTTTTGTATTGGTTGACCTTCGTTTTTATAGATTATTGTAGGCGTTCCTGAGTTTGCTGCTAACTTTTCTCCTTGAATTTTTTCTTTTTCATCCCATTTTTCTTCCAATTTAATAATAGCTTCTTCATTTTTAGTAATTTTTTGTTTGCATTCTAGTACTTTTTCTTCATTTTCTTCTATTTTACATCCTATCTCGTCTATTGTACGGCCTATTTGAGCTCTAACGTACTCATTTCTTTCTTCAATTTGTGTCATTTTTATATTCTGCACGTATAGTTGTTGATCTCTGTAGTCTTCTTGCTTCTTGATTCCTTCTTTATACTTAATCATTATTTCCTTGTTGCTTTGTCTTGAATTTTCTTAGATCCGTTCTACTTGATGTATCATTCCTTTTTGAAAATAACTTTTAATTCTTCTTGGCTAGCTTTTAGTTCTTCTCGATTAGCCTTTAATTCTTCTTGATTCACACACACACGCACGTACGCGCGCACGCGCAGGCGCACGCGCACGCGGACGCGCGGAATTTAATACGGCACAATTCTTTGTGTGGAATTCAGTTTTATTTTTTTGCTACCCCTTTATGTTTCTTTTTAGTTCAACCCAATTATTTAGGGGGGGCTCAGCCCCACCTTTTAAATGACGAGGGGGGGATCACGAGCCGCTGAGCCCCCGCATACTCGCTACCTATGATTGATGTGTATTCGTTTGTAGAAATATTACGCAAAATCTATTGTTCACGTACTTCCATTAAGTTTACACTTTTTAATCATATTGTGCTAGAATGAAACTGCAAACATTTGTAATTATAAATTTTCTTGTGAACATTGATAGCAGGCTCGAATATACAACAAAAGTCAACAATACGTATATATCAATTTAAAAATTGCATAGTGCTAAGAGTTTAATCTGATTATTTCACTAGTAAATTAAAGTAAGTAAACCATCTGCAACGGGCGTAGTACCCCTAGATACTATTTTTATTTATTTAACCCGCTCTAAAGAATAAGATTTGAGTTCTTTTAGACCTTTTTATAATATCAACATCATTGAATAAAATATAATGATGATAATGATTTAGACGATTATTTTTTATTACGTTTTATTAAAACTGAATGGGTTCAATTTATAAAGATACCATCTACTAGTTAATTTTTACTTTGCTTGCTAATTAATTTCGGTTTTCGTAAATTAATTTTAAGTTTATTAATTGGTTGCTCACTTCGATTTATTTATTTATCTGGATTCCAACTGAGTTGACCTCTTTCTGCATTTATATATTCAATAAGTGTGTAAGTTTGTAATATTAATAATATTTAGCAATAAAAGAAAATCAAACGTTGTTTACAAACATATATATATATATATATATATATATATATATATATATATATATATATATATATATATATCAAACCTATAATATAAGATAACCTTCTTAAAACTAACATATAACAAATAAAATCCTTATCAGAATTAAATGATTGTTCTCGTTTAATTGTGATAATCAAATGTAAAGTTTAGAGAAAATCAAAAACAAAAAAGGTTTATTTATTAACACAACAAATAAGGTTCTTACTTATTTTCGTTGGAACTGATGATGTAATGCTGGCGTTCCTTTATCCGCTAATGGGGCGTCGGATAGGTTAGAAATTACACTTCGGATCATGTCACTTGGCCGGCATCCTTGCACCGTTTCTCTATTGTTGCCCTTATCTTTCCTTACACTTCTGTGTAGCTAGATCCGTTTCTAATTTTCTTTCATCAGTTAATGATTTTGGTAAATAATTGTTCGATATATCGACACCATACAGTTTTTACTTAATGGTTTAGTTTTCACTACAAATAGCCTGCGCAATAAAATGCAAGCTATTTACGAGCCGCGAATGCTCCCTTTTTACACATCAATAAAATCGAGTTATGTCCTTGATACTTCGATTTCCCAATTTGGATCGATTACTGTCTATTATATTTATTGCTCACTACTTAAACACAGTTGATTACGGTTCTGAGACCTTCACTTATTACGTCACTTTTTATGATTTTAATACGGAAGGTAATTTTCTACTTCCTCCCTTTCACCGTTAATTAATTCTTATTTGTAATTTTAATACTTTATGGGGCAGCGTGACTATACAATGTCGCTTACACTGCGAATTTTGATCACTTATTTTTAAGCGACCCTTTCTCTTCGCTTACCTATGCGACTGTTTGTGATCGCTCACTGTATGAGACTGACTTAAAAACTCATGATTATAACAGCGTCATTCCCTTCCAATACATTAATGCACTTGCAAATGCCACGTATTTAAATATTTTCAAATTGAACATACAGATACATTATTAAAATCAACTCAAGCTTTTCATCCTAATATTAATTACATTCCAATACAAATAAACAATAACCGTTTCTTTATCCAGAAAAATAATATATAAATATCTTATCTCGTATAATTTAGCGTGAAATTTTGGTTTTTCTAAAGCTTCCGTTACACATCATAAAATCGTATAGGTGAAATGAGCTTGGTAGGCTTATATAATTACTGAAATGAATATGACAATCATTTTAAACTTCTTGGAAAACTTTTGAGCAAATCGTATTTCTTCGCGAATACCGCTGCAAAAACATTCATAACTTTAAATCCCTTTCCAGTGTTTGAAACTAGTCAGTGCTTATCTTAATTTAATTGAAGTGTAAACTGAAGTGTATAATAAAGACAAGGACCTTAGCACAATTTTTTTATGAATTACGGCATATTAAATAAATTCAGTCGACTTATTTAAATAAACGCTAACTTTAAATTATAAAGGTTTAAATAACCACCCTTGTAGGCAATTTATAACCTCTAGCTATATTTTACACTTTACACATTATACAGATAATTTTGAAGGGTTAAAAGTGAGCTGGGGAATCTTACAAATAACAGAATAACACTCACAAGCAAAAATCAGTTTTCAATATTCGTAATTCAATTCTAGTCTGGAAAGTTACATTTTGGAAATTGGTTTAGCAATGTAATAGTAAGAACGAATATAGAATATATGAAACGTACTGAGTCTAAATTGAAAACTAAAGTAATCACGAGGAAGTTTAAGGCTTTATATTAATTACTTTGTAAACATAAGAATTTACATACCTTTTATGTAGTTTCTTGTTTGTTAGTAGATACGTATTTCTATTAAACAATAACTTAACAAAAAGTTGCCATCATAAACTTATTTACTAGTTTGTTCGTATGCTGCACAGAGAAATTGCAGAAAGAGTTCTAATTTTTTGAAATAATCATGTTTATGATTATTACTGTTAGGTACTGTAATGTAAATCTGTATTTAAAAAGTGCTTCGCAACATAATATTTATCTCATCGAGTAATTATTTTGGCTAAGATTCTTATTAAGAAAAATGCATTTGACAATTCATTTATTACAACAGCATAACAGGATCACAACATGAAAACAAAAAGTAAGGAAATTTATATTTTTTAACCTTACTTCATGGAATTCCATATATAATAGCACTCACGTTTCAAACACAATTCCACAAATTTTGTATAATATAAATATACATTTGTTTCAATCATTAATTATCAAGAGTATATATACAGTGAGTCCCAGAACTTATGTATAAATTCATTTAAAGTTCAAGGGCTTACTTTTTTGAGAAACGCTCGACAGGTCGATTTTTATTTTTGACTCCGATTTTTTTAGTTATAATAGTTTGTATATAGGGTTTCCCAAAAATAAGTTACGACCACCAAATTGATTTTGTCAAATGGGAAAACCTGTTTTTTATTTCATTTTCTGAATCTGCTTTGAATTCTGAGTAAATCTCATGTACCATGTCCTATATCTAAAGTCAACAGATCTCGAGGAACTTACAATTGAACGTATCAACAATTAAGACCGTATCAAGGAAGGCGGCCTTTGTTTGCTGTCAAAAGGAACAATTTATTCAAAAAACCCAACTACAAATCAAATAAAATGTTCAATATATGCACCATTTGCGGCTTGATAATAGCCAAGGTGATAAATAAACTCTCTTTGCGCGTTTTGAACCACTACTGGAGTTATGACATGCACTTCCTTTCTGATTTTCTTTTTAAATATCTCCAGATTGTTTGGCCTGTCAACATATACTTTTGATTTGAGATAACCCTACAGATAGAAATTCAACTGGTTTAGGTCGGGTGACCTAGCAGGTCATTCGATAGGTCCTCTCCTTCCTATCCACATATTAGGAAATGTTTCATCCGAAAATACACCGTTTCGGGAAGGACAAATGTTGAAATTCGACGTCAAAAATAAATTGACATACCCAACTAAATAAAAACATGTAGCTATTGTTTATGGATCACCTTGGATACGATTATTTTGCAAGTGTTCTTGATAGTTTTATAAAGACAATATTTATCTTTTTTCGTAAATATCTGGAAATGTGTTGACTATAGGTATAGGACATGGTACATGAGATTTACTCAGAATTCAAAGCAGATTCAGAAAATGAAATAAAAAAAACAGGTATTTCCACTTCACAAAATCAAGTTGGTGGTCGTAAATAATTTTGAGGAGCCACCATATATATATATATATATATATATATATATATATATATATATATATATATATATATATATATATATATATATATAGTTACGGTAACAGCAAACCTTGATATAAATTTCAATTCTATACATATTTAAAATGTCTGTTAACGGTGAGTTAATTCAATTATTTGATCTCCGTGTTAATAAAAATTATTTCGCATTGGATAAAATGAGCAGTCCTATTTCGCCAATTTTAGCTAATACCATATTTTTCAATTAATTGTTTCTGACAATGATGAGTTATTAATTAATATTAACAATTTACATCTTAATATAAAATTTACACTAGATGAAGAACAAAACAGAGATTTAAATTTAAAATTAATATACGTAACAAGTTTGAGTTTTCCACATTAAGGAAACCTACATATACAGGTAACCTCCAAATCATATAACACATAAGTTTGCTGCATATGTACTGACTTCTATAAAAATTGCACACCTACAATTTATTGAACGATTTTATTGAAATTTTCCTCAACGATGTCTTTCATTAGAATAAACAAACGATTAAAATTTGGAAACAAAAGAACAAAAACTAAAATGTTTTTTCAATAATGAGTTGCTCCGCCACGATTTATAATGCACTATTTAGACGACGTGGCATGCTATCAATCAAGTGATCTATAGCTGCCTATGGTATATCAACCCAGGCTTCTTGAATCCGTAGCCGGAGATCGTGTAGGTTATCTGGAGGGCGCAGTAAATTACCCAGTCGCCTACCGACCTCATCCTGTACATGTTCAATGAGCGACAAATCAGGCGGACGAGCAGGCCATGGGAGGACGGCAATGTTAGCTTCTTCCAAAAAACGTTTGTGGCCCTTGCCGTATGAGAGCACGCATTATCTTGTTGGAAAATGGGATTTTGCAGTCCCTGAAGATATGGAAAGGCAACGGGTTCTAGCACATTGGCAATTAACAAGCGGCGTTTAAGTTGCTATCAATGATCTACGATCTGCTACCGTAACATATTGCACCCCATATCATCACTCTTTGTGTGAGGCTTGTGTTGCGTTCCACAAAAAATGTTGGATTTTTAAGTTCTCCACGCATCCGTCTGACCCTCTCAAGACCATCGTTGGCCCACAAGCAAAATCGGGACTCGTCACTGAACACAATTCCATGCCATCCTTGCACCCAATTCGCCGTTTCGTTGCTCCATTCTAGCCTGCGTAGACGGCGAAGTGGTGTAAGACAGAGACATAAAAATCGACCATATGAACCAATAAGACCTTATCCGGCGATAAACAGATGACATTGACATTTTGGGTCCTACACCTATCATCCAATCCAGATCCAGGGCGACGTTGTTGCACGCCTTCCTCGGACCATTTGGACCAACATCTCAATACCGTTGCAACATTTCGGTTTACACGACGAGCAATTTCTCTTAGCGAAAGTCCGGCCTCTCTAATGCCAATAATACGGCCACGTTCAAAATCAGTCAATTGGGAAAAATGTTGATGACGTACTCTTGGCATTGTTCCCAAGTTCAGAACGAAATTGTGAACAAACGATTTGCAAAATTGACAGTTATTTACACACTGAATGGTTTATTTCTTCAAATTTATTGTTACTAAGTGCAAAGGAAAAAACAAAAAAAAACTACTAGCTAGATTTTATTCAAATTTTAATCGTCTATTTGTTCTAATCGTTGACGAAAGTTTCAATAAAATCGTTCAACAAATTCTAGGTGTTGCAAGTTGTATGGAAGTCAGTATACATCATTAGTATATAAAGCGACACTTTAGCAAAAACACAAATTATGTATCAAAAATATATAGCTAGTTACAATACCGAAAGAAAATAAAAAGATTTCAAAGGTAATACTAATGTTTTTAAATATACGAGTATATTTAATGCCAAAGACAACTAACGACATTTTGAAGTCTGGTGTTTATAAATCAAGCTGCACACCCTGGAATTGTGTTTATATTGGAAAAACATTTAAAAACTTTGATATTAGTTACAAAGTATACATTAGATGTTACATATATAAATACAACACGAATTAAATTATGCCAAAGCTAATAGTCAATATTTCGCTCATGTTTCAAAATAACTTTGTTTTTATATTTTTATAACAAAAAAAGACAAATCAGAGGTCCTGAATGTATGTATTCAAAACTTATAAACGTAAACAGAAAGTTCTTTTAATGAAGGAAAACAATGATAGAGTCACAGTTAACAGACATTTTAAATATTGAATTGTAATTTACGTTAAGTTTAGTGCTTTACCTGAAAGGTTTGTTGCCGTAACTAATTGTTATTATTTTTCTTGCAGATCATTTTTGATAATGGTACGTGTTTCTTAAATTGAGTTTGAAACATAGGTGCTATTAAAAAGTGAGTAGTTGACAGATTAATTGCTGAAAGCGACAGATTAAGTATGTCTATTAATATGTTGTTCAAAATTACTAGCTTTCAGCAGCCGAAAATTACCTAACGACATAATTTAGAGTAATGAAGTAGTGAAGAATGTACAGTTATAAAAATACAGATAGTTGTCCCACATCGTTTAGTATTGTGTTTTAGATCCGGCAGGGATTCATTTCGGAAAGAGAAATTGGCTACTTAGAAAACAATATTTCAACGCCACCTAACGATTCATGACTCGTTAACTCTATAATAAATTGCAACATCATGATTTAGCGACGTTTAAAAAGTGTTCAAAAGCGTCTGATACTAAAAGCAAATTCAAATCAATTTCTATGGAGTTAGAAAACCGTGTCCAAAAATCTTGTGGATATGGATTCAAACAAAAATATACTTACGAGAATTATAAAAGTATTTCAGATAGTATAACAATTTAAGAAGCTAACCACAGCATTGAACTAAGAAATTGCTAAATTAGGAAAATACAAAATTTCGACATTACGAAATTACGAAATTACGAAATTACGAAATTACGAAATTACCAAATTTCGAAATTACGAAATTACGAAATTACGAAATTACGAAATTACGAAATTACGAAATTACGAAATTACGAAATTACGAAATTACGAAATTACGAAATTACGAAATTACGAAATTACGAAATTACGAAGTTACGAAGTTACGAAATTACGAAATTACGAATTCGAAATTACGAAATTACGAAATGACGTAATTGAATACGAAATTACGAAATTACGAAATGACGAATTACGAAATTACGAAATTACGAAATTACGAAATGACAGTGAATTACGAAATTACGAAAGTTACGAAATTACGAAATTACGAAATTAGAAATTCGAAATTACGAAATTACGAAATTACGAAATTACGAAATTACGAGAATTACGAAATTACGAAATTACGAAATTACGAAGAAAAATTACGAAATTACGGAAATTGACGAAATTACGAAGTTACGAATTACGAAATTACGAAATTACGAAATTACGAAATTACGAAATTACGAAATTACGAAATTACGAAATTACGAAATTACGAAATCGAAATTACAGAAATTACGAAATTACGAAATTACGAAATTACGAATTACGAAATTACGATACATTACGAAATTACGAAATTACGAACGAATTACGAATTACGAAATTACGAAAGTCGAAATTACGAAATTACGAAATTACGAATTACGAATTACGAAATTACGAAATTACGAATTACGAAATTACGAAATTACGAAATTACGAAATTACGAATTACGAAATTACAGAAAGTTACGAGATTACGAAATTACGAAATTACGAAATTACGAAATTACGATACGAAATTACGAAATTACGAAATTACGAAATTACGAATTACGAATTACGAATGAATTACAGAAATTACGAATTACGAAATTACGAAATTACGAAATTACGAAATTACGAAATTACGAAATTACGAAATTACGAATTACGAATTACGAAATTACGAAATTACGAAATTACGAAATTACGAAATTACGAAATTACGAAATTACGAAATTACGAATATTAGAGATTACGAATTACGAATTACGAGATTACGAGATTACGAATTACGAAATTACGAAGATTACGAAATTACGAGATTAAGCGAAATTACGAAGATTACGAATTACGAATTACTGAAATTACGAAATTACGAAATTACGAATTTACGAAATTACTAAATTACGAAATTACGAAAATTACGAGATTACGAGATTAAGAGATTACGAGATTACGAGAATACGAGATTACGAGATTACGAGATTACGAGATTACGAGATTACGAGATTACGAGATTACGAGATTACGAGATTACGAGATTACGAGATTACGAGATTACGAGATTACGAGATTGCGAGATTACGAGATTACGAGATTACGAGATTACGAGATTACGAAGTTACGACGTTACGAAGTTACGAAATTACGAAATTACGAGATTACGAGATTACGAGATTACGAGATTACGAGATTACGAGATTACGAGATTACGAGTTTACGAGATTACGAGATTACGAGATTACGAGATTACGAGATTACGAGATTACGTGATTACGAGATTACCAGATTACGAGATAACTAGATTACGAGATTTCGAGATTACGAGATTACGAGATTACGGGATTACGAGATTACGAGATTACGAGATTACGAGATTACGAGATTACGAGATTACGAAATTACGAAATTACGAAATTACGAAAATTACGAAATTACGAAATTACGAAATTACGAAATTACGAAATTACGAAATTACGAAATTACGAAATTACGAAATTACGAAATTACGAAATTACGAAATTACGAAATTACGAAATTACGAAATTACGAAATTACGAATTTACGAAATTAGCAAATTACGAAATTACGAAATTATAATTACGATAATGAGATTGCGAGATTACCGAGTTACCGTATCTGTATTGTAAGAGTTTTTTGAACTGTGGTTTCATGTTTTAGTAGGGTTAGTCGGACTATTTCTACAGGTGTGTTCGCTTTTTAACTCAACATCTCGAAAGCGATCCCTCCTTTCGTCATCAAGCTGTCCTGAGAGTGACTGTTTTTTCTCAAGCACTTTGCTACTTTCAGCTTCAAACTTGGTACCTTTCAGCTGCCCATCTGACACCTTTACACTGAACCACTGAGTAACCCAATATATATTTTTTAGAACAAAACTACAGAAATAGGCTGACTAAGCCAATCAAAATATGAAACCACAGTTTCAAAAACATTTACAATACTCGGTGCGGCGCTTCCCTGAATTCTATCAACTTTTCAGAAAGTTTGAAACATCAATAAAATTGGCTTGTATATCAGTCTTAATATGTATTGCCTGATTAATGTGATTTTCTATTTTGTGGGTATATATAATTATTTCACTCATCGTTATGTATCTTTATTTACTTGTTTCTATATTGACATTACTTTAATGAAAATAAATTTTATAAAAATGTGCATACATCTAGCGGTAATAATTAGAATCTAATTTAATAATAAACAAACTCTTGCAAAATATGGTGACCGTAATGAAATCGGATATAATACAACGCACTATTTTTATTGAACTAGCGCTACTATATATTTTTTTTTCAACGAGCTTGTTTCGGTGTCTCGGAAATACAATTTTTCTTGGTGATATACGTTGTGCAATGTGAGTGCATAAGTTTACCACATTTTCTTTAATTACGTATCAATCCTTTATTTGAAATGGTTTAGGACTTTCCTTTTTCTGAACTTTTGTACACTGTGTTCTGTACCGGGTGGACCGATTTCGATGGGATTGCAGGGTATCTCGGTAACTATTGCTGTTAGATCAAAACTGTTCACGTAGCATTAGGCCAACTTTTTGAGACAAATTAAACAGCGAAAACAAAAATTTGCTATCTAACCAACTATGGTTTCCATTTAAAAAAAAACTAAGTTTATGTGGCATCTCGACTATTGGTGACCAAATTTAAAAATTGACTACTCCATTTAATTCTACGCTAAAGACTGCACAAGAAATGTCTTTACACTTTTACCTGAATTTTTATCAATAGATTAGATATGGAACCCTATCGAAATTTGGAAAAATTTAATTTTGGTCCCTGCATCAAAAATGAAAAAAGATTGTCTCAAAAAGTTGGCCTAATGCTACATGAACAGTTTTGCTCTAACAGTAATAGTTACCGAGATACCCTGCAATCCAATCGAAATTCTACAGTTCTTACTAAAATTGTATAGTTACTTTCTGCCTACGGTCAAGATTACTTACGGTACCTCTTAATTGCATCATATATATACTGCAGATATACCTTTGGCTGTCATTTGTGTCTTTAAGAACATCGAAACAGATGAGTCTCCCATTACATTAGATGGCAAGTGGTTGTAAAAGCAATGAACGTATACCAGCTATTTATGTAACGTCTATTGGTTGTTTACAGTAATGGAAATCGTGTAGCTATTCCATTGAATATAGTGTTTACAGTTGAAGTGTTTGATTGTTTGTGTCAGTTATACGCTAGATAAGATATTTAAATGTGATTAAATGAACAAATTCTTATAAAATTTGCGTACTTTTTCTAAATTCACACACACTGGGTGGATACTCTAAGTGGAATAAATTCTGTAACTCAAAGGGGTGAAGTCCGGGAGAGAAATCATGACAGGCATTCTTTATAATTGTTTCCAGCCCTCAATCTGGGGGTTACAGTTTCTCCATATATCTAGCCCCGGGGGTTAGGTTGGTCAAGTGATACACCGTGTGAAAGCTTGTATTAAGAGGAATACAACCCAGTAGTTGTTTTCTTGGGCATTTGAACAATAAAGTGAAAAAACCTAAATGAACAACTTTCTCTGACTCAATGGTACTTAATTTCGAAAATGATTGAAATGTCGGTAGGTAAATATGTACCGTAGTGATAACATGCATTTATTATCGCAACAAGCCTAATTTCATCGTGGAAGGAGAAAATCTTTATCTTCTGTGTTTCATACACTCACTACTTGCTTTTTAACTTCGCAATGCTTGAATGGTCGGTAGATAAACATGTGCCGTATTCATAACGTGCATTTATTATCTCAGCAAGCCAGGTCTTATCGTTGATGAAAAACGCTCATAATCTTCTGTGTTTTGGTCTCGATTTTAGTTACCTGCTTGATTTGTTAGCGTCCACATTAGTAAATTACAACATTATCTGTTCCTTGTATTTTTCTTTGCCCGTTTATTTAAGTAAATAATTCCTCTGTAGTTTACATCTTCATATCGTAGTAAATTAGTTAGCATGGCTTATTTAACGCAAGCCCTTCACATTGTGATATTATTGATGAACGGATATGGTGACCGAAGGCGCACTGAGGTAGCTCAATTATTTCAAGAAAATCATCCCGATTTACCGCGGTTTTCTCAAAGCACAATTAGCAAAATAGAAAGGCGCTATAGAGAATTGGGTCATGTCAGGAATCTGCCAAGCCTTGACGAAAATACAAAGCTGAACGTTTTGTTGACTATTCAAGAAAACCTCATTATTTCGGCACGGCAATTAGCGCGCGATAATGAGGTCAGTCATAGAACTGTTTTACAGGTTTTGAAAACTGCAAAAAACCCTTACAAGATGTAAATGCTACAAGAATTGACTGATGAAGATCGAGACCGACGAATTGGGTTTTGTGAACGAATGATGGACTTCATTGACCATGATCGCATACAGCTGGAATGGATTCTCTTTTCGGATGAATGTACTTTCTCTTTGCATGGTGAAGTGAATCATCACAATTATCGTTATTGGTCTGACCACAACCCCCATTGGATGCGGGAAACTCACACGCAACATCCACAAAAATTATACGTATGGGCTGGTATTATTGGAGATCGAGTGGTAGGGCTATTTTTTCTGAATGGTAATCTTGGTGGGCAGTTATATCTTTCTATGCTCACGGATAACCTGCTCCCAAATTTAAGGGGTCTATTTCCAAATAACAATCCAAATGACTTGGATGAGAGAATTTGGTTTCAGCAAGATGACGTTCCACCGCACTATGCATTGCCCATACGGAACTATTTAAATAGAATTTTTCCAAATAGATGGATTGGTCGAAGGGGTGCACTTGAATAGCCACCACGATCCCCGGATCTTAATCACATTGACTTTTTTTAATGGGGATATTTGAAGAGTAAGGTTTATGCCACATTACCGATCGACCTTCAGGGTCTGAGAGACAGAGTTACTGCAGAAATCAGGAATACTCCACAAGACATGTTTCAAAACGTGACAAATGGTTTTGTCACCGATTGGGTCTTTGTCAAGAAACAAATGGACACCATTTTGAACATCTTTAAAGTTATGAGGTACCTCATAATAATAATCTCCTCTTAATACAAGCTTTCACACTGTGTATGACTTGACCTACCCTAACATTTGAAAAAAAAGTTAGGGGTAGCTACACCACCAGATTGAAGGCTGGAAACAACTACATTATCATGATTTTTCTCCCGGACTTCACCTCATACATAATTTATTCCACTTAGAGTATCCACCCTGTATAATAACTTTTAACCATTGTTCACTTATTTGCTTTGACTGTTAGTTTACATTGGTTTGTATTGTATTGCTTTGGGTAAATAATAACGTTCACAAATAACAAATTACTTTAATATGTTACTGTTGCATGCAGAATTAAAATTTCGATAATCTAACTATTTTTGATGTCTCGTTTTCTAACGTAATATTCGTAGTAGAAATTTACAGTTTACATTAATGTGTGTGTGTGTGTAATTGACTAAAACAATCATTTACCTGTGACTTTGTATATGTGCTAATTAAAATTTTCTCTTCCAGTTTCCTTCCTCCTTACACCCTTTTTGAATTTTTAGGAATATAGTTTGGAAAATTCGTGTCGCCTACTATTACTATTATTACTAAGAAGAAGGTTAAGCTTACCGACATTTATGCTAGTACAGTGCAAATAATACATTTTCTGACCACACATTCAAAGTGCTTTAATTAATTGGCTATATGTTGGATTGTACTTGCTAGATTGTGCTTTCCAGTCAAAATCGTTATACGTTACCGCAAAAGAGTCATAAATACACAATTGGCCTCATTACTAAATTCTTCTTAGATCAGTAAGTTTACATTTCCCTCTATTAAATTATCTTTTGAATGGAGGAGGATACGCGGTTAACTTATTTGTTTTTTATGTACTTGACACTAACAATACTACCTTGTGGCTTAGCCTGTTTTCAAACGAGAAAAAATTAAAAATTCTTATATATTTATTCTACAATAAAAAAAATAGAAAAAATTAAAGTGATAAGAAAATTAATCACCTATCTAAACCTGCCATTAATTTTTTTATTCTAGCTTAGAAGTTCATTACTCAACAAATACATTTTCATGTATTTTGTGGTACAAAACTATTCTTAATCGTACTTAAAAAATTACGCATTTGTCATTAAAACCTTTCCTAAAATACTTAAAGTTTAGTTAAAACAAATATTATCAGCTCGGCCAAAGTAAATTTAATTAAATGTAATTATTGCGTTTATGTTCCTGAGCATCGTACGAGTATTGGTACTGAGTCTAGGCAGGCCTTTTGTTTTATTTTAGTTTCTTCCTCAGTACTGGTAGATTTTCGTGTAGACTCTAGGTTGGAGTGTGGAGCCACTATTTGTCTTGTAATTGTAAATATGGCTTCCTCTTGTTGGAGTGCAATACATGTATGCGGTGTGTCAACTACTGCGCTATTGTAGTCAGTAAGTAGTTTGGTTGTGCAGGAAACGCTAATAGAAAAATCATTACATGAAACAGATTTATGGACTCATGTCTATGTAAACATTATTTATTTCATGGCTTAGCGATGACGATTAGAAGAACGAGAAGCAGATTATTATCATAGACGAAAGTATTTTATTACTTTTTTTTATTTTCATAAATACAAATAACTTTCATAATATTGCCACATTATTGCGCATATTGCGTACCGGTAAACAAGTGTATTCCTGTTAAGACTTGTCTGTGGCTCCACGTATAAATGCAACCAGTGGGCATCTGTGTGTAAGCTTCATAGTAAATATCAAACTTGATGCTATACTCTAATAAGACACACCTAACTATTGAAATTTGTTATTGGAAATGTGTAGTGAAAGAGTGCTTACGGATAGTGAACTTGAGAAACCTTTGTGTGTTTCTAATAGTGATTCTAATGCTTCAGAAGAAGAAGACCATTTCCCCGAAACAGAGATATATAATAGCGAGTCGGATAATGAAGTGGAAGCTACGATTTCAGATGCAGCTGATACGGATAATCACGTAAAAGATGGCAATATAGTACGGAATGAAAAGACACATCAATCGGGAAGGTTATCCGCGGCAAATATTATTTCGTTGATTCGTGGGCCAACAAGGTATGCTACGTCGCAAATAATTGATATAAAATCCGCGTACTTCTTATATTTCACACCCCGTCAGGTTGAGTTGACGCACCCTGTATGTAGGATGTTATAATGACGTGTATTATGTGTTTTGAGTACGGCTGTATTGAGTTTGAACGAAAAAAAAAATTTTTTTTTGTATGCATAATGTATGTGGGTGTATGTTACGCCACTGGAAATTTAGGAGAAATATTGTTTTGTATGTAGATACGTGTATTTGAATGTTATAGAGACTTTGGTGTTGGAATAAATAGATTCCGATGAATGTAAATGTGAAAAGAAATTTGTCGATGGGACGATAATGTTTGCTACTGTATTGCTACTGTTTTGCTGCTGTAAGGAATGGAATGTTGGTGGAAAAGGAGTAATTTTGCCAGAAGATGCGAAGTATAAGTGTAGAATGTTTTAGAAAATATGTAGAGAAAGATTGGGTGTGTTTAAGTGTTAATTATAGAAAGTTTTCGTAATGTTGTGAAATTTGTTTTGAGAATACATGTATGTATATGGGATTTGAGACCTTAGACGGTACTTATTTTTGCAAATGTTGCGGAAGGAGATCGAGCGCAGGTGGGAGATAAATGTTGAAAATTGCGTAATGGTCCAGAGTGGCTACTGAATGAATGTAATGACGAAAAATGATTTCTTCATGAAGTAATTGTAAAATTTGTAAGTAAGAACAAATATGGCGATGTATTGTAGTTATGAGCGTGGTTGTACAGATGGTAGTAGCTATCGGCACTAAGAAATTTTGAGTGAATACTATTGGAGAATATAGCGCGGAAGGAAGACATGTTTAAAGATGGATGGCTGAAGTTATAAATAGGAAAGTCAGGGATTGACGGGGGCTTTTTCGTTTTTGACTGTTGCTTGTGGTGAATGTTGGGGAGACGCGCGCGCGAGGTGTAGTGTGACTTAGAATGGGTTAAGTTGGAGTTATATTTGTGAATAATACTGAAGGCAGTCATTGTGAAACAACTGCGTTACCCGAAAGGGGATGAATCGTATAAGACATTCATAAATAAAACAATTAATTAAATTGAGGTTGAAGATAAAAATTAGTTTGTTTATTTTCAAGAAAGTAAAAAGTGCATAAGCAGATTTATAAAAAGTTAACAGTTATTACGTTAGTGTTAAGTGCAGCGCGTGTTCTTGTACCGATATTGAGTTAAAATTATTTATGGGACCACCTTTAAGTAAACGAAAATTTATGTAATAAATTAAGCCAATGTTGAGGTAAATTTTATGTGACATTAAAAGTTTATTTGTGTAAGGAAGGACTAAACTTTCCTAAAGGTTGCTAGAAATTTTAAGAGGCAACCAAACTTGTACAGATTATTACGTGTTATTGGACTACTTGTGAGTACAGAAAGGAATAAGTGTTTGTGAAATTGTGAAGCACTGGTTATGTGGCTCCATGCAATTTAAGGATTACAAATGGACTACAAGTAATTGATTTACGGGAAGAAAGAAGAAAGAAAAGCGTACGATAAATGGACAATTTTAAGTAAGGAATATATTTAAGTACTTTGAAAATTTAGTAAAGCACGATTATCTCTTTGTTTAGTTCATTTGCGTAATGTTGAGTAAATATTAATTAGTTTAGAAGCGAAAAGATAATCGTTGTCGAGTTATGTGGTTTTGATTGGTTGTTTTAGTATTAAGAATTTTGCAGAAATTGGTAGTGACGTGTGGTTTTGATTTTCAACCACGCTGTAGTGGTATATGTAAATATATTTGTGTTTGTTTCTTTGTCATTTGTTTATTATTTTATGCAGGGCAATATATATTTATCGTTATCTTTTTATTTTGTTGTTTATTCAGCCAGGTATGAGACATATTTGTGACGATTACTTAATTGGTGACCTAGTAGTTTTTGACAAGTTAAGTGTAAACTTTGCATATTTTGGATTTTAAGATTAATAAACAACCTGAAAAGTTATATTTGCCAGGTTGATTGTAAAATTTTCATGTTAGTTTCATTAGCGCAATGCACTAGTGACGGATCAGCTGTTAATTAAAATATCATTAAGTATAACAAAAAGTTGGAGTTTTGAAACCTTAAATATTTACGAATGTCAATACGATTCAGAAGTGTTATAAAAAGTAAATTAAATTGAAAAGATATCGTTCATGTTAAGAATTTTTAAAATTAATTACCGATCACTGAATGAAGAATAGTTTATTCAATAATAAGTAGAAGATGTAACTGTTGGTTACGTGAATGAATTTGAGTGATAAATTTTATTTTGGAAGTTTTGGCATACGAGGTGTATTCAAAAAGTTTTTAATAACCTGGGTAGTATTAAATATATTTGAGTTTGAGTTGAATTGTTTGGGACGAGTGTTTGTTTTAGAACCCTCGTGTGAGAGTTTACTGAGTAAGCACAATCCTACTTTCCACAATCAAGTAGGGTTAATTAACATCCAGCTTAAGACAATTATTTTAGCAAAGTTTCGATTGTGGTGGCGCCTAGAGACATATTTTCCCGGACTGAGCTGTTTGAATGTAGGTGTAAGGTGTTTGAGCATATTAATCATTCATTTTACTTATTATTTCGACCACGACCATCTCCCTGTTAGCTGGCTTGGCAACCCGCTTACATTAGTAAGCATACACGACGCCTAGTGCGGTTTAGACGTGTAACAACCCAAAATTGTAAACCTAATTTTGAAAATGTCAAGTGTGGAAGGCAAAAGACTTTATGGCGACACATTTCAAGAACTAACATTAGTTGAACTGGAAGCATATTTTGGCCTACTGTTTCTAGCTGGAGTGTATAAATGTCATGGAGAGCCAACTGCCAGTCTATGGGATGGAAATGTAGGTCGTCCAATATTCAGAAGAACGATGTCCCTACAACGATCTCATGTAATTGCAAGAATAATTTGCTTTGACGATAAAAAAAACTCGACTACAACGACGCCAAACTGATAAATTAGCTCCCATACGGGACTTGTGGGATGAATGGGTTGCAATTCTACCTAAGCTCTATAATGTTCACGAAAATGTAAGAGTAGATGAGCAATTGATACTTTTTAGAGGCCGTTGTCCTTTTAGACAGTACATCGCGAATAAACCTGCTGAATACGGAGTTAATATTTGGACTTTACGCGATTCTGTAACTGCTTATGCATATAACACACAAGTTTACCTCGGGAAAAAAGGTGAACCTCCAGAGGGAGGTCCAGGGAAAAGAGTTGTGCTAGATCTTACTTATGGTCTAAAGGGTCACAACGTAACGTGTGATAATTTTTTTAGCTCTTACGATCTGGGGCAGATGCTATTGAAAAGAAAAATAACCATGCTTGGCACTATTCGCAAAAATAAGCCTAAATTTCCAGCCGCATTGGTCTGAAACAGGAAAAAAGTTCTTTCTTCAAATTTTTACTTTACCAAGGACATGTCGATAGTTTCCTATATTCCGAATCGGAATAAAAATGTTACGCTCATGAGCACCATGCACCACGATAGCGGAGTGTGTAACCAAGATAATAAAAAGCCGTTTATGGTTTTAAATTACAACAAAACTAAAGGTGCTGTAGACTCGTTAGACAAGTTAACAATAACATACACATGCAGATGGCAAACTAAAAGATAATGACCATCTTTTACAATATTATAGTTATTTCAGCTTCAACGCTTATGTTCTGTGGTGCGAAATAACTCCAACCTGGAATGCTGGAAAACTTGCAAAACGGCGACAATTTCTTGAAGAATTGGGTAATTCCTCGATCAGTCCATTATTAGAAAACGTCTCCCCTGAAGTATTCCTGCAGCTAAAATGGTTATAAAGTCACCTCAACCAGTAATGCCGAAGTAAGGAACAATCAACCACAACCAAGCGTAAAAGATGTATTTTTAGTCTCTCTTCAAATGATAATAAAACCAAGATGGTATGTTGTAATTGCTCAAAATACCTATGTGAAGCTTACGTAGATTACTACTGTCAAGACTGTAACAAATGAACGTATATACCTAACTACCACGTTTATAATAATAATATATAATAATATGTAACAAAAATAAAATAACGTAATAAAATGTAATAAATAAAAATAGTACATCTTATTTCTTATTATTATTTACTGTCATATCAATTTAACGACAATAGGCTCCCGGGTCATAATGACCCGAACACAATAAGTGAAACCAAAATGTGAACACAATAGGAGGGTTAAGTTGCTGTTCCCATTGTTACACAATAGTTCCTAATAAAAGTGCTAGAGAGCGCAATTTGTTATATCTGTGTTTTTCATTTTACTCTAAAAATTTAAATCACACGGTATGTTTTTTGACATCGTATTCGAAAGGTAGATACAATTTGCAAGAAAAGCGTAAAAACCGCAAGTTGATATCTTTGCTCGTTGTAAAGCTATAGCGAAATGAATATTTTTGAACATCTTAATTTACGAAGTTAGGTTTTTCTGAGCCGAATTGGATAAATGTGGTCTTACATTAAAGGAAAGTTGTTAATCGAATTAAGAACCAACGGTGCTTTTTCATATCTATCACCGTCGCTAGGGGGCGTTAAGGATACACTTTTTCTTTAAAATTTTAACTGCAATGATTTTGGTATTTATATCAAAATCAAAAGGTAAATTAAATTTTCTGTAAAAATGATACCAAATTTAATTTAATATTGTTAGTTTTAGAGTTATAGCGAAATTAACCTTCAACCTTAGCTTGACTGGCCCTGTAAAGTTCAAATAAAATAAAGAATCCGATTATAAACCGAAAAATATTGGAATTTAATGCCTCAATAAATGTTCAAACTGCCTTCCGTCACATTCCAAACAGTCTTCCAATCTTGTTCGGATGTATAAAACTGCTACTTCGATTTGCGCAGCTGGTAGTTGACGAATTGCGTCTCAGATTTTGTTTTCCATGTCAAATTTTATTGTCCGTGGAGTTTGGAATACAATGTCCTTCAAGCGACTACATAAGTAGAAGTCGAGACACGTCAGGTCGGGTGACCTGGCCGGCCAAACAAATAGGCTGCCCCTTCCTATCCAGCGTCCTTGAAAATATTCGTTAATATTGTGTCGATCATTAAGGCAAAAATGAGCTGGACACCCGTCCATTTGTAGATACATTATTCGCCTAATGTCTCACGTCACATCTTCTAACAGCACTGGCAACTCATTTATTAGAAATTCTAAGAAGAGATTACCAGTTAGCGCACGATCGAAAAAATGAGGACCGATAATTTTGTCTCTTATAATGCCACCCACACGTTCAGCCTAGTTTAGGGCCTGGTGCAAAACTATATGGTAGGGGTGTAGTCTAAAAATTAAAAGTAACGCGCATATAGTAAACTGTGTGTCTATTGAAAAAGATGTGATAATGCAATCATTTACCTGTAGCCTTTTAGTACGTTTCGAACAGTAGTTTTAGCTATTCCCAGGTCTAAAGATAACGCCCTAATTCCAATGAGTCTGATAAATTCCATGTAAGCTAAGACATTAATAATATTTTATCCCGTCCTTGCAATGCGAGGTATCCTAAATCTAGGCCAACGAATCGCGTAGTCGCTGCACCAAGCGTGGAAATATTCTTCTTCCATAATGATGGCCATCTGGATACCGGGCCGCATACTGTATTTGATAGTGCTACTGTTGAAAATGAAATTAGCATGGAAGGTAACAGATAATTAAAGTTCACCGGTGTAGCTCGAAGGGACAGAGGGCCGTAGGCGTGTTTCTGAATTTTAAATACTAAAGGTAGTTTGTCGTATTATCAAAAGTCATCAATGAGGATGAGTCGCTGTCAGAAAGAAGTCGTGTAATAGGCACCAGTCTGTTGTCAAAACAAAATCGGTAAGAATACACTTGAGCACGCGTAAATTATTCACAATCCAACAGACAAGGGCCTCACTTATCTTTACGCTGGCTCTTTCCAGGTGCACGTAACTGATGCTCTGGGAACTTAAGCTCTAAAACAAATCTCAAAATATTCATACGCCTTCTAATAATAATGAAGCGTGCGAGCACTTCGGCTGTTGATGTTCAACGGCTTTCCCTAACCTAGTTTTACGTTGTTACACCCAATGCTTGTAAACAAAATACACACAAAAAACAACGCTAGGTATTACTGACAAGTCAAAATCCGAATGCTAATTATTTACAAAATTCTATCATCATTAGCTCTCAAAAAAGAATTAAACATAAGCCAAACAAACGCAGTCAAAATCCTCCAGTTTGTTACGCTAAAATAAAACTATTTGATACCAGAAGAAAATACTACAATATGAAATTAAATACATCAAATGAGGAGTTTTGCACCAGGTCACTTTTGTATCAATTCAATTAAACGTTATCAATGAACTTAACCTTTACTAAAATCTCTTAATTCTAAATCTCTAAAATATCAACTTTCGTTAATTACGGCTTTCGCTGTTCGTGAGGAGATTAAAATAATGCTAGTAAATTCAATAAACATAAATAAGTAAAACACAACGACAGTACAGGTGCATAACCTAGGGCGCACCAACTTGTGACCGGTTAACTTAAAGAAATTTAGGTTAGGGAACAATACACTGACCCTATTTCTTAATTGGTCTAACTTGCAGGTTACGTCCTCAAATCTTACATTAAGTTTTGAAGATAATCTTACCTAAATACCATTAACAATCAAAACATTTATGTAAACAATTGTACGCTCAAAGTTACCAATTCTATAGAGTGAAATTTTCATACACGTTCAAATAATCAATCTTAAAATATTAAAATAGCAGATGAAAGTAATTCGTCAAACTTAATTATAATAACATCAACGGAATATCACCAACAAACACGACTACGTTCACCTGCATACTTCCGTATAATTTGGCAAAACACTGTCACAACACAAACACCATAAATATACAATGTTACATTACCTTATAGGGGTATTCTTCCAACTTTCTTCTCCAGGTTACAGCGAAAACAATCTGAACATGGACAGCTTCCTCGGCGATGCTCTCTTCAGGAAAATTTCTTGCTACCAACTCCCAAAAAGCAAACTGATTTACATTGCGTTCTTAATTGACTGAATAACGACGTTGTAAAGTCTATGTACACAGAAGCTTCTACTTACGGTATTATTTACACAATGTTGAATTAATACGGTAGCCTTATTTACAAGTCTGTTTGTGATTAACGTAAGTATTTATAAATTTATGTACAGTGAGACTTGGTCTATTAAAGGTTGATAGCAGAAGGACGGAAATAGAAGTCGGGACGCACAATACTTACCCATAAAAAATATACTCAATCCACGAAAGTGATCTAAAACCCCGCCAATCATGAAGCACTTGTCGAAAACACTATCCAAGTTTCGGAAACGATGAGAAGGTCTTGTTGACCACGATAAAAAACATAAAGTTCCCAGGCCTGGTGAACTGTTACACGTCCAAACCGCACTAAGCATCGTGCAAGCTTGCCGAAGTAAGCGGGTTGACAAGCCAGTTACAATGGAAAGAGGAGGAGTCAATATATGTAGTAAAATGATTGAAAGGTAGTTTTAAATACCTCGCACTTACCATAAATCTAAACTCACAACTCTCAGTCCAGGAAAAATTGTTTCTAGGCGCCACCATAGTCTTAAGTTTTTCTGCAATAAATAGTTTTAGGCGGGATGTTAAATTAATCCTATCTGACTTTGGAAAACAGAATTGCAGCCTACTCGGTAAAACCATTCCCCACTCAAATTCAATCACACTCCAAAAGAAATTTATCCAAAAGCTTAAGAAAATTTTGAAATACACGGGTCATAAAACGTTAATTGGAATAGTCGATCTGGCTCATAAAAGAATTTC
The DNA here is from genome assembly GCA_036346205.1 of Vesta saturnalis. Lineage (NCBI taxonomy): Eukaryota > Metazoa > Arthropoda > Insecta > Coleoptera > Lampyridae > Vesta > Vesta saturnalis. The sequence continues at coordinate 853,215 of JARFJB010002111.1, forward strand.
CGACCAATCATTAAGCTAAATAATATGCAAAGATTAATTCGATTATTAGCAGGTGTAACCCGTAATACGTGGCTTCAAAAGAATATCGCAAAAATCAATTCTTGTAGATTAAAAACTCCCCAAAATATTATGTACTAAACACATCAAAATAGACAAGGTTCGATTACCCTTTTTCCTATAATGAGAAATTGTTAACTCAACAAGCAAAGATGAACTTAAAAGATAATCGTACGTGCATCTGTTTAACAAAATCTAAAACTATGCCTTACAATTTACGTTAATTAATCCTCTATCCGATTATAGTGAAGTCCATATGGTTCAATTCACTAATACTATTTAAAATTGCACCCACACTGGTACAAAGCACAGAAGACAGCCATATTCGCTAATTCATTAGGCTGTAAACTCCCGAGCGCAGTTGTCTGTCGTTCACCCGCGCGAAATGCACATATGCACCTGGGCAAACCGATCTATTATTTGCACCTCACATAAACGTTTGTCACAATAGAGAATGTTTACTTCCACTTATATAATAGAATTTTTATTTGCTTTGTATTAGGCTGCTGCATAATTTTTTTTTTTATTTAAAAGTTGGCTCTGCAATAACAAAATTTTGATTACTCAATATTCAGCTTGTCGGATAATTAGTAGTTCTGTCATATAATGTGTTCGCTTTTGTATTCCGTTCTTAATTGTTAAAGTTTAGCCTTATTATAATGGATTGTCAAGTAGACAAGAACCAGCATTACCGACATTATCCTTTCTTTTGCGTTTAATCGAGGTATCAAAGCCAGTGAAGCTGCTCGTGAGCTTTAGGATGTTTACAGTGAAGATGCAATGTCCGTTAGGACGGCGCAAAACTGGTTTAAACGTTTCAAACTCGGAATTTCCTACCTTAATGATATGGATCGTTCAGGACGTCCAGTTCTGTTCGATGAAGAGCGATTGAATCAATTTCTTCAAGAAAATTCACGCCATTCAATTAGGGAGTTAGCCCAGGAAACGGAATGTGACCAATCAAAGATATTTCGACATCTAAAATCCTTAGGCGCTTGGGCACCTCATGTTTTGAGCGAGAACAACAATAATAAACAAGCGACGCCTAGAGCGAAACAAGATCTTCACCCTCAAAAGAAGATGTTAAGCATTTGGTGGGACTCGGAAGGTATCATTCACTATGAATTGCTCGGGCGTAACCAAACAGTCAATGCAGAGCTATATTTTGAACAAATGCATTGCCTCTACGAAGTTATTCAGGAAGAAACGATCACATCGGCAGCATGACCTTTTTCATCACGGCAACGCTCTTCCTCACATTGCTAATATGACAAAGAGAGCAACTCAAACGCTTGGTTGCTTAAGTATTGCCGCACCTTCCATATTCCCCTGATTTGGCTCCGTTAGATTTTCACCTATTTCGATCACTTTAGAACAGTTTGCGAGGTGTTTCGTTTAATAATGATATGGAATTACGCACTTAGTTGGATCATTTTATTGAGTTAAGGCCGAACGATTTTTACCGTAGAGGTATCGACAAACTTGTTGAACTCTGAAAGGAAGTCTTTAATAATAACGGAGAATATACAATTCATTAACATGTAAATTTTTGTAGTAAAATATATATATTTTTTAAATAAAAAGCGCCATTACCTATGCATCAACCTGATGCAATTCATTTGATATTATTATCGATTATATACATACGACAATTAATGTCACTGATGACTACTCTGAACTAAATTTACGAACTTGTAATTCGGTTACTTGAAGGGTTATTTCACGCTTTACTTTATTTATTGGATCACACGCTTACTGAACACTTAATTTAATATTTTTCTGTTTTATTGTTAAATCTTCTTTAGCACTTTTTTTAATTTTTTGAAAGGATTATCACTATTATCTCCTTTCAATTCAAACTTAAACTATTTCTTTATGAATGTTTATGATTTATCATCTTTTGGGTTACATCAGTCGCTTATATACACGTACTTCTAAAGTTAATCTTCATAAGCAAAATCCAACACTGACCGTTCCAAGGTCCCTTCAGAAACGCCGTGTGTGCGATCTTTACTTAAGCCCTAACCGAACCATTCTAACTATTCTCTTACTTCAATTGGGTTCTCGCCTTGTACCCTCTGCCCGCCATATTATCAACCTCTTCCCGCTAATATCAAAACCTGCATATCACCATCGTGTAAATACACGATGGTGATATGCAAATTTGGTTGGTAAAGAAACGCCCGAAATGGGCGTTTCTTTACCGCGTCGGAACTCGAAACGGAACCATCGCTACGCAAAGCAAGAAGAACGTATCCATCTTAAATTTACTTTGTAAATTCACTCACAACTCTCCGAAAAAAAACCATTAAATGAAAATTATGCATGTGGGCGAATCCTATTTTCGCACAATTTAACGATCTCCAACACATTCTAACAACTTCATCCTTGACCACGCATTCAAATATTGTTTCATATGATATCTAATTGCGTCATTAAAGATTCCAGTGGCGTATCATTTTCACAAATTTGCATTCTGCATACTCAAAATAAACTTTTTTTCATGCAAACTCACTTCATTTATATTCAAAATACGTTCCATACGTTATCAAAATACTGCCATACACACGATGCGTCACAATAACCTTACAAAACAACCGCACAACGGCGAAAGGAACGTACTGCTCACGATATGTATGTAAGGCCTGGGTACGTCCTTGCAAGTTCTGTGGCACTACCTTCTGCCACAACTGCGTTCAACCTAAACCAGACTGAAAACACACTCAAAAATACCTCAGTTTCGCCATATTGAATTTTACTACCAACAACCAATCAAATTGCTCATTACATTCAATTATCAACCGCGATAAATACGAAGACACTTCTGTAGAAAAAACGGAAAATTACGTCATATTTTTCTTTTAAACTCTTACTTTCATATAGAAATTACCGCTTTTCATGTAACTAACCGCTTATCTCACTTTACTTAATTTTTACTTAGGCCATACTGTAGTTCAGATAAATATTGCCTTCTCCTATAGTGATGATTATTAACTAAACACAAATCAGTATGCTTTACCCCGAAAGATTGCTGACACCGTTTACCGTTTATGTTGGATCGCCTTTTGTCTGCTTTAAGTGCGACAATGACTTATTCTTGCGTGAGGTTTTGAAAGATTCTTTAAATACTAATATTAGATCTGAAAAATTTTGCTTTATTGATTTGTATACAAAATATCTAGTGAAATTAGACTAATATTAGATTAATATCTATTGTTTTTAGTAGCCAAAAAATAATCTTATTTAGTTTTTTTAGTTTTTCAATTTGACTGGATTAGAAAGAAAATATATTTTTAAAATTTGTTTTTTGTTTTTAAATTTACTTATTCACCTGCAACAAAAATTAAACCAGACACTCGTTAACTTACTTTAAATCAATATTTAACTTTTGAGTTGAATGAGTTTAGAATAACTTTCCTTTTTATTATTAATTACCTTGATCAAACATACAATCACACATAAAAATGTAAAAAAATCATTAATTTTTAATCGACTGTAAGGTTGAAATTTAATTGCAAACTTATTCTAAATAAACTACTTCTCTCTCTTGACTTACAGGTAAAATACAGTGCATCCCCATGTAGATATGATTTGTAATAAATTCCATAAACAAATTTATATAATTTATGAAACAATAAAAATTCCGTCTAATACAGATATGATTTCGCACTTTAATTAACGTTTCTTTTTTACTATTATGTACATTTGTATTGTATAAGTGTGAAATAATAATGCGAATAGTCTGAAGTAATTTAAAGTAGTTAGATAGGTTAAATAGGAAATGCCATATAAACATTGGGATTTCTTTTGTAAATATGGGTTTTGTAAATGGGGATCGGATAAAAAACACATCAATAACCAAATTTAATGATGATGTTTATACACATATATACACGATAACAAATAAAAGTTACCTAATAAATAAAATATGCGATTACTAAAACTAAAAAGTAAATAATACTAATGGTGACTAGGACATTAGTTATAATAGTAGTAAATAATACAATTAATTAGGGTAATATCATAATAAAATAGTTATTTCAATGGTATTTTTTGTATGTAAACTGTAATTATGATTTCGTAAATTACGAAATAAAATTCTCACTTTGTACATATACATATACAATTAGCAGATTTCCATTCAGATAATATATTATATAACGCAAATAAATACTTAGTGGATTATCGAGAACAATTCATCATACAAATAACGGGCCTGGTTTTGCAACTATACCAGGTAAAGATGTCACTACAATAGCACGTATATGCTGACACATACATGTGAAACAAAATATGTTTTAGTAGTAGTAGTAGTAGTTTATGCGTGCTAAAGATTTTACATCTATACACTTGTCCATATATTCTCAAATAAAGTAACAAATTACCTATGTGTAACAACAAAAATAATAGTCTATACATTAAGATGAGTTTCATATTGTAGGTATTCCTCATTTGAGAAAAGGCTTTATCAATGAGGAATAGCTTTAATTTATTTTTAAATTGACGAAGCTCTAGACACCGTAAGGTAGTTTGTTATAAAACTTAATTGCAAAATAATTTACGGATATTCCTGCTCTAGTAAGTCTAATGTTTGAAAACGCTATATTACGTGATCTCGTAGAATAATTATGGAAAGAATTTAAAGTGTTGTATATATATATATATATATATATATATATATATATATATATATATATATATATATATACATTAGTTTAGTTAATGGTGGAGTTATTATACCTTTTATAGACTATAGCGTCGGGTATTTGTATCTCAGAAACTTTTTCAAAACGAAATTCTGTATTTTTTAGATTTGTTATAGTAAGCATTGGTGTAATAGGATCTATATCAGATTTTGGCAATGACCTTACAGTATCTATAGCTATTTTAGAGAAAAAATATTAAATTCGTCTGATGTCAATGTAGTTGTGTTTTGTACTGATCGTGGTTTACACCTGTTAACTAAATTCCGTAGGGCCCTAGTGTTGTTTGGATTATTTTTAATGTATTTATCGTTAATTAATATTTCAGTTTTTTTAACTTCGTTGCTATATTTATTTGTATAGTCTTTCAATAATGTTTTTGATTCAAGTGTTTTGTGAGTTTTATAAGAATCTGATATTAAACTCACAGTTTCCCGCATTATTCTCAATTTTGGCGTATACCGTATGAGATTATGTGATTTGTGAGATGAACATTTTACTTGCATGAAACATAAAGTAACATGTTTTACAAATAATTAGAATGTGTTATTTGCATTCATCTAATGATCATTAATAAATTCCCAGTTAATTATATATTTATTAACTGATAAAATAAAAACTTACCATGCTGTGTAATAGGTCTCACTATTTTAATAGTTGGCGAGGTATCATAGAATAGTTTTTGATAGTAGTACTTAACAGCTATGCCGGTGTGATCCGAAATGATTTCGCAAGATGCGTTTACTTCAATGACAGTAACATCAATATTTGTGAAAACAAGTGTTTTTTGTTTATGGATAGGAAAAGAAACCAATGAATTTAGACCATGGTTTACTAATAAATTATAGAGTGATAAGGAATAGCTGTTAGAACTATTAAAATGAACATTAAAGTCGCCTTGCGCGGCACGATATATAGTAATTAATATTAAGTTAAGCTTGAGGATAAGAACACTCATTATATCACAAATTCACTCACTTGATAGTTTATTGACAGGGCACCAAGCTTTTATGTTCAATATCCTTATGTAGTAAGTTCATAACACCACCATGGATTTTCTTTGTTCTCGCATAATACGATGACACTAAATAGTTTTGAAAGAACAATCCGTTAACTTCTTCATTGGTTAACCAATGTTCACATGAACATACGCCATCATATTTATGATGCTCACTAAGTCCTTCGATTAAATTTATTTTGTTGCGAAGAGATTTTACATTTAAAAATAATTGGTTATTTAACTCATTTGTGTTACTGTTGGGACTCTGTATGCAGTGTGGCCACTTTGTTTCGACGAAAGTGCCGAATAATAGTATAGCGAGGCCAGAATTCCGGATTTTTTACACGTTCCTCTTCAGATGCGGGTATTTCTATTTTAAATGCAGAAATATTTTCTGATTTTATATTTAATCTTGCAATAGAATGTTTTTAATTTTTTGGTTCTCTAAGTGTGTTTTTAACTGCTTTGTTGTAGTAGATGGATCTAGACGTGAGATAAATATAGGACGCCTTCTTTCAATAGCGCATATGGCGAATGCAGTATCAGTACTTACACCAACTATTGTGTTTTTAAAATATTGTTTAGCTTTTTTTCGTTTTATTAAAATAAATTCTTCGGCGTTCTTATCAGAATTTTCTGTTGTGTGCTCCAAGTCTTTCGGAGTATTTTGAGATTCAGCTTCTGTAAGTGCTGCTGAATAGGTTTTTGTTGATATTAAAGTTCGCAGAGGTGTTTCTATTTTGGAGTTACTAGGTTCTGGACTTAATTGATAAAGTCTTCGATTGCAATAATCTGTTTGATCCACATTTATTATTAGTGATTTCCTCTATATATTGTTAGAAATCATAAATATGTCAGAAATATTGTTATTAATTGGGAAATGCTTACTTTTGTAGATGTATGTAATTCAATAAATATGTCAGAATATTGTAACTAGGAAATGCTGACTTTGTAGGTTTATGAGGGCCGCTACCGGTCAAGGAAAACATTTGACTACGCCTAATTTTGGCATATATTTAGAAATAAAAGAGGATGATAGTCAATCGCAAGATTTTCCGGTGCTCGGATATATTGCCGCTCTCTCATTTGATTTGTACTCAAATAAATCGCACGTGTAGTATTTGAATTTTATGTTTTGTTTTTTTTTGTGTGTTACCTTTAGTTGTAAAATTTCTAGCAATATTTATTTAAGAGTGTAATTTGATTTCTCAAATCGGCGATTGTTTGATTTTTTTCCTAATTATATATGCTAGGACACGGTTATTAACAACCTTATCATTATCACTTACGTCATTGATACAGATTTCAGTATTAAATTTTTCGTCACAACAACAAACAGTAATGTCGTCAATAAAAATAACATCGTTTAATAACTTTGCACAGTTAATATGGTAGGAGCTTGTACACTTTTTACATTTTACATCATTTACTACCGGTTTATTACAGCGTTTACAGCTCGACGATGAAGCCGAGTTACTTACCCCGCACGTCATTGTTGATATATCAACATATATCAATGAGATTAGAGGGGCCATAATTTATTTTTTTATTTAGCTGAGTATTTAGTTTAAAATGTTAAAATACCTCAATTATTTGTTGGTTAAAAACAAATGAACATTTCAAAAGGATTCTGTTTTACTAATATTATGACATTCTAATCTACGTGATACATTTACTATAAATTTAATATTTTATAAAAATAAACTGGTTCTTTCATTGTAAACAAGAAACGCGTGTGTGTGTGTGTGTGTGTGTTTTTTGTTAAGTAAGTAGGTACCTACATGTGAAGGCTATATAATTTGCAATCAAATTGTAAAATGCCCGCTACTTGGATATTCCGTGCAAAAATCGTACTTGCAATTTAATACTACCTTTTATTGTAAATAACGTCTTTATTAAAGGAAATGTTAATAATTTTTTTTGTCTTCTTTTAACCCTTTTGATTATAATGCTAATAGATAACTACAGCGCTGTAAAACTTTTTTTAATGGTCTTCTAACGGGTAAAATTCGAATGTCTTTAAAAAAACCAATTATAGAAGCAATTTCTTTGTGTAATAAACATTAATGCTGGAGATTATATGTAAAATTAAGTTATATATAAAAATTATTTTAATTTATTCTTTGTTTATTAAATCCAGGCATAGGCACAATTTTTTAAATAAAAATCAGATGGTAAATAATTATTTTGTGCAAAAGATCGTAGGTCGTAGTTGTAATGTTACGGGAAGAACTATCTTATGCAAATAAATAAAAATAAAAAAATATGTAAATAATGTTGATTAAAAAAACCCCAAGGAAATTACGTGTTTTACTACAATTGGAATAAAAGTTGACAAAGTATTAGATTTTAAATAACTATTATGTGAGATACTTTTGTCTAAAATGCATAAAAGGGATTAGAATCTAAGATTAAACATTACCACATTGTAAATGTCTCAAAATTTGTTTTTGAGAAATTACTCATATTTATTACCCTAAGCTGCTTATAACAATAAGAACGTATTCAGTACAACTACTCTTTGATATTATCTATCATTCCAAAGTAAAAATTTCAATTTTCAGTCTGAAATTCCAATCCCTCTTAAATCAAGTATACATTTTCATTAAAATATAATGTGAAATTGTAAATAAGAAATTAAATACAACAATTTTTTTTTATCAATTGTTTGTTAATGTTTAGTATTTTATAACTCACGTGCATAATTGTTTTATTTTCTGAAATTCAATTTATAAAAATTGTGTTGGGATACAAGCTATCCCAACATTTCCACGCTGATTTTACTTTTCTCTAACACCTCCAAGAGTGTAATAATTGAGCTTCCATTTAATTCAGTTTTGAATTTCCCAAAAAAGTTTACTATTTTAGAAGAATTATCAAATGTCAAAAGTTGCTTTGGACATGTAACCGGGACGGTAATTAGCATAAGGAACGCTGCTTATAAAGATTAACCCTGATTGCTTTGGTCTATATTTGGCAATTTCTCCAAATACCAATATATAGGCGTAGTTTTGCTGCAATTTGAAAATCGATTGATGTTTAGTTTGATTAAACATATTTTGAAGGCGTTGACATCGTTTTATTTTAACGTGTTGAGATTTTCTTGTATATACAGGGTGTTCCAGTTTTTTGTAGCAGGACTTTAATAGTCCGTAGAACTTTCAAAGTTAAGACAAAAAGTTCATATAAACATAGGTTGCCAAACGTTTAGTTTTGGAGATACAGGGTTTCAAAGTTTTAATTTTTTTTCAGTTCTTTTAATTTATCTTCAAAACTATTTAAAATAATAAATCCAAGTTTTGTACACATATTACACTCCTTAAACTCACTATTAAGAGTAATTTAACGTTTATCAATATCTACAGGGTAGTACATTTTCTGGGGTGGTACACCTTTACCCCCGAACTTTTTCATGCGACGCCTCTAACTCTTAAATACCAAAAATTTAGATTGCCCATTTGATTTAGGAACTTTTTTGACTTCTGCTTTTTTTCGAAAAATGCATAGTTTTTGAGACAAATTAGCTGTAATTCATAAACAGCTTCCAAATGGTAAGTAAAGAACGTCTGATGCTCCCACAAAAGATAGTGTGCCATGAAAGGAACAATAAAAAAAAGAATCTAATTATGTCAAATCTCACGTTTTACTTTAAATACGACTTGTGCATAAGACAGAATGTAATTTATTTACATATTTTATTGTGTTAATTTTTATTGCAAAAGTGATCTTTTAAAATGCCATTTTTGTTTTCTAATCAAGAAATAGCGGATATCCATTTTATTTATGGCTTTGAAAATGGAAGTTCAGCAGCAGCAGCCCGTGAATATAGGCGAAGATTTCCTTGTAGAAGAGCTCCGCATCCGTCAGTATTTGTAAGAATTCACCAACAAATTAAGTCAGGGGTTAAAAAATGTGCATGGTCGTCAAAATAATAATCATAGGCGGCAAAGAAATATTGCACGACGAATTTTGCGTGAATTCGACAGTGATCCCACAACTAGCATTAGAAGAGTATCTATAGCTTTAGGTGAAGTCTCAAATACTACTATTCACCGAACATTAAGAGGGGATCACGGATATCCTTACCATCTACAACCTGTTCAAGGACTACAACCAGGGGATGCAGAACGTAGAGTTGCGTATTGTCGATGGATTCTTGCTGAAAATAATAACAACCCAGGTTTTTTAAATAATGTTTTATGCACCGATGAATCCTGCTTCACTCGCCGTGGTGTGGTAAATTTTCACAACCAGCATGTTTGGGCACATGAAAATCCACATGTAGTTCGCCCGAGACATTTCCAACGTGAATTTAGTGTGAACATCTGGATAGCTATTTACAATAATCACCTTTTTGGGCCCTACTTTTTACCACCTCGGATGAATGCTGCGGATTTCTTGGAATTCTTAGAGAATGAACATGGAAGTATGTGGGAACATATTCCCTTAAATTTACGAATAACGGCCTGGTTCCAGCTTGATGGTTGTCCAGCTCATTATAGCAGAATCGTTAGAAACTGGCTGGATAACCATTATCGAGGAAGATGGATCGGTCGTGCAGGCCCAGTTCCCTGGCCGCCAATAAATACGTATTTTTTTAATATTTATTTTGTTGTTTTACTTTTATTTTCCTTCATTTAATTCAACTGAAAAGTTAGAAAAAAATCAGTGTAGTACTACTTTTTATTAAGTGACAAAAAAAAACGTGAGAATTGACATAACTTGATTCTTTTTTTTTATTGTTCTTTTCATGGCACACTATTTTTTGCGGGAGCATCAGACGCTCTTTATTTAACATTTGGAAGCTGATCATGGATTACAGCTAATGTATCTCAAAAAGTATGCATTTTTCGAAAAAAAATCAGAAGACAAAAAAGTTCCTAAATCAAGTGGTCAATCTAAATTTTTGGTTTTTAAGAGTTAGAGGCGTTGCATGAAAAAGTTCGGGGGGTGGGGGGTAAAGCGTGTACCACCCCAGAAAATGTACTACCCTGTAGATATTGATAAACGTTAAACTATTCTTATTAATGAGTTTAAGAAGCGTAATATGGGTACTAAATTTGGATTTATTATTTTAAATAGTTTTGAAGAATTAAAAGAACTGAAAAAAAATTGAAACTTTGAAATCCTGTATCTCCAAAACTAAGCGTTTGGCAACCTATGTTTATATGAACTTTTTGTCTTAATTTTTAAAGCTCTGTCGACTATTAGAGCCCTGCTACAAAAAACTGGAACACCCTGTACATATTTTATTAATATCATAGTGCGGTTGCAGTATTATAGTGACATTTATTCAATTTTAGATAATTTAAAGTAGTATAAAATGTTTGCTCTTGTGCAATATGTAGATGACTCAGTTTATTACGTGTATCACATGAATCACATACAACAGTGAACGTAATTAAAATGAGGCAACCAGAACTTCAAGCTTGCGGTTATTGTACAGGCTTCTACTCAAAAGGAGCTTTACGCAAGCATATTAAAATTGGCGTTCAAAATAATGGAAGCAATAATGGCAACGCGCGGGTACCTGGGCGACGAACACGCGACCAAATACTCAAGAAAGCAAACACTAAAAGGTCTTTCCGGTTTTACGACGTGACCCCATGACGAATATTATTGGTTATGATAAACTGGCGATAATATTAATATATGTAATAATTACCGTCAAAAACTTGATTCGTTTACGTTTACGACTTACTGGACGGCTATTATTATATTATATTTATTTATTCAAATTTGAATTTTACCTGTGTAAGTTACAGGTACAACAAAAGAAAAATTTATTATTCACAAATATTTCAAACATAAAATACACATTGTGTGCGTGTGCGTGCGCGTGCGCGTGCGCGGGCGCGTGTGCGTGTGTGTGCATGTGCGTGTGCGCGTGCGCGAGCGTGTGCTTGTGTCTGTGTGGCTACGTGGTGCGTGCGTGCGAGAGTGCGTGCGTGCGTGCGTTCGTACATACGTGCGTGTGTGTGTATATATCTGTGTGGATACATGTTAGTATCCAAAAATATCTAGATATAGATATATCGAGTATATGTTTTACGCGATTTTTTGATACGTCGTGTTAACTTAGCGGGAAAAAATTCCTAATGTAGAATTTAAGTGTTGGTTAAAATTTTTTCAGTATCTGAATAACGATTAAGTTTATAAAAAAAGTGTAGACATATTTTTTAAAGAAAATCTAATTTTACATAACTATTCTTTATAAAGTTTCTTAACATAACGTAAGATAAATCTAAAAAATAATTACACATAAATGAAAATGGTTAAACTGTTTTATTGATATCCTACAGAAGCGGGCGGGATTTTATTTACGTTAACATGTATTTATGTCTATGAGTCTGAATCTGGCGAAATTTTAACGTCATTTTGACATAGATTACTGTTTTTCTTTGACACTGTTGCCTGTTTTCGTTATAAACGTATGAAAAAGTTTGCATAATTACCCTAAAAAAAGTTATAATTAACATTATTTCATTTCTTTCAATTTTTTAAGTTAGCATCTAGATGTATATTAACCTCTGTCTATCATGAGGTTTTAAACGTCTGTTTGACATAGATTATTGTTTTTGCTTTTCAATGTTGCCTATTTTCGTAATAAAAGAGGTTAAATAATTATCCTAGAAAATGTTATTAGAATTATTTCGTTTCTTTTAATTTCCATTTTGTATGCTGGAAGGTCGCGTCGTGTTCCACACCAGATATTTGATAAAAATAATAAACATAAGAAAATGCTAAATTAGTGCTTATACTACTTATAGTTACCTGAATAATTAATATCTGTGTACTTTAGTTTAATACGAAATATAAACAGTATTTTATTTTCTTCCTAACATAATTTAAATGATAATTCTAGTAATTATAGACGACTAATGCCATTAGATTTTTAGTTTGGCAAAAACTTCTTGTTTTCTTGTTTAGAAACACTATATGCTTCTGTTTTTTAGTAGGGTTTATACATCGCATACATATATTTATTTTTAATACAAATAAACGGAAACATTTTATAACAAAATATGTCCTCAAACTGACCATCTATTTGTATTTATCTTCAGGCCTCAAACTTCCGGAACTTTAACATTAGATATACCAATACGAAGTGGTAAAAATTAATTTAATGTTTCGAGAACGTCCTTTGTTCCCTTTGTCAAAATTTATTTTGACAATTACACAAATTGAAAGAAGGTAACTATTTACAATACATTATAGTGCGTCCCGATTTCGTTTTTTTAAAAGATATCTTTGTTATTGCCAAAGATAGAGGTCTGCAGTTTTCACATTCACGTACTACCTTGTTGACCTAGATTTCATGGCAAAATCGAAAATTTAGTATATTCTTTTGTTTTCGACTAATATCCAAACTTTGATTTTTCTATACTTTTTCAAGGTCTTATACCTCGTTTAATGCTACACTGATATGTTTTGTCAACGGTACTTATATATTGCGAACTGCCGAATTTAGTGGCTTGGTTAGAATTTTTGTAGGGGGCGCGGTTTTTGAGTAATATAAACTTTATCTCATTTTTTACATGGGAATCATAGTTGGCTTGGCAACCATAAGCTGCAGCTCTTTCTTATCTTTTCAGAAATATAAATATAGACATTCCTGAAAAGCATCTTCCAAACAACGGTTTTATAATTAATTCATCACTGCCAAAGCATTATGGACTGGGGACCGTATTGTTGAAAAAAAAGTATTTGGAAGATGTTTGTCAGGGGTGCTAAATTTATATTTTTGAAAAGCTAAGAAAGAACTATAGCTGATGGTTGCCAAGCCAACTGGGATTCCCATTTAAAAAATGCAAATTGATATTACTCAAAAACCGCATACCGCGTAGAAATATAGACGATTGGCTATAAGTCGAAAACAAAAGAAGATACAACATTTTCGATTTTGTCATGAAATCTAGGTCAACAAAGTAGAACGCGGATGTGAAAACTGCAAACTTCTATTTTTGATAATAACAATGATATCTATAAAAAACAACTACAACGAGGAAATCTAGACACACAGTACAGAATACGAAATTCAATTTTGACGAGTGTGTTTGACTTCGGTTAGATGGTCTAGTATGTGATGTAGAAGGTGTAGAAGTGGGGACGTAAGTAATAGCTGCAGCATAGGTGATTGAAATTTTTGTAGGAGTTGGAGTGGTTGAAATCTCGAATCAACTTGTTTAATGATATCCTTCAAAATTTGCGCAATTCTGGAAGTGTCATCAGTAATATACCTACCCAACTTGTGGCGCACTCCGCAGTGGTGCCATGTATCAAGGCCATGCAACGTTGCCAGCTTGTTGTTGTCAGTTCATCGACCTTTTTCAGGGTCAAAGTTCAGTGATCTTTTGAAAGTCAAGTGGGCGGTTCACAGAACAGGAAATTTATGTAGCAAGTTCAAGTTGGTTTATCCGTTGTGTACGTATAGCCGGTTCTGTCAAGGTTAAGCCAGCCACTTTTAGGCCACTTTTGCACGTTGCCATGTATCAAGATCATGCGGCGCTGTCGGTTCATTGACCTTTTCAAGGTCAACGTTTACTGACCTTTTCCGGGTCATTTAACTTCAAGGTCAGTTCCAGCAATTCTTGGGGTCAAAGTTCATTGTGCTCCAGACCTCTGTTCGTGAAAGCAGGTTAAGTGCTATTGAGTCAAGCTCTTCAAGGGCAAATTCTTGGAAATAGAAGCATTCCTAACCAATGGCTCTAGGTAATGTTGCTTTCAAAGTCCGCAAGCAATTCTTAGCATCAAACCTGGTTGAACTGACTCAAGGCCATGTGGCGGGAAATTGTCAATGTCACCAAGCGCTTCTTAGAATTTCGCTGAGTCAAGGTCACGTCTAAGTTCCTATAATTTATTACAATACTTAAAAAGCAATTTCCAAGCTCACCTGCAGGGTTACCATTTTACAGTTCAGACAGATTGTTGTCTACGCGAAATGGTAGGTCAAGGTTAAATGGTTCTTGTATTGGCTAAATGCTCCTCTAAGTCAAAAAATAGCAAAATAAGCATTCCTAATAGATGACTTTTATATAAATTTTACAAGTTATTACAATTCCTAGAAATCAATTTTCAAGGTCATCTACAGGGGTTTTATATTACATAGGATCACCGATTGTTATTTATGTTAAAGTAGGTAGTCTCTAGACCAAGAAGTTGTGGGTGATTCTTTGACTTCTTGCGCTAATGCTTTGTATATGGAGAACATAGAGAATATGCATGTATAAGCATAAGTGCGTGTGTGTGTGTGTGTGTGTCTGCGTGTCTGCGTGTCTTCGAGTCTGCGTGTCTGCGTGCTTGCGTGTCTGCGTGTCTGCGTGTCTGCGTGTCTACGTGTCTGCGTGTCTGCGTGTCTACGTGTCAGCGTGTCTGCGTGTCTGCGTGTCTGCGTGTCCGCGTGTCCGCGTGTCCGCGTGTCCGCGTGTCCGCGTGTGTGCGTGTCCGCGTGTCCGCGTGTCCACGTGTCCGCGTGTGTGCGTGTGTGCGTGTCCACGTGTGTGCGTGTGTGCGTGTGTGCGTGTGTGCGTGTGTGCGTGTGTGCGTGTGTGCGTGTGTGCGTGTGTGCGTGTGTGCGTGTGTGCTGTGTGCGTGTCGGTGTGCGCGTGTGCGCGTGTGCGCGTGTGGGTGTGTGCGTGTGTGCGTGTGTGCGTGTGTGCGTGTGTGCGTGTGTGCGTGTGTGCGTGTGTGCGTGTGTGCGTGTGTGCGTGTGTGCGCGTGTGTGTGTGTGTGCTGTGTGCGTGTGTGCGTGTGTGCGTGTGTGCGTGTGTGCGTGTGTGCGTGTGTGCGTGTGTGCGCGTGTGCGTGTGTGCGTGTCTGCGTGTCTGCGTGTCTACGTGTCTGCGTGTCTGCGTGTCTACGTGTCAGCGTGTCTGCGTGTCTGCGTGTCTGCGTGTCCGCGTGTCCGCGTGTCCGCGTGTCCGCGTGTCCACGTGTCCGCGTGTCCGCGTGTCCGCGTGTCCGCGTGTCCACGTGTGTGCGTGTGTGCGTGTGTGCGTGTGTGCGTGTGCGCGTGTGCGCGTGTGCGCGTGTGCGCGTGTGTGCGTGGTGCGTGTGTGCGTGTGTGCTGTGTGTGTGTGTGCGTGTGCGTGTGTGCGTGTGTGCGTGGTCGTGTGTGCGTGTGTGCGTGTGTGCGTGTGTGCGTGTGCGTGTGTCGTGTGTGCGTGTGTGCTGTGTGTGCGTGTGTGCGTGTGCGTGTGTGCGTGGTGCGCGTGCGTCGCGCGTGTGCGCGCGTGCGCGCGTGTGCGTGTGCTGTGTGCGTGTGCGCGTGTGCGCGTGTGCGCGTGTGTGCGTGTGAGCGTGTGGCGTGTGTGCGTGTGTGCGTGTGGTGTGCGTGTGTGCGTGTGCGGTGTGCGTGTGTGCGTGTGGTGCGTGTGTGCGTGTGTGCGTGTGTGCGTGTGTGCGTGTGTGCGTGTGCTGTGCGTGTGCGTGTGTGCGTGTGTGCTGTGTGCTGTGTGTGCGTGTGCGTGTGTGCGTGTGTGCGTGTGTGCGTGTGCGTGTGTGCGTGTGTGCGTGTGCGTGTGTGCGTGTGGTCGTGTGCGTGTGTGCGGTGTGCGTGTGCGTGTGTCGCGTGTGCGCGTTGCTCGTGTGCGCGTTTGCGCGTGCGCGTGCGCGCGTGTGCGCGTGTGCGTGGCGTGTGCGTGTGCCTGTGTGCGCGTGTGGCGTGTGCGTGTGCGCGTGTGTGTGTGTTCGTGTGTTCGTGTGTGCGTGTGTGCGTGTGTGCGTGTGTGCGTGTGTGCGTGTGTGCGTGTTTGCGTGTGTGCGTGTTTGCGTGAGTGCGTGAGATCGTGTGTGCGTGTGTGCGTGTGTGCGTGTGTGCGTGTGTGCGTGTGTGCGTGTGTGCGTGTGTGCGTGTGCGCGTGTGTGCGTGTGCGTGTGCGCGTGTGCGCGTGTGCGCGTGTGCGCGTGGCGTGTGCGTGTGCGTGTGCGTGTGCGTGTGCGTGTGCGTGTGCGTGTGTGTGTGTGGGTGGGTGTGCGTGTGCGTGTGCGTGTGCGTGTGCGTGTGCGTGTGCGTGTTCGTGTGCGCGTGCGCGTGTGCGTGTGAGTGTGCGTGTGCGTGTGTGTGTGTGTTTGTGTGTTTGTGTGTGTGTGTGCGCGCGTGTGTGTGTGTGTGTGTGTGTGTGTGAGAAACCTAGACAGGTTGTTGTTGAAGAATGACGTGTTGTTGTCTATGCTAAAGTGCAGGTGAAGTATAAATGGTTCTTGTATTAGCTAAATTGAGTCAAGCTATTGAAGGTGAAATGGTTCTTTTATTGGTTCTGTGTGTGTATTTGCATATTCACGTATCTATGTATCCATATTTTTGGTGATTTTGACGTTTTTCGACGTTTTTTTGGTGTTTCGACGTGGCCAAACCACCTTTAGAGTATTTTTCATATCAGGTCTACCTTCCGCACTCGCAATGGCAGGGTGTGTGGTGTAAGTAGAAACATAGGGTAATAGGTGTTTATTCGTTCAGTTATTACAATTCCTAGAAAGCACTTTCAAACGTCACCTGCAGAAACATCCCAAGCTTATGCGATCTTATTTGATCTTAAGGGCAAATTCTTGGAAATAGCAGCTTCCTTTTCTATACTAAAAAGTAGGTCAATATTAAGTGGTTCATGTTTTGGCTAAATTGAACCAAGCGCTTCAAGGTCAAATTTTAGCATTCCTTGGAGGTGAGATTTTTGGAAATAGTGAATAAGCGTTCCTATTGCTGAATTCTAACAACAGAATAAGTTCGTGGAAACAAGAAGAGTGATAAGGTTGTTGTCTATGCTAAAACGTATATTAAGGTTAGATGGTTGTTGTATTGGCTAAATTGTTGTTTCGAATAATAAAAAGATTATGCTTACAGTATGTGGGTTTTTATTTACATACTGTTACTGTCCTAACCACCAGGACTTGTCTCAGGATGAGGTAGTTTCCCTAAAAACCGAATCCGTTTCCCAAAGGGAGATAGCCGTTTCACAACACAGGTAACCGTTTCCCTGAAGCAGTAGTTCCCCACAGAAAACAAGTCAAATGGCTCACTCAACGTAGCTGAGGCTAAATTGAACCAAGCTCTGCAAGGTCAAAATTTATTGGTATCATATTACAATTTCATAGAAAACAATTTTCAAGGTCAAGGTTTATTGATCTGCAGGACAATTCGTATAAATCTAAAATAGAATCAGTTCATGAAAGTAGGTCATGGATTAGTGGTTCTTGTATTCGCTAAATGGAGTCATAGCAAAATAAACACTCCTAATCAATGACTCTTATAACAGGCTTTGCGTCTGCGTGGTTTCTGATAGGTGCTCAAAGTCAAGAATTATATACACCGCAGCATTGGGATGCATCGTGCGCGGCTCGAATGTAATCGGCTTTTTGCCTTTTGACATAGGTAAACGTCTAGGCGGTTAGTTTATATTAGTACATAATACTACTTCCCTAACCAGGAGCGCTCTCAGGGTGAGGTAGTTTCCCAAAAACGGGATCCGCTTCCCAAAACGACGTCTATTTCCTAAAAACAGCGGTCTCTTTCCCAATAACAGGATCTGTTCCCCAAAATCAGGTGTCTGTTTCTCAAATACAGATAGCCGTTTCCCAAAAATAGGTATCTGTTTCCCGGATCATTCAGAGACGGTAACGAAATGGGATTGTCAATACGGCTTATACCGTATATACAAATAATATCATTCTCAACCGAATCAACTGAATAACACTCAAAGTTTGACGTGAAAGCCACTCACCGCTAACACTGCGTACGGTCTATTCTAAGAAATCTAAATATCGAATAAGTTCATGGAAATTGTTTTTATCTTTTACATGCATAAGAGCCTCCCAGTACTGGTGTAACTTTTAATTATTCGTTATAGTATCAATACAGGTCAAAACAGCTCAAAACAGGTCAAGAACCGGAACCCGTTGTGTCAACACCACTTGACTTGAGTGATGACAACATTGTAAGTGTGATTTTATTTTGACCTTGAATGCAATTTATGAGTCTATATAATTAGATAAAGAGCAGTTTTATGTCTGTCTGAATTGCAATCGTGATGAATAATTTTATTGTAGACTTAAAGTATATTAATTTTGCTGTGAAGAGCAATTAGATATCAGTTATATTTGTTAAAAGTTATAAATAGGTGTCTGACTCTTGCGCAAAAGAGAAAATTATCTCATGCTTCGAATTGTGCGGTTTAATTAAATTACACGTATTCTTGTGCATTTAAAATTGGAACATTTTTTCCTCTTTTCAAACGACTATGTTCTGCGAGTACTCATAAGTAGTATTTAGAAGTTAGGTAAGCGGTCACTCTACAGAGACGATGCTCATAATAGTTTATGTACAAGGATTCAAAACAGCAAAACACGTATTTACACCTAAATAGCTAGCAATATATAATGGAAATCAAGATGTCCATTTTGTGTTCAAACACTATTTCCGTGGTACATCTTAGATGTGGAATTTCAACGGCAAGCCACCTGGTTAATCAATAATCATCACTGTATCAAATGGGGATCTGGATATACCTCTACACATCTCTTTCCACATATACTTCGTGAACTAATATCGGTAACAGATAATGTGTACGTTAAAGGGTGAGAAACATTCGATTACATTTAAAAAATACTGAAACATCATTACAATTACAATTACTATAGTAATTGAAGAGCAACAGGCTTTAACAGAAATGAAAACAGCCTGTTTCTTTCATACACAAACCAGTTGCAATTGTGCTTTGGCGAATGAACACTTTTTGTACAATAACTATTACATTCGAAAAATACTGATGTAACACTTTGTTTTATGCAGTATAACTTCACTTAATTTCTCACATGGTTTTGTTAGTATTCAATATTCAATTTATATTACCTCGTATGTAGGCCACTTTTCATACCTCGGTCTATTTAAACATCGTATTATTCTAATTTTTTTTCACAATTTAACGCATTAGATGTGCACGGCCGTGCTCATTTTCACCTTATATTTTACGTCAGCAAATCCGTTGTATTTACACATTTTTGGTAATTATTCTGAATTTAAATGTTATGGACTTTAACATTGTTTTGATGGTTTACTGGTCCTCAATAAACGACGTTCATTATCTTTTTAAATTTGTCGCTCTTTACTACATTCGCAACACGCCACTGGCCAACTAAAGCGTCCTGTCGTATTCATTTTCCTAAATTCATTTGACACCTGTTTGTAACGTTCTTAACAATTTGCCTTTTCTGAAAAACTGTGTGTTCAGACTGATGTGTTAAAGGAAAAATCATTTTAACATTGTAATTCATACAATTGTGGCGTTATGTTATTTGAGTAAAATGAAAAGTTAATGTGATCCTTCAAACGTTTGTTACGCATTAAATCTTTCTTCCCAATGGGGCTTTTGCTTTTTTAACCATTATAATGTCACGTGAGTAACCACGTTTTTGAAATAGTGAATTATTATTCATAACCTTTTAGGCGGTTTGTTTTTCTTGTTTGAGTGGTATTATATCAGATTAATGGTCGATTGAAACCCTTAATTTCTAATACTTTCCGCTAGAAACCTTAATTTCATCGGGCACTATCAAGAACGAAATTCACTTATCAATAGAGGATAACCGTATGACCTGCCATTTATGAAAATAGTTGATTGAGATTTGGGATTGCACCAGCAAGGGTTTACCGCTCCTACGAAAAGAGCAAGCAAGTATTCTTTCACCTGTTATCGTACTGATAAAGGCACTATAAGTGGTTTAATCATGCAACATACAGGGTGTGCAAATAGTATCGCACCAAATGGGATAATGTAGAAACGGTTTGACATTTAGATTTGACCTTTGGTAGGGTTAAATAATACATAAATACCCATATTTTGATATGAGTTTCATTTATTTTGTGCGACTGGTGTTTGTCAGAGGCAGCCATCTTGAATTTTTTTAAATGACAACATAGGTTGAGTGTGGTGTCATTTGGCAGGTAATTGATTATGAAATACAGTACGGTACATCATAAGCTTGTTTATTCTAAAATAACGAAGAAAATTAAAATATTAAATAAAAAGTTCAAGTGAATACAACAAAAGAATTGAACAAGAAAATTGAGTTACTTAATTAATCATACATAATCCCATTTGGTGCGATACTATTTGTACACCCTGTATATACCTACCTATTTCATCTCATTTGGTTGTTTAACGTTTTGATAATCTTAATTTTTTTTGTATAAAGTTCTAAATAATTTGCCTCTCTGTTGCGAGGTGGCAATTGTAACCTTATTGCTTAAGTATTGAAATATGTAATGTGCTTCCCACATGGCTTTATTAATTCAATGTAACTATTTCTTTCTAGTTTAATGTTTTTAATGTAAAGGCAACATATTCTCTAGAGCATATATTATCTCAATTTAGTAAATATCAATGTTCAGACTAATTATTAATTGCCATTATTATTAATTACTGCTCCAGTTCTTAGGATTATTTGAACTTTCGCAAGTTTTTACTGTTCGCACTAAACTCAACTGCTTAAGACAAGTGCAAACACCCACCCACATGTGTAATAAATGTATGTGAATATAATTAGAGTAATTAACATGGCCTTTTTATTGCTGTTATTTTTGGAACAAACTCTTGTTTGCTTACCTATATGTGGGTCATTGACAAATTAAGTCAAATAGATTGACCAAAGGTGTAACGTATATTTAGTTATTTAGTGTAAAATACCAATTATGCAATTTTCATGCAATGTAGTTCTTACAAAGAATGTGCATAAAAGTTGTCTCTTCTTGGAAGTATTACATCGGTGAAGGTTATATTAATGTACTAAGTGCAACATGTAGAAATTCGTTTTAATCAGCAGCTGTCATTGTGTATAGGAACTTAAGTGAAATACATTATCAAGAAAGCAATGCAATAATTTCATTTTGGATTACGTTGCACTTGATGTAGAGACGCCTGCAGAGCTTGCCTAGACAAGTTTTTTATTCTAATGCGATTTTTTTACTGGCGACTCATCGTTCCTAGCTCTTTCACTCGTTCACAATTTTGTTAACGTTAACAGATTTTACTTGTATGTAAACTTAAGTTTTTATTGTAACATTTAGTTATATACCTATATTTACAAGAATGTCATCCATGAATAAACGAACAAAATTATCAATGAGCAAGAAGCCAAAAATCGTGCATGATGTGGTGCAATCAACTGCAGAAACATTCCAGATGCCGGATTAGCAAGAAGCCATAAAATCTTGCATGATGTCGGCCACCTGTAGAACCACTCCAAATGCCTAAATTTAATGAATATATCACCATTATATCTATACGTGATAGTGATATCGAGGACGATTTCAGCAAATTCTTTAAAAAGTAAATATACTTTACATAATTTATAGTTTTTCATAATAATAATTTATTCTATTATTTTAATTCTATTTTTTATCATTACGCCTGCAGAGACACTGCCTCAATCAACAGTGGTAGAAGTAGTAGCACCCCCCCCCCCAACTCAATATAGAGGAAAAGAATTTGCAGCTTATAAGGGAAGAGGGTCACGAATCCCAGGGAAGCGAGGGCCCCACAACCCTTCAGCAATTCCAAAAAAGAAGTGTGAGGTGGTTGTGGAACACTTTAAGTGAATATATAAACAGTGAGGCATCTGGGGCGGCATAAGTGCGGCGGCTAACGGATGATTTGGCAAGGGTGCGTCAAAATAAATACAAAAAATGTGCTACATACAAGTAACATTTTAGACCTTTTAAGTTCAACTAGTGGTACTAAGTAGTGTTCGTTTTTACGTGCGGCGGACATTATTGTAAATGCATGTATGTAACTATATGTTAGAATACAATTTTGTAGTTTTGTACTATTTATAGTAGATTTGTTTATTACAGAAAAAAGAAGTAGTAAAATTGTTTTTATGGCCGATTATTTATCGTAAAACATTCGTAGTTTTTCCTTCTAGACAGATTATTATTAGATAAGTTTACTTAAGCTTACACTACCGAAAAAAAATTAAAGGGTTCTACCTAAGCAAGCAATTTATTATAAGAGTAATAAAGTATATTTCTTTTAAGGGCATTAAAAGCAATTGTGATTGTTCTAGTAGCCAAATTTTTTAAATATGTTGTGATAAGTGTTGTAACACCCTAAACGAGTGTACAATAATTGTTTTATTAATTGCCCTAGTTTGCTAACTCAGTACCACAGGGGAGGTTCAGTTGGCAATTTTCAACACTCCAGTGTATGTCGGGTTGCCTAGATTTAGAATCAAGTAACACAATATATAAGAAGTATATTAAGAATATAATTTGCGACTGAAACCAAAATATAATACCTTTAAATAATATAAAAACAAACAATTTTATTCTGGCGTATAAAATAAAATTAAACTCAGTTCGGTAGTTTGAATCCGATGTCGGAATCTGTCTTCGGGTTTGAGTGCACATGGTCACAAGCTGTAACAAATGTCATTAAGCATGTATCTGTAACTTTCCGCGGGTTTTTCTTTCGTGAAACAATAATTAATTAAAAATGGCGGAAAGCTGCGATACTTAAACAGGTTAGGATAACCCTTGACCTACACTAACATTTGCAATGGTTATAATCAGCTGTTTGTTAGTGTTGATGATTAATCGGGTAACTAAATGGAGAACTTTCAATATAAAGTGTAAATCATGTGAAATGGAAATATGGTGCACTAAATTATGTTTAATAATTAGTACTGGGGTTAGACTAAATAGAATTTTTGTGAAGTTTATCCGGGGAGTGTTATCTTGAAATTACAGGACCATGTGACTGGATAATTGGGTTTTGATACTAGGTGGTAGGAGTTCGGACCAGAGTTTAAGAGGGGGTGTAATAGAGGGAGCATATAGGGGTAAGTGGTATTCGGATAAGTGACTGGTGACTGTATAAGTTTTGAATTAGTGCTTTCTATGCAGTCCTCGGGGTGTTACCTCCGAATGAATGGTAGATAGGAATTAGACTTACACCAGGGTAATAGGGAAAATTATTGGGATGTGATTTACAGTAAGCTGGTAACGGTATGAGTATTATATTGTGAATTTGGGTTAAATGGATAACCAATGATTTCGATACACCCTTCGTGGTAGTAACACCGAACAGATGATAGATAGGTATCAGGTTTATACGAGGGTAATAGGGAAAATTATAGGGATGTCACAGTATAAGATTACCTTATGATTGGGGTCGAAACCACCATTCATAAAGCAATACTATTAACAATCTTTATCTATCCTTCAAGGTACGTACACCGATAGGGCAGATTTGAGATTGTTTCTCGGATACTAGGGTTAGACTGGAAACGCGCTTCGTAAAGTAGCCTTACTTCTTGGGGCCGAAGCCACCAGTAGTAGAACCACGTTACTGGGTAACTACTTGTACATCGTGGTACAAACACCGAGAAAATGCAAATAGCTGTTTACGTTTCTGGGGAATTATTTTGAACTGGTACTAGGATATCGAGAGATCAAGAAATATGTCAGGCAGGTTAGAATGGAATTAATGACAGGCAGGTTATAATAAGCAGGCAGGTAATTTGATATTCACTGGTTAGGATTTCTAGATCAAGTGGAATTAAATTCGAATTGAAATAAAATAGAATGAGTGAAGGTGAGCGCGGATATGTATAGGGATTTACTAGGAGAGGGAAAAGTAGTAGGAACCTGATAGGATTTATAAAGAATACTACATTCAGTCAGAGGAAATAAATACCAAAGAAGTTTTGATAGGACTTTCTGTACTAGGATTGGATAATTAATAAGTGATGAATTTTAGGATCATAACGGTGTAGTGTTGAAAGCATAACTTGAAAATATGAGAGTGAATTATTTTTACCTATCCATGATCACCTAAGGTTTTAAGTTAAGTTCAATAACACTAAGATTTTAATTTTTTTTTAAATTAATGTAGAAATGTCAAAATAGAAATAATCAATTGATTGCATGTGTTACATTTTTTTAATGAATTAATTTACTGATAACTTCGACGCCTAAGGTTCAGATTAATTTTCAATGACACTAAGATTTATAGTCCTCTTTAAATTCGTTACTGGATGAATGCAACAACAGTTATTTACATATTTATATTAAAATGGGTGTTGTTTTCACTTTACCCATTAGGATAACTAAAAACAATTATCGGATACTGATGGACCTCGTATTTCCTGATATTAATTTATGCATGAAGTATTAAGATTATTCCTTATTTCACTAAATATACGTACATCTTGAATATATAAACCTTGAAAAATGCAAATGATTGCGCTAAGGATTATCTTATTATTTTCAACGATATCAGCGTTTTCTACAATGATTTGTTCTTAGTATATTTTGATTTTTACCGTAGTATGCAAGGACGGTTTGAGTAACCAAAACGAGGAAGTAAGCTAAATCATGGAGCTATTTTAAAATTTATCGATATTACATTTTCGTAAATTGCATAATTATAAAATTTGAAATTTGTAAGCACAAGATACTCTTTTGAGCAAAATGAGTGTGTATTCTTGATCAACTTTTTAGTTACAAATATAAATAATCATATCTAGATTTTAAACAAAGTATTAAAAATAGGTGTGGCATTCGTTTTGTTGAGAAATGATTTTAGTTCGTTTCACATTTATAGGAATTAGACCAACATACATTATGAGTAAAATACGGAAAATACGAAGAATTTTTTTTTTATTGTTGACTTATTTGTCCCTGTCACAATTCCCTATCATTGTCGAGATTTTAGAGACAACATTTTTTTATTATAACTTTGTGTGAGAATAAAGTTCGCAATTGTGCATTACAACCCCTCAGCGGAGAAGTGAAAAACTATACTATACACTCTATGTCTAGTATATAACTAAAAATGATGTCATTATTCATTTAGTTTTATTTCACCAACCAAAGATGAAGGTAGTTGTTCAGAAACAAAAACTTCCCATTCAAAATAATGACATTGATGAGTCTAGTACTCCAGTACATGGTGATTTACTTCCTAATACTATACGTGGTATTATATGCGGTCCCTCCAACTGCGACAAAATAAACACAATGATCAGTCTGATTACTGAGAAAAATGGTTTGAAATTTAAACATGTATAACTTTTACAGGAAATCTTACTTCCGATGAAGAATATAGGTTACTTTACCTTCAGTGGTAATCAAGACGTGATTGAGCATAATTGTGCAAAATTAAACTCTATTTTTATCATCGATGATATCGCTTGTGACAAGCAAAATAACATAATTTTTCTATGGGTAGGCATAATGATATTGACTGTTTCTATTTAGGTCAAACTTGCAATAAAATTCCAAAGCAATTAATTCGTGATAATTCAAATCTAATTATATTATTTGAGCAAGATGAATTAAGTGCTGGACAGATCCGTTTGGTCTTATAGTCACAGATAAGGATGCTGAAGTTAATAATGGTCGCTATAAGAAAAGGATTGATGAATATATAATACCTTAAAGGTACTGACCCCGTTTAAGTATTAACAGCTATCTGTTTAGTGTAAACAGCTATCTGTTCAGGGTAAACAGCTATCTGTTTAATGTAAACAGCCATTTTTCTATCAAATAATGTCTTAATAATAATAACTCTGACTTAATTGCACGCCATGACGTATGTCTAAAAATAAAGTGTCAAAAAGTGCCAAACAAAAAAAGTTCAGATTATACTCGACTTCAAAGATCAGTTATTTTTTTATTAGGTTAATATAGCAGAATTCACAGAAACACCACTTTTTTAGATTCAAGATTGCAGTTACGCCCCCTAGCGGCCATTTCAGAAACATGAAAATATTTTCCAGGTTTTTGTATTGGCCGTTTTAGTAATCATTTTTTTTTCCGCAAGCCTCTACGATGTATAGTTTCCCAGATACAGTACCTCGCGTTCTTAGTTGACCACCCCGTATATCAACTATTACGATCATCGTGTACCACGGAACTAGTGGTTTTAACACAAAATGGACATCTTGATTTTAATTATACTATATTGCTAGCTCTTTAGGTGTAAATATGTGTTTTGCTGTTTTGTACATCAACTATTGCGATCAGCGTCTCTGTAGCGTGACCGCGTACTTAACTTCTAAATACTGCTTGTGAGTACCCGCAAAACATATGCACAATTTTGTAAGAGTAATCATGTTTTCCAAAATCGATTGAAAAGAGGACAAAATTTCCCAATTTTAAATGCACAAGAATACGTGTACTTTAATTAAACCGCACAATTCGAAGGATAATGAGAGATAATTTTCTCTTTTGCGCAAGTGTCAGATATCTATTCATAACTTTTAACAAATACAACTAATCTAATTGCTCTTCATAGCAAAATTAATATATTTTAGGTTTACAATAAAATTATTCATCACGATTGCAACGCATAGACTGATATACCACTGCTCTTTATCTACTTATATAGACGCCTAAATTGCATTCAAGGTCTCAATAAAATCACACTTACAATGTTGTCATATCTCAAGTCATGTGGTGTTGCCACAACGGGTACCGGTTCTTGACCAGTTTTGAGCTGTTTTGACAGATATTGATACTGTAACGAAGGATTAAAAGTAACACCAGTACTGGTAGGCTCTTATGGACTTTTATGTAAAAGATAAAAACAATTTCCGTGAACTGATTCGATAATTAGATTTCTAAAAACAGACCGTAAGCAGTGTTAGTGGTGAGTGGCATTAACGTCAATTGATTCGGTTGTGAATGGTATTATTTGTATGTACGATATAAGCCGTATTGACAATCCCATTTCATTACCGTCTCTGAATGATCCGGGAAACAGATTCCTGTTTTTGGGAAACGGCTATCTATATTTGAGAAAGAGAGACCTGATTTTGGGAAACAGATCCTGTCTTAGGGAAAATACCTCATCGTGAGTCCGCTCCTGGTTAGGACAGTAGTATTGTAATGAGCCAGAAAAACTAGTAAAATGAATCAGTTTTTATTGTTTTGAAATTATGCTGATAATAATTTATA
This sequence comes from Vesta saturnalis, assembly GCA_036346205.1. Lineage (NCBI taxonomy): Eukaryota > Metazoa > Arthropoda > Insecta > Coleoptera > Lampyridae > Vesta > Vesta saturnalis. The sequence goes on from JARFJB010002111.1 coordinate 880,927, forward strand.
CAACAATTTAGACAATTCCAGAATCCATATGTGCTAACAAACGTCAAGTTTGCGTACTCACCAGCCCCCTTTTTTATATGTGCAAAAGACGTCGCGTCTAATTTCGACAAAACCCCACTTCCGCACGAACTATAAAAGCGAAAGTTTTATTATAATTCATTACTTCGCCTGCGGAATACGTATCTGTAAGCATTCGTCTGTAGTATTACTTCACCAGCGTTCCTGAATTTCTGTTAAGATTTTTCTTTATTCGGGAAAATAAAGGTTAATCTAACGTAAAGGAGGGACTAGCAACCTGTACTAAGAGTGGGCTGTTTGCTGAGTAACACCGGCGATTATCTAAACCTAATATCGAGTCTATCGCTAGAAAACGGACTTAAATCCACGTCTGGGGGTTCAAATTGCAATTCAAACATAAATTATCGCTATTGTTGATAGCTATAATACCTCTTTTACGTTCGTGAAACTCGGCAAAGCTGACGCTCGCCATCATTCTCTGGTGTGAGAAGCCACAATAACCCACAGGTAAAACAACTCTGTCTACTTGCAAATTCAAGGTATTATTAAAGGGACTTGCATTACCCTGCAAGATTTTTTCTAGTGTTACTATCATCACAGTGGAGCTCAGTTAATCTGCACGATGGAAAGAAAATCCTAAGGTTTTATCGAGGAAATTGCCATTAGTCAGCACCATGCCAACCCGATCCGATAGATTGAACCCTGCACACACTTTCTCTAACAATTCGTTTAATGAGTCCTGCAACAAAAATGTAAATTTAGAGAAAGCTAATCAGATTGAAAATACACAATTTACCGTAAGCCATGTAACTGGTGATTGATTAGAATCAGCATCTTTAAATTTAAACGCAACCCCCTACGAAGTTGTATTACACCTTTTGATATACTTTTCATCCGCAGATACCGCTTTAAGATATTTATTATCCCCAATGGGTGTTGAGGTAATTCCATCACCACGACCACCACCACTATATAAGGATTCTGATACTGTACCATCATATCTATCAATCAATAATTTTAAAAATGGTATCCGCCTTAGTAAGCTTAAAACGTTCAGATAAATGAAGGTCAACTGTTTTATTTTCCCAATGCATTTGTCCATTTTTAATAATTTTGCTTATATACCTAAGACCCTTTTGACATAGGTATTTCCGTATAGAGGCCTGATTTCAAGTTGGTTTTTGCAAACTGCAAGGTAAATAAATCAATATTTTCGAACTAAAAGTTGGTTTTCTCAAAGCTGTAAGTTAAATCAAACCAGTATCTTAGAATTGAAAGTTGGTTTTTGTAAACTGTTAGTTAAAATCAGCATTTCTAGAACTGAACTCAAACGATTACCGATTTTGCAGTTGTACAATTAATTAGAACATCGTTAAGGTTTTAGATTCGTAAGATGATCAAAACGTTTAACATGTAAATCTCCAGCGAGATCATTTGGTTAGTTTGCCTTAGTTATCAACTTCTACAGCTTGATTCAACATCGGATTAATGATACTATATGGAATTTTTATACTAACTCTGACCTGTATAAGTTAAAATAAAAGATGGAGTGTATTATCAAAATTGGAAATGAAAGTGAACGTGTTTAGTTAGGTAATTACATAAAAGGTCAAATGTCCTAAAACCCTAACAACCGTGCGTTTATTAATCTAACATAATATTGTACGTGTACCTATTAGTAGTGATATAGGATCGGTTCTGGACCAGTTCAAGGTCACTCTCTTATTGATTTGTATATGGAGAATATGACGAATTTTCATGTAAATCGTAATTGTGCGAGTGAGAGAGAATGTTTGGAGTGAGAGAGAATGTTTGGGGGCTCTTGGAGCCAGTTCAAACTTTTGGCGGGAAATTTTTGGAGCTGACAGACGTGATCTAAAAATAGATATGTCAAGGTCATCATATTGCAATTCTTAAAAATCTAAAAAGAGAATCAGTTCATGGTGGGGGGAAACAAGGACGTTTCAAGGTTGTTGGTTTTCAAAGATACACACACACACACACACCCACACCCACACCCACGCACGCGCACACGCACACGCGCTGCGCACACACACGCACACGCACACGCACACGTACACGCACACGCACTCAGACGGGCAGATGTATAATAAAAGGCGGCTGCGCGATTCAGTAAATCAGAATTAGCAGAAATGGAGGTAGTGGTAGTACGCATGATAAGAAGAGAAATGAAAGAAAAAAAAGTATTGATGAGAGAAAGAAAGTACAGGTTGGAGGATTTACTAATGACATTAAGAGAGATAAAACTCGATTTGGAATAAAAATTTTTATCTGGATTGTTTTTATAAGTCCTACCAGAGGTTCATGCTTAAAATTATTTTGGGGTATAATTTACTCTGAATGTTTGTTACGTGCAAATTTGAAGATATACTTAGGGCTGCCGGAAAGCTCAGTCAAAGTAGAGAAGTGGGATGGGTTCTACAGTGACGTAGGTGGTACATAAAAGCTTAAAAGGAACGAGAGGGCGCCAGCTAGAATGATTAACAGCCAGCCCTAAATAAACGGAAAGAATTAGTTACTTTCCTAGCTGAGCAACGAATATAAGGAAGGATCTGGGCAGTAAAAGAAATGGTTACAAGATAGAATGTCCCAAAACACGAGTAATATATTATAATTCAAATATCGCATACACGTAGTATATGGTATATATATATTATATATATATATATATATATATATATATATATATATATATATATATATATATATATATATATATATATATATATCGGTGGTCGTAAAGTAAGGAATAAATTCAATATCTCGTAAAGCACAATTTTTTTCAAAAATCGCTCGGACCCGTCGATTTTATATTTTTTCGGGGTATGTTTTCCGAAAAAAAAATTTTATACAAGGTGTCTCAAAAAAGATTTGCTAAAAAAATTTTTTTCTTCAAATTGCAACCCAATTTTTTATTGCATTTTTGGATTGCCCTTACAATTCTAAACATTTGTCATGCAGCAGGTGATATAAGTCCAAGCGTTTTGGAGTTATTCGCATTCAAAATTTAAAAATTGAAAAAAGGTCATGAAGAAAACGAGAAATAAAATAATTTTTATAACGTTTTATTATATCGAAAACAAAGATTCGCAAACTTAAAAATAATTTTATTTCAGCAAATGTTCGAAGTGTCCTCCGTTAGTCAACTGACAATAGCCTAATCGATCTACAAATTCCTGCTGCACATTTCGAACCATTTCGGGCGTTATTCGACGCATTTATTGACGGATGCGTTGTTTTAAATCATCTAGATTTGCCGGTTGGCTTTTAAATACCTTGCCTTTAAGGTATCCCCATAAAAAAAAAGTCTAGTGGTGTTAGATCGGGTGATCTTGGTGGCCACTCAATAACACCGCTCCTTCCAATCCACCTGTTTGGGAAAGTGTCGTGCAAATAAGTTCGAACTACCACAGCAAAATGGGAGGGAGCACCATCTTGTTGGAACCAGATGTTATGGTGTGGCAAATCCGGATGTTCTCTCGTTTTCTTCATGACCTTTTTCCAATTTTTAAATTTTGCATGCGAATAACTCCAAAACGCTTGGAATTAGGTATAGCATATGCTGCATGACAAATGTTTAGAATTGTAAGGGCAATCCAGAAATATAATAAAAAAATTGGGTTGCCATTTGAAAAAAAAATTTTTTTTAGCAAATCTTTTTTGAGACACCCTGTATAAAATTTTTTTTTCGCAAAATATGCCCCGCAAAAATATAAAATCGACGGGTCCGAGCGATTTTTGAATAAAACTTCAAAGCTAGGTTATGATAAAGCTAGATATTAACATTTAACAGCCAAAGTAGGTGTAATCTATGGATTCCTAATTGTAGAGCCACATTAAAAATATTATTATAGTAAACATACACATACAATCTTTTATGCAAAGTAGTCAGTAGCACATTGCTACGAAGAATAGGCAATTTACACTTAAACAGTAATTACTCTTACCAACCGCAAAGCCGAATGCATTCAGTTATACAGTTTTACTCTTTCTACAGTTTAAATACATGAAATATAAATCGGCATTGTAGCCATTGACCCCAACACACAATAAACAAATTAATGTGTAAGTGAATAATTAGTGAAGTACACAGTTAACTGTTTATTAATTCAATCAACATATGTCTGTACAATTTTACACAATGCAACAATTAAGCCATCAAGCTTAAGTAATATAAAAACAGGTGTAATCGGTAACGGTCAAATGTTTAACAGTAGTCATCAGGTATTGCAAAATCTGCATCAGGTATCTTGCTAATATGTATGAAGTAACACACTTAATAGGCAAAATGTAGGTATACCCAATTTAGATACAGAGTATGTACCACCTATAAGATAACATATTTACTGGGTGTCCGGATAAGGGTACGTAGTGGCTGTATCTCGACAATGGTAGGGCCTAGAGGTTTGGGGAAAAAATCCTTAGAAGTAAAATGGGCAAGAGAAATAGTTGGAAATTTCGTAACTTCGTAAGTTCGTAATTTGACCGCTAGGAGGCGTATCTACTATGAAGGAACAAAATTCACGATACCTTGGAAAGTTAGACGATGAGCTATAACGTTCAAAACATCATTTGACAGCTTGAGTAATACTGAACTATTTTGTTTTACGACATTTTTTCGTACATATCATAATAAGGAAGGGAGGAGCCAAAGGATTTGTCAATAGTTGAATTTTAATATGCCTGAACCGTTCAACTGATTTGAATATTTTTCGTCTCATTTGAAAGTGTATTTTATGCTCTTTTAAAGAAAATTTTTTGGTAAACTGTTTAGTTTAAAGTAAACAAACTAGAGGGTGTTACTTGCAGCGTTTACACATTTTTGTGATTTTTGGAAAAAAGTTAAATGAAAAGGTATTACTTTCTTGAAAGACTCTTAACCAACATAAAAATAGCTAAATTTTAGTGAAAACCGCATCCCGATATCTCCAACCGATCTTAACTTATATGAGAAAATGTCAAAAATTGGAGCGCTTTAATCAGATTAAGTTACCCTATCGAGAAAAACAAATTCCGTTGTCATGGTAACTGACGTAATTTAAATTTTGATTATACTTTGTTCCCATTTAGCACAAAATCTTTAACACGTCGAGCCTTCCTTCACACTTTAACCAGGCTTAGGACTGATTCAAAGCATGAAAACAGATCTTACCTTCAATGAGGTAGTTAATCGGATAATGATTATACAATCTTTAAGAACTGAATTTAACCAAGTACAAGTTCGAGTACAGCTGGTGTCTGTTTCGAAAAGCAAAGTAGTATATAATTACCCCTAAAATGAATAAAGGAGAACTAACAACAGTTAATTGAATTAGTTACACCTTACCTTACGATGTACGATACAAAACTAATGTGTCCTTACAGAAAACCTGGTGAGGTTGTGTATAACCCCTTTAGTTAATAAATTTATTGATCTCTTTTTAGTTAATTGTCTAACATCAGATATGTTGATGGCTAAAATTAAAAACGTGGTGAAAGGAGAAAGGAGCATTCCAGACAGCTTACCTCTAGCATGTATTTCCTATCAATCCGACAGAATCGTATGTACTAAACGGTTACAGAATGTCAGTTCATATTTAGAAAAATGGTTTTAAAATCAATATAACTCGATGGGCTAAATAAGTCCAGAAACCTCATTTTTTCTTTAGAAAAATACAAAAATGTCTGCTGCGCCAACAACCAAACAGCAAGAGAACGTTCAAAGTCACTTATCACCCAGATGTCAATCCGCTGTGAACCAGTGCCCCACAACAATAAGGTCGAATGCTACGTATGTGTGACCATCAATAAATTTTAACAATTTCTTAGAGAAATGCATTTACTTGAGAAAAGTAATATTTTCAAGAAACTACAGAGAGACGAAATTATAGAAATGCAGTTATTTTTAGAAAAATAATATATTCAAGAAAATACTAGCAGTAATAATCCAGAGATTTTAACAGGTCGAAAGATTGACTAAATCGTACAGCGTAGGTAACGAATGTAACATGTTATCGAAAAAAAACGTTTGAATTTATTAATACACGATTTCATTCCCTCTAAAAATGCATTTTTTGGTTGTTTGAAATAAAAAAAAATAGCGATGTTGAGGGTGACCTATCTCGCTACATTGAAAAGTGTTACTTAATTTAGTTCTCATTTACTGATTATTCCATTACTATTTTTTCAGCATTACGCCCGCAACGACTATCATAGCAACTCCAGTACTCAGAACTTGAAAAGCATAAAACAATTTAACACTAATTTATTGTTATATATTATCATTATAAACAAATCCAAGCTTAACAAAAAACTATTTTAAACATAAAATAACTCTAATTAACAAAAAAACAAAACTAAAACTTAAACACCTAAATTCTCTAACATATGTAACACTTTTTGCGAATCATGAATGTCTTGGCGCACTTTTGCTTGGGAATCATTGGCTTCCGTTAGCCTCTGCACTTTAGCCACTGCCGATGTCATAAAATTCCTGCATCGGGAGTGGCTCTAAGTGAAAGTTTTTTTCCTGCTGCTACAGGTGGTTGTACCAAAACATTGTGCAAGATAATTGCTTTATTCTTGCTCAAGGATAATTTTGTTCTCTTTCTGCTTTTTTGTTCTCTTTCTGCTTGTAGCCATTACGAAATGCAAGTATGTAACTAAATGTTACAATAAAATTCTTAGATATATATATATATATATATATATATATATATATTGCTAAAAATGGGGACGTTGGCACGATGCACTGACGTGTGCAGGGAAATGTTATGAACTCACTCTTCAAGGTCACACTTCTAAAGATAGAATTTTCAAGATCATATAAATTTGACCTTGAATTCGATTTATGTGACTATATAAGCAGGTACAGAATAGTTTATACCAGTCAGTACATTGTGGTCATGATGAGAATTGTTTGCTTGGGATGGAGATGTGGACGAGATTCGGAAATATAAATCACTACAGTAGTACGTTAGGTTTACTGCATAAGTTAATGAAATTTTAGAATGGGATAGGTTGACATCGTTCTTAATACGTATTTTCATCTCCTCATTATAACGTTTACTAGCCGCACATTCAGATTTAAAGTCCTTATTTTTGTACTTATACAACTAGCTACGGTGCTTCGCTCCTCGTATGGTCACAACACACCCCGATAACCGTTTACGATATTTATTTAAAGGTAAAATTTTTCTTAAAAACATTTTTAGTTGTGAAAAAATGCTAAAATTATGCTATTTTTTTAGTTAGGTTAGAAAAGTAATTAGTCGTTTCGTGGACATGTAAATGCTACGCATTTAAAATCATGCTAGAGTAACAACACGTTTAAGAATAAATCTGAACGTAATTTGATCGTGGTTATTTTTTTTAGCGAAAATGTATATTCTGTTTAAAATGGTATAGATGTATAAAATATAATTAAAATGAATATATTGTTTTATTTTCATTGAATACTTTATTTGAATGTAGTTAATATGCAATTTTGAAAAAACAAAAATTAAAAAAAAAAGAAATTCACTTGCAGGAAGTGTTCAATTTTGTAATTTTTAAGTAATTTGTTAAAGGGAATTGCCATTTTGACGTTTAATGCTACCAAACTAACATTTACGACAGTACCGACTCGAACATTTTAATAAGTAACATTTTTAACCTCAATTACTGACTACTAATTGTCGTTTAAAGCTTTAAATGTTGCCAAACTATATTTTTGGAAGCATTCAACTTTTTGTCGTGTAATGTTACCAAAAAAATATTAATGTAAGTGCCAACTTAAACATCTTAATAAATAAAATTATTTACCTCAATATCTGACATTATCAATTGTCAATAAAAAATTTAAATGTTGCCAAACTATATTTTTGAAAGCGTTCAACTTTTTGACGTGCAATGTTACCAAAATAATATTAATGTAAGTACCAACTTAAACATCTTAATAAGTAAAATTAGTAACCTCAGTATCTGACTTTACCAATTGTCAATCAAAAACTTAAATGTTGCCAAACTATATTTTTGGGTGCAATGTTACCAATATAATATTTATGTAAGTACCAACTTATACGTTTAAGTAGGTAACATTATTAACCTAAATGTTTGATTTTAACAATTGTCATTCAGAATTTTAAATGTTGCCATATTAAATTTTTGAAAGTATTCAACTTTTTGATATGCAATGTTATCAAAATAATATTTGTGAATGTATCAACTAAAACTTTTTGGTAGATACATCGTTAACCTCAATGCTGAAATTTATCAATTGTCATTAAGTGTTACCAAATTATATTTACATTTAGTGTTTTTTTGACATATAATTAATTCTACCAAAATAATATTTATGAAAGTGAAAACGTTATGAAAGTGTAAACGATGCCAAATTATATTTTTGGAAGTATTCAACAATTGTAAAATGAAATGTCTCTTTGGCATGCAAATAATATTTTATGAAACTACAGTTTGACATGTACCCAACATTATTAAATTAAGTGGTTTATCCTCAAAATGCCATTCAGACCTTTAACGATGAATAAATTAAATTTTTCAAATAGTCGGTTATTGTAAACTTAATTTTCTTTTCGACATACAACATTATCAAAGTAATATGTATACAAGTATCAATTTAAACAATTTGTAAATATGAAATTACTATATAGAAAAATTGCCAACTTAAACTTTTGAAAATAGTCAACTAAAATATTTAATATATTTCAACAAATTGAGAATACTAATCAAGGAAATATTTATGAAAATAAGAAGTAACAAAGTCAGGGTTAAAATATATTAATCAAAAAGGACAATAAGACGTACGAATGGACACAATATGGGCACTAAAAACATATTGTAAGGCATTTATGAATCAAAATAAATTAAAATTTGCTATAGGAATAAGAATTATGTTTAATTTACAATATATAAAATATACAATTGATTAAAGAACTCTATACTTAACAAAGCACAAATTACAAAAAAATTTAGTTGAACAAAGTTTTACTTCTTTATGATATATTCAAAAATCAATTAGTTCCTTTACAATTACAATCTTGTTTGATATCAAATAAATTTAGTTGAAATATTCAATCTGAGGAAGATGCAGTGTTGTTGCAACAATTTTCATTTTAAACAGTATAGTGAAACTTTCAAGTCAGTTTCACTAATATGGTATGCAGCATCATCAGGTAAAAAATAGTTGTCAGTATTTTAAAAGCATAATTTTGTATGACTTAGGTCATTAGCATTCAGGTACATTTATATAAATACAAATAAATTGGTTGAACCATAAACGTTTTTATACAGAAACTTGAATATGGTACTAATAAGATTATTTTCAATCATAAGTACGAATTAGAAATATTTCGAATAGGTTGTAGGTTTGAGAGGTACATGGTAGTACATAATAAAATATTAATATGCATATAAAAAATTTTAATCTACTTGATAGCAACATACTTACTTACTTTGGTTGATTTAGTTTAACTTTGTAATGTCATAACAATTATCATTAGAGGACCATGCCAGTATTTACAATATAAGAAACGTCAGGTTTGTAGTGTACTCGTAAAACGAATATATTCATTTAATGAAAAAAAATTAAGATGTGTATATAAAACTCAAGCTTAATAGTATTATTTCGTCTTAACTTTGATTTTATAGTTAATCTTCACGTTTTATACACAACGTCACTTAGATTAATAGATATCACTCTCATTGCATATATTAAAATACGTTGTTATGGATAAAATCAGTTACTACACACAGAAAAATTTAAAAACTTCCATCTATACAGTTCGAAAAGTATTCTTTTTTTTTATGATTGTGGATCTGAACAGGCTAAATTAGGCCTATCGTGCTCAAGCACTCAGGAACATTTAGGAGGATGGATAGAGGGATAATGAATTGCCAATAGATGCCTATGAACAGCTACCTTAAATTTTCTCATATCATAAATGAGAGGAAAACAGGAACTAGGAAGATCATTCCAGAGTTTAGAAACCGTGTAGAAAAATGTGGATGGCGCCCGTTTGGTACAACAAGTGGAGATTTGTACTGCATACTGATGATGTGAATGAGCGAACCGAGTGTTTCTCGCAAAGATAGACCGAGATGGTATCAAAGAATATAATTCAGCAGCACAATAGCCGTTGTAATAACGATAATACAAAGAAAGAACTGAAACCATCCTTCTATGATCGAGGAACTGTATGCGAGAATTTAAGGACGGGTCATTTATAAGCCTAATCGCTCTCTTTTGCGTACGATCAACGATATCGAGAGCGTATTGAGGAGCACTAACCCAGAGGTGAGAATTATATTCCAGATGAGGCTGAATTTGGGCCTTATACAGCAGGAGTTGTCGAGAGGTAAAGTACTGCTTAGATCCGTACAAAAAGCTTATTTTACGAGCAGCTGTTTTGGTAGCTGACAGAAGATGGTCAACCCATGAGAGATTTGAAGATACAGTCATACCCAACAGAGAAATAGAGTCTGAAAACTTAAGAACGGAGCCATTCATACTTACAACAAGAAATGATCGATCTTTTTTGGCGGACATAAGGCAATACTGAGTTTTGTTAAAGCTGTCAGGATTTGATTAAAGGATAGATATTAAAACAAATTCCGTCTTTAAATTCTAATAATTCATTTGATTTGTATATCCTATTTTATGTTTTTACAGGTCCTGAAATGATCTAAAAAGAAATACTAATTAAAATTAATTTGAAAAAGATTACTAATCATACTCACATAACTGTTATAGATAAATACATTGTTTAAGATTTATAATACTGACTGTGTGTTTAAATGTTATGAGATGTTTCTATTGTCTACAAACAAATACATAGTAGTTTCAATTATAAATTTATAAGAATAAAAAATAAACTAAGAATTGTTTTGTACTTGGATTGTTTAAACATTTATTCAAATGTGAAAGTACTTTATAAAAAGGTTATGTATTTCAATAATAACAAATGAACATTCACAATGAAAACGTAGCGTTATTTTCGAAATTTTTAAGCAGTGGTAAAATTTACGTAGTGCAAATGTAAATATTGTAGTTCCAATGAAATTAATAAATTAATTAATTTAAATGTAACATGAAAAATGTAAGGTATTATAAAAAATATTGTTTCAAAAATAACATAATTATAATCAAATTGAGGTACTTGAAATTTAATTAAAAAAAATACTTTAAAACTTTTTACAAATAAACATCCAAAAGAAGTGCATAATTACATTAAAAAGTATGTTTAATATTGGGTTATTGAGCAGAATGTTTATTTTTAATTTTGGGATTTTTAATAATTATAATTTCGATGCACATATATAACTTACAAGTTTAAAGCATTAAGAAATAAATTTATATTTTTAGTTTTGAAGAGATTTGAACTATTTCTAAATTTGAAAAATTATAGAAAAATCTAACGCATAAATGTAAATAATATTAAAAAAATTAAAATTGAATTGTTTATGTGATGAAATATCGTGCTAAATTATAGTATTGTTATATTGATAAACGTGTTCTAGTGCAATATTTGAATTATTAATTGAAACAAATTTAAATAAAAATAAATTAAAAATAATGTAAATTAGGAAGGTATTGGAATCAATAAATATTCAACAAATTTAGTCAAAAAATCCTTTCATAACAAATTTAAGAATTATTTATTGGCCACATATGAAATTAGAGCGATAATTGCTATTGGTGTATATAAATTGTAAGCGACTGGGAGGGGGTTGAGTTTAGAAAGGTAAAATTTGATTAAAACCCAAAATAACTATGAGAGGCCTCAAAAAGATTTTAAGAGTAGTTTGGTGCGATTTGGTAGTGGTAACGTTTTTCGCTTATTGTAAACCCCGGTTTTGAATAAGAATCAATTTAAAAGTTGGATTGTGTTTCAATCTCATAGTAGAACCCGTCGAACCTGAGTTTGAACATTAGCCACATTCCAGGTTCGAGTTTTGGGCCAAAATAGTCTACTTGCGTTTAATGACGGATTCTTCATCTAGATGTCCTTAAGAACTTACATTTCAAATTTCAGAGTCCGGATGCGGTAAATAAGGAAGATGACTGAATATCTCAAAAAGTGGAGGGGATAAAACAAAGTTAAAAATTCGGTTTTAGCGTTTGGTCATGATCTACATTGGTGCAAAGTTTCGAAAAAATCGGCGGGTAAAAAAAACCGCCCCTTCACCATCACATTTATATTCCATCCCCTCGGGGTGTTGTGACGGTAGTCTCGACTATATTTAATAAAGTTCCTTAAACCTAATACATGTAATTGTGTTCTCAGATACTTACAACAACATTTGCCAGCAATAAGTTATTTTTACGCACTCTTTGTACTGTTCTGTAAAATGATTCTAGTTAAAGCATGTGTAATTTACATATAATTTGGGGCACTACTATTACAAACAAAATGTTATGTTTGTTGTTTTTCTGACTGCACCCCAAAACTACTCATGAACACATCATTTGTCTTTAGCAGCGTTTTAAATTCTTAAAACGATTTTCTTCTTCTTTGAATACTCGTAAAAGTGCTGAGGTAATGCGCATTTAAACTCCTCCGTTTCCAAAACTACACGTTCACCATACTTCGTATTCATTACTGTTACATTCATAACTTTATATTTTATCGGTATCTCCAGGTTACATACGTTTTTATAGAGTTTACAATAGGTGCTTGGGTTTAACACTGCTAATCCCATGTTTAACAATTACAAGTTGCTAACTGAACAACAACACTCTAACTTGGTATTTACTCTTACTTTTTCCTTCTATTTTTTTATTTAACCTTTCATGCTTCTGCTTCACTACATATTCATTATCTACCTACACTACTTTTACATATTTCTTATTACGCCTTGATAATACACAGCTTCATCATTCTTGTTTTCAATATAAAATACTCCAAATCGAGTTTTACTTCTTTATTTTCTTAATTAACGTCTACAATCGCTTCTTTCGCTCCTCCACACATACTACTTTTTTTTTTACTTTTAAATTTCTACCTTACGTACTTCTACTACTAGTTTCATCATTTCTGCTGATCAACAGTATACAGAATCTTGCACACACACACACACACACACACACACACAACACACACACACACACACACACACACACACACACATTCACACACACACACACACCCAAGCACGCATACGCGCACGCACCCACTCACGCACGCACCCACACACCCACACACACACACGCACGCACGAATGCACGCACACACACAATGAAGACTTTTATACTAAAAATTTGCATTATAGCTTTACTCAATCATGGTTTCCAACACTGCTTTTTATTCTAAGTCCAACTTTTTTCAAACACAAGAAGTCATTTTTCTTCAGAACGGGCCAGAATTTGCCAAAACTAAATTGAAAAATCCCGTCTAAGAATTGATATTGAATAGCTTGACTCAAATTAGCCAATACGAGAACCACTTACCATTGACCAATCTCTAGCATAAACAACATTCATATTTCCATGAACTGATTCTATGTTTAGATTTCTAAGAATTGTAATATGATATACTTCGGATCAATAAACTTTAACCTTGAACATGTATCTCTTAGAAATGTAATATGATACACGAGCTGATATATGCTTAGATTTCCAAGAATATGGTGCCCCTGCAGATCAATAAAGGGGTGAATGCAAGGTCACCTGCAACTCTTAGAAATATATCAAAATGGAATCAGTTTATGGAAACAAGCAGAATGACAGGTTGTCTATGTGAAAGAGTAGACCAAAATCAAATGGTGTATTACAATTCTTAGAAATCGAAAACAGAGCGCTGGATCTGAAAGATGGTGGTTGAGGAAATTTCAAGCTCACCAAGGAATTCTTAGAACTTGTTCGAGTTAAGGACATGTGTCTGTTAATTCCTAGAAGACAATTTTCACCTTCAGGGGTGTACCTGTGTTGAATCTAAGAATAGAAATGGGAAGGTCATCGTTAAGTCACAAGGAGGGGGTTTGAAGTAGATGTGGAAGTGGTTAAGGTATGTAAGTAGTAATTTGCAAATAAAATAGATACAATATGTGGATGTGCTACGCAGCGGACTCATGGACCAAAGCTGTAGATGCATGTGCAGCCGTGGAACTTTTACTTTAAAATTTGACGGCATTGGCATTTGATGCTGATCATCATATAGTTTAGGACGCTTTTATACGCAAGAGGACTGCCATGCACTTGCAAGGAAATATGAAAATGTCGTAAAATATTGTGAAAAGTATTTAAATGGCCGATATTGTTTAACTTGTTTAATGCAAAAGTTAAGTGCTGCACAACTAGAAGAGTTTACTCCAGATTCCAAGGAGTGGAAAGTTATGGATACCAGTGAAGACGAAAATGGAGTAGAAGAGGAATACGAAGGGTGTTAGTCAGTATATTTTCAGTTCAAAATTAAATATGTAATTAAAAATTATTATTCATTTTATTAAATACATGAATAAGAAGTTTACCTTGAGTAGGATTTGAACCTACGACCTATACTTTGCTAGTACCGCGCTAACCAACTGCGCTATCGAGATTCAAGCCCCAATCGATGCAAATTTTGTCTTTATGTATGTAGAACTGATGTAAATTCTAAATTTAATGAGATTACAATCAAATTACTTATATTTGGGGAATCTGAGCCTGCAATATCGCAAGGATTCACACATACCACAGCAACCTGACTAATATTAGTTTACTATAACTTTTTATTTATGTATTTAATAAAATTAATAATAATTTTTAATTACATATTTAATTTTTAACTTATTCGTTCATAACAAAACTTATAATAAATTAACGCATTACTGGTTACACTATTTTATAACCAAGATTTGATAGAGAGGTATAGAGATTTTTTTTAGTATTAAAATGATTTACTTGTAAACAAGTGTAAATAAATAAGTAAAGGTATGAATATATTTCATACATTTTATGACCTATAATCATTAAAAAAAATTTAAAACGTTTTTTGTACTAACGTGAAAATATACAAATCAGACAATAAAGCTTTTACATACATAGATATGATTAAAGCACTTTATTCAGTACGTGCCCCCCCCCATCTGTATTTTTTTGTCTAATTTACACGTTTGTTGGCCTTTCTGAACAAATCTGCACCATCTGTACCATTTCAATGTGAACAATTAGTTAAGAAAAATAATTTATCTTCATCGTTTAAAGTAACTTTCCCCATGTCTCACGTTGAAGAGGTGTACAATCCGAATATTTGGCCTGAGGGATGTGCAGTACAGCGCTTTACATTCCCTAGAAATTTTCCAGTACACGCCTCATCGGAGACGCCACCACCACCGGGAATTCCTTAGGTAAAGTGAGTGATATCTCTGTAGACATAGAAGCTATACACTTGAATGTACAATGTGTATCCAACAAAATCACTTTGATTGAACATTTTATTAATAATTACAATTTCTCCTTTTTAATGTTTAGTGAACATTGGTATGTAAATTGTGATATTGAAAACATTTCTATACATAATTTTAAATTAGTTTCACACTTTTCTCGATCAGGTCATTCTAGAGGTGGAGCGTCAATATCTGTAAACAAAACTAAACTTTTAGAATGTGTAGAATTAACTTATATTAATCAATTATCCTTAGAAACGATTTTGAGTGTTGTGCAATATCCTTCAGGGAGACTTCTGCCTTATAAATATTTATAGACCACCTACCGATTGCAAAGACAACATCAACCTGTTTTTTATCCAATTTTCGAAAGCTTTGCAGATTTCATCCAAAAAGTTTAAATACGTTATCATCAGCGGTGATTTTAATATTAATCAATTTAATAATAATTCAAATACCAAACAGTTTTTTGATATATTTCACTCATATGGAATGACATCATTAATCACTGACTACACTAGAATTTTTACAACTGTTAACAATACCAGCTGCTCATCAATAGATTACATTACCACCAATATACCTAACTTGTTAAAAACGAATAATTTTGATCCAGGTATATCAGATCATTATTGTCAAACGTTTTTAATAAATTATAAAACTAATATGATCCACAACGAAAATAAGTTTCAGTACGATCTTTTCAGAAATTTAAGCGATCAGTCTCTTTCGGAGCTGAAGCATCAACTGTCTAAACTCAAATTCAACCTGAACGGTGAAAATGAAGTCAACCTTTTATTTGACAAATTTTGTGATGAGTTTCTTTGGTGCTTTAATTATGCGTGTCAAAGTAAAACAAAAAAGTACAAGTGTAACGCAAACAGTAATTTTAAAATAAAATTCTCTAAAAGCTTAAATGAAAAAAGAAAATCATTGCAAAATTTAGATTGGTTACGTAAAAGGGTTTACTTTGAAAATTTAGTTCAAAACTATAGATCTTTAAAGAGAGAAGTGCGAAAACAAATAGAATATGAAAAAAAAGCGTTTTTTAAAACAATAATCGACAATTCCACAAATAAAAATAAAACATCTTGGGCTTTGGTAAATGATATTAAAGGTAAACGTAAAAGCAATACTATAAAGGAGATTAATTACAATAACAAAATATTAACAAATTCAACTGAGATAGCTACAGCTTTTGGAGAATATTTGTCCAGCGATGTACTCAAAAAGATGATTAGCCATTTTGGAAATAATTTAAGTGATGAATGCACAACGGACATACTTTCGTTTAAGACTATGTTCTTTAGTCCAGTCACTAGTAACGATGTACTTTCTGTAATACAAGATCTTCCTAACAAAAAATCAACAGGCCTTGATGGAATACCTGTATCTGTTATAAAATATTGTGGGCAAATAATAGCACCTATTCTTGCCCATACTATTAACCTGTCAATCACTCAAGGAAAATTTCCAACGTCATTAAAGTTAGCTTCTGTGATCTTATTATTTAAACAGGGTAACCCTAGTAATGTCGAAAATTATCGGCCAATTGCCATACTTAGCATCTTCTACAAAATAATTGAAAAAGTTGTAGCTAAACAGGTTGAATCGTATTTAGTTAAATTCAACAAAATTACTAATAGCCAACATGGTTTCCGACACAGCTGCGCGACTGAATCTAGTACAATTGAGTACGTTCAATTCGTTAACGAAAAGTTGGATATTGGTGATCATGTTGTATCTATTTTATTTGATTTGACAAGGGCCTTTGACATGGTCGACAAGTCTTTTGTCTCAAAAAAACTAAACAGTCTTGGTATACGAGGATGCATTAATGACTGGTTTGTATCTTATTTAGAATATAGAAAGATTGTAGTGCATATTAATGATGCTTATTCAACAGAATTTGATTTAAATCTAGGTACACCACAAGGCAGTGTGTTAGGACCACTAATTTTTCTCATTTTTATAAATGACCTGCCAAGGTATATTTCTCAAGAAAGGGTTCTACTGTACGCTGATGATACCTCTATACTTCTCTCAGACCCTTCTAAAGATGCTTTGTTAGATAAAATTAACACATCTTATAATGAATTTAATAATTGGTGTAACAAAAATAGATTGATACTTAATACTAATAAAACTACTTGCATTGCTCATTGCACCACAAGAAAAATACACTATACGAAGACTTCACTTTTAGCAATGTTACAGTAAAATTTTCTTCATCTGTAAAATTTTTGGGTACATTTTTGGATAATTGTTTCTCCTGGGATGTCCACATCAACTCGGTTTGCAAAAAATTAAATCAATGCTTCTACTTACTAACAGTGCTAAAATCAACATTGGATGAGACAACTCTGCTTGATGTATACTATTCATATGCTTATGCTGCGATTAATTATAACATTGTAGTTTGGGGGTTAGGGCGTGGCGTCCAAAGAGTGTTTACCTTGCAAAAACGTATTCTAAGACTTATTTTTGGTCTAGAACCTCGAACCACGTGTCGAAATGCGTTTAAGACTAATAAAATTTTAACAGTAATCTCTATTTATATTCTCAAACTGCTGTGCTATATTTATCGTAATATAACCAAATTTTATAAAGGTACTGACATCCATGAACATGATACGAGACGCAAGAACAATCTTGTGGAAATTAAAAGTAAACATTTTTATTGTAACAAATCGCCGGTTAATCCAGGACTTCGCCTGTATAATAAACTGCCAATGTGCTTGATTGGTTGCAAAACTTATAAAGATTTCAAGCGAGAGTTAAAGTATCTTCTCACTAATAATTGTTTTACACCCTCAATGAATTTGAACTGTTCATTAAGTAAATCTCTAGTCAAATGTTAGTGCTCCACATATTCAATTGTTATTTATTTGTGTTGTTTACATGTCTTAAATTATAAGTTAGATTTGTCACTACTCGTAGGGACGTATTTTTGGATTGACTTGGTCTATACCGTGTTGTCATGGTTCTATGATCTAATAAAGTTATTATTATTATTATTATTATTTGCATACTCCCGTATAAGGTACATGAAAGAGTTCTATTTTTAGAGCATATCTTGTAAGTTTTTAAATATTGACAAAGTATCTATACAGCGAAATGTAATTGCATTTTTCATTTTTTATAGCTGACACTATTATATCCATAAAATTATTGCTCATTATTTATTTCTAAATATGAGAATAACACCACCCGTTTTTACGTTTGGAAAAAAATTAAAATCTACATCATTTATTTCAATTGAATCTAATATTGTTTATAGAACTATATCAGTTTACGACACGTTTATTAAAAACGATAGTTTCGTTTAAAAAAGAATGTAAAACATTTGTCTGTGTGTGTGTGGGCATGGGTGTGTACGTGCGTGCATGCGTGCGTGTGTGCGTGTGCCTGTCTGTGTGCCTGTGTGTCTGTGTGTGTGTGTGCGTGTGCGTGTGCGTGTGGGTGTGGGTGTGCGTGTGCGTGAGAGTGTGCGTGTGCGTGTGCNGTGTGTGCGTGTGCGTGTGCGCGTGCGTGTGCGTGTGCGTGTGCGTGTGCGTGTGCGTGAGCGTGTGCGTGCGTGCGTGTGAGTGTGCGTGTGCGTGTGCGTGTGCGTGTGCGTGTGCGTGTGCGTGTGCGTGTGCGTGTGCGTGTGCGTGTGCGTGTGCGTGTGCGGCTGTGCGTGTGCGTGTGTGTGTGTGTGTGTGTGTGGCGTGTGTCGTCTGTGTATCTGTGTGTGTGTGTCTCTGTGTGTGTGTGTGTGTGTGTGTGTGTGTGTGTGTGTGTGTGTGAGTGTGTGTGTGTCGTGTCGTGTCGTGTGCGTGTGTGTGCGTGTGCGTGTGCGTGTGCGTGTGCGTGTGCGTGTGCGTGTGCGTGTGCGGAGCGTGTGCGCGTGCGTGCGTGTGTGTGGCGTGTGTGCGTGCGTACGTCGCTGCGCAGCTGCGTGCGTGCGTGTGCCTGTGTGTGTGTCTGTCGTGTGTGTGTGTGTGTGGTGTGCGTGTGCGTGTGTGTGTGTGTGTGTGTGTGTGCGTGTGTGCGTCTGTGTATCTGTGTGTGTGTGTCTGTGTGTGTGTGTGTGTGTGTGTGTGTGTGTGTGTGTGTGTGTGTGTGTGTTTTTGTGTGCGTGTGCGTGTCCGTGTGCGTGTGCGTGTGTGTGTGCGTGTGCGTGTGCGTGTGCGTGTGCGTGTGCGTGTGCGTGTGCGTGTGCGGGAGCGTGTGCGCGTGCGTGCGTGTGTGTGTGGGCGTGTGTGTGCGTGCGTACGTGCGCTCGCGCGTGCATGCGTGCGTGCGTGCGTGTGTGCCTGTGTGTGTGTCTGTCGTGTGTGTGTGTGTGTGCGTGTGCGTGTGCGTGTGCGTGTGCGTGTGCGTGTGCATGCGTGTGTGTGTGTGTGTGTGTGTGTTTGTATATACTAATGTGAAATCAACATGCAAAGGTATAAAGCTTTTGCATTCATAGCGAGATACGTATAAAGCTTTTCTTTATATTTCGCCGATCATACTCTAGATGAAACGTAATTGTGTATGAATGTAGAACAATCCACCGTATTTGTGCAATATTTACCACAAAGTGCAATGTATTGTGTGTATTTAATACAATTTTGAAAAATGAATCTCTGGCAAAAAAAGTTGAAAGAAAATTTTATACATAAAAGCAATCCAGATAAAAAAATTTCTTTTATTTCACACAAACAAAAAATGCATTTTTCTAGGGAATGAAATCATGTATTAATAAATTTAAACGTTTTTTTCGACAACATTCAGAGTAAATTATACCCCAAAATAGTTTTAGGTATGAACCTCTGGTAGGAATCATAACAACGATCCAGGTAAAAATTTTTATTTCAAACGAATTCTTAAAAGATCAAACATCTAATTTACACCCCCCCCCCTACCTCGCTAAGCTAAAGGTCCTTTATTTTTCTTTTCATTTCATAATATTCCAAATCCAGTTTTATTTCTTTTAATGTCTTTAGTAACACCTCCATCCTCTTCCTTTCTCTCATAAATACTTTCTCTTATTTTCTTTCCCTTCTTCATGCGTACTACTACTACCTTCTGTCTGCTAATTCTAATTTACTGAATAGTGCACCCGCCTTTTATTATACATCTGTGTATGTATCCTTGGAAACCACCAACCTTGAAATATTATTGTCCCCCCCCCACCATGAGGTGGTACTATTTTTACATTTCTAAGAATTGAGATGACCTTAAAATATCTATCTTTAGATCACCATAAACAGCTCCCGCCAAAAGTTTGAACTGGATCCAAACATGTTGACATATCAATTTTTAGTGATACTACTTTTAGATTTCTAAGAGTTGCAATATGATGATGATGATCTTGACATGAACTGATTCTATTTTTAGATATCTAAGGTTTGCAATATAATTCCCTTGACATACCTATTTTTAGATCGAATAATTTCTCGCCAAAAGTTTGAACTGGCTACATGGGATCCAAACATTCTCTCTCACACCAGATGACCTTTACATGAACTGATTCCATTTTTAGATTTCTAAGAATTGCAATATGATGACCTTGACGTACCTATTTTTAGATCACCCTGAACAGCTCCATAAATTTCCCGCCAGAAGTTTGAACTGGCTCCAAAGGGCTCCAAACATTTTCTCTCTCACTCCAGATGACCTTGACATGAATTAATTCTATTTTTAGATTTCTAAGAATTGGAATATTATGACCTTAACATATTTATTTTTAGTTCACCTTAAATAGCTCCAAAAATTTCCCGCCAAAAGTTTGAACTGGGTCCAAGAGCTCCAAACATTATCTCTCTCACTCCAAACATTCTCTCTTTCACTCACGCACTTACGACGTACATGAAAATTCGCCATATTCTCCATATACAAATCAATAGGCGAGTAACCTTGAACTGGTCCAGAACCTACCCTATATTACTACTCCTAGTGACCTAACAAACTTTTTTGCGTGTGTGCGTGAGTTTGTGCGTGCGGACGTACATGCGTGCGTGCGTGCGTGTGTACGTGCTTGAGTGCGTGCATGCGTACGTGCGCGTGTGTGTGCTTATGTGCATACGTGCGTGTGTGCGTGCGTGCGTGTGTGTGTGGATGTATACTAGTATCCACGATTACTCCAGAACGAAAACAGCTACGTACCTAAAAGTTTGTACCCAAGCTTGTTCTCGCTTCGCTTGGAGCTGATCAGATTTTGGGAGAAACCCAACGGTGGCGAAGGGAGGCTTGTTAGTTGCAGTTTTTGGTTTTTATGAAATATTTCTGAAACAACTGCATATATCAAACACATAAAAATAACTAGATATTGGCCTTAAACATCGATTAATCGTGATCTATGCAATTTTTTGATACGAAGTGCAATTTAGCGCCAAAATAATTCTTAAGGTGGAGTTTAAGTGTTAGTTAAAATTTTTTTCATATCTGAATAACGATTAGTTTTATAAGCAAAATAGTAAACATATTTCTTGAAGAAAATTTAATGCTACATAGCTTTTCTTTATAGTTTCTTAATATGACGCAAGGTAAGTCGAAAACTTAATTAAATATGAATGAAAATGGATAAAATGTATTA
Organism: Vesta saturnalis; assembly: GCA_036346205.1. NCBI lineage: Eukaryota > Metazoa > Arthropoda > Insecta > Coleoptera > Lampyridae > Vesta > Vesta saturnalis. The sequence goes on from JARFJB010002111.1 coordinate 902,870, forward strand.
TTGATATCTCATAGAAGCGGACGGCTTGGGATTTTTTTTTAAGTTAACATGTCTTTATGTCTATTCTATCTGACTAAAAGTTTTAAACGTCATACTGACATAGATTATTGTTTTTTTTTACAATGCTGCCTGTTTTCATAATTAACTTCTTATAATGGAGGTTGCATAACTATCCTAAAGAATTGTTAATAAAATTATTTTATTACTTTAATTTCAATTTTGTAGCTTGAAGGTCGAATGGTATTCCACACCAAATGTTTAGTGTTTACGATAATTTTTATTCACTATTTCCTTATGTAATCATTGTCCATATTAACCATGTTGGACGTAAAAAGATGTACCCTTTCTAATCCTGTAATAAAATATCAGGATTGCTATTTAAAAAAATGTCGATGACGTCGTATGTTTTTCTTGACACACACAGTATATTTTAGTTTCACATAAAAAAATTCTAGATTGAAAATAAAAACCGCCCAGTGCGAACGTTTTCTTCTTAAACTCACATTCGGGTTTTAATTGAATTTATCCTCTACTTTGTAAACGCACTATATATATATATATATATATATATATATATATATATATATATATATATATATATATATATATATATAAGTACATGAATACCCTTGACTGATAATTATAAGATAATTTTATTGGGGAATGCAGAGAATTACCTAATTAAATGCCTTCCCCAATAAACTTATCATATACACCGGGTGACCCAGAGGTCCAAAAAATCCCCATAACATGTTTACTATTGATGATTTTGTTTACCAAAAGGTAACAATATTTTTGTTTATGTACAGGGTGTCCCAACATTCTAAAAACTGTAAATCTGTTTTTTTTATTGGAACTGGCCTATTTTGACGTTATTATTGGATTCTACACTAAATTATATGTTAAACTTATTACGATCAGTTACAACTATCTGTCATAGTTTTTGAGACTTTCCAATTTTTACTTCAAAATTTGTAGATGCAGCGAAAAGAAATCATAATATCTAAACTATTAAAGATAATTTTATGTACTTTTTTGTTCAATTTTCCAAACTTTAAGGAAGCATGTTAAACAGCCAAGCAATTGTGTTAGTGTTTTTCAAAGTCCTCTGCGACTTCTCGAATGTGACAATGTAAAAAGGCCAATAACCCATTTTTTTTAATGGCAGTCCCTGTATATTATGGCACTGATCAGTACCATTTTGACAAGCTTTCCAACGATATAAAGTTTATATGCTCAAATGTAAACATCTAAGCTGATAGAGTAATAAAAACTGCATTTTAAGAGATTTTCTATTAAAACAACACAATTGAGTAGGCTAATGCCACTTTTGCAAATAGGCAATGACATGCAAATGAATAGATAAGATCGAGTAAGATCGGATAAGATCGGATATGGTCGGATAAGATCGGGATACCTCTGCAGGTGACCACTGATTTCTAGGAATTGTAATAAGTTCTAAGACTGACGTAAGTAACGTAAGTAACGTGAGTGAGTGAGTGAAGTTTTTAGTTTTCGGTTATATATAATGGTGATGCGAGTGAGTGGTTTGCCTTTGGGATTAACTTGATTATTATTTTTCTGAAACGTATGTTTAAATTTTTCTTGAATTTACTTGCACTGATAGATCAATTATTCTTTTGTTTATTAAAATTTAATAAAACAACATTACATCGGTTGAAGAGGTAGGTCTGTTCTAAGGCTAACCCAAATGTAAAGGGGAGGTGTTTGCGCTCCGCCTGTGGCGCTCAATTCACAGAAACATTCGATGCTAAAATGTTCCGTAGGGAACCTATCTGTCCTGGGGGCTTATCTAATACATAACCTAGGGAATTTCCTCAGGAGAGCCGCCACTTAGCGGTAAACTTACTCGTGCTCCGAACTATTAACCTTGGACCTCAGTGTTGCGTCTTTGAATCCCAAAGGGCTTAATAGCTATAAATAATTCAATAGCAATTATAGAAGCTTTAACCATTTTTCCCATTTCCATTTATTTCCTATAAGTTTTTTACTAATTTTAATGAATCAAAGCATAAATATTTAATTCTACCATGTCATTGGAAATAAACGTATAATTTTTGTGTAAACAATGCTAAGATCGGGTAAGGTCGACTACAATCGGGTTGGATCGGATAAGATCCTTTAAGATAGAATATGATCGGATAAGATCAGATAAGGTCGGATATGATCGGATAAGGTCGGATAAGATCGGATAGGATCGGATAAGATCGGACTTCCTGATAAAATTATTTAATATCCTTGTTTTGGAATTTTTCTTCTATACCTTGGATTATTCTTTAGTTGTGTTGTCTTTTTAAGGCTCTCCATTTCTTTTGGAAGGCTTTCTTTTTCTCCCTATAATTTCGAGTTTTCGTGTTCTAGATGAGGTAAATCGTTTACTGCAAAGAAAATCTTATATTGTGAGTCATATATATTAAATGTGTGTAATAGTGTCAAATAATTACTTTTTTATTCCTACTTTAATTACCTTTTGTTGCAAAAGTTAAAGCAACAACTTGAAAGAAAGTAAAGTCTTCAACTGACGAAGGTATGACTTGTTATTTTATTTACTTTAATTTGTTTTTTACTTTTTGTAGAATTACATTATTGCAGTATATTCCACGGCAAGAATTTTCAGGACTTTACGTAGTTCTAGGCATAAAGATTTAGCTTTAAGTGGTGATGGGAATGAATGTGTTAATACGGCTTTCAATTGTCGAATTGTAGGCTCTAAGTGTCTAGAAAATTATAGTTTATTAATCTCAAGGACTTCTCACTTGCGTTAGCAAATGTAATAAGAAACTTAGTTCATAACCATATAGTATTAATGGGTACTGTTAAAGTTAATTGTAAACTATTTGGATATTTTATTTTGAAATCTAACGAACGAGATGTAAAATGGTTTATCACTCGAAATAGCGTTTTAACAGTAAGTTCCAATTCAACTGACTGGTATAATAGATTAATCTCAACTCAACTTTCGACAAAAAAGCTTCCGAGTTCCAAGAGAGAGAGAGAGGGAAAGAGATTCAAGTAAAATTTATGTAAATGGAGGTTAAACAAATTGTGTATATTTTGTTTTATAGGGTAGGCTCTGCAACATTGGTTGTATATTAAAGTTGCAATGAGCCAGAAGTGAGTAAGACAAATTAATTGTTATTTTAATAAAAATTATTAAGATAATGTTTAAATAATAATTCATTTTATTCCAGTTCTAAATAAATGTAAAAATCAGCACTTTTATGTGCCCACCGGTACCCCACTTTCACGATGTGCAGAAACGTTGCGACATTTTCTACCTAAAACCCCACTCATTTGCAAGGTTTATAAGCGAAAATTTTAACTTTTACTTTGGATTGTGTTTGTAGAATGCTTCTCTACAACCACTCTCTCCTGCCTGTCCGTTTGTAATAATTTATTATTACACCTGAAATTCTAATTCTATTTGTAGAACGCTTCTCTGCAAATACTCTCCTGCCTGCCCGTTTGTAATTTATTATTACACCTGAATTCTATTTGTAGAACGCTTCTCTGCAAATACTCTCCTGCCTGTCCGTTTGTAATAATTTATTACACCTGAAATTCTCTAGTCGAGAACATAACCGCCTGACCAGCTCTTAAAGCAATTTCAATTGAATTAAATAGAATTCAAATACTCCGAAGTGTAACCAATTTTTACAAAAATAGTGTAATACCTAAAAATTACTATTAACAAACCATCCTTAAGAAATTAATTGACGTCAAAGAGGTTTTGCGTATTATACTGATCTTAGGTAGATTGACTGGTTAACAACGGCGGTCACCGGGAGTATTATATGGCTTCTTCTAGCTAATCGGGCTCTAAGCCACGTCTGGATGCTCAATCACGCGCTATACCTCAGAAAACGGCAATTTACAAATTCCCTCCTGAACCCCTGTATATAGTTCTATATATTCAAAGCATCCGATACAGCTTTGAATAAATAGGATCTCTAAGATTCGTTAATTTAGACTATTGAGCCCACTGGCTTGGCTATTAACGAGATTATAAACGAACACCCAATATATCCTGAACCCCCTGTATATAATTCTATATATTCAAAGTTCCGTTACAACTTTGAATAAATAGAATCTCTAGAATTTGTTGATTTAGCTCGAGCTCCCTGCTTGGCTATCAACGCTTATTATTTACTCCCCCCTGTATATCACCAAAATACAACTGAACATCAAATCCAAATTATTACCGAAAACAAAACCTGAATTGTGTAAAATATTAAATTTATACAACTAAAAGTAAATCTTTACGTTTTACTTCAAAGTAAAAGGATTTCTATTTTACAATAAGAAATCCATTATATTAAATAGATTAAAGTAATTTATTTTTGCTTTAACAATTAAAAACTTTAAGGAAATTCTTCTTAAAGACAATAAAATCCCATTTCGCAAAATAAGTACTCACATTCAATGAAAGTGTAAAGAAGCATCCTCTTTATACAAATAAAACGAAGGTCAACGTTCCTTTTTAGTAGTGATGAACTCTTATCAAATTTTCAACAACACATTGTTGAAAATATTCCTGTATCATATGAACCATTACAAACCTTAAATTGGAATTCCATAACATTGAATAACCCCGTGTACATAATAAATTGTATATATTATTTGTAGTTAATTAGAATTAGTCTTTCCCTTAGTCCGTGTGTACGAACCCTAAAAATTAAACAACTCACATACAACCGTTGCCTAACAAGAATTTGCATTAACACTATTCGTGTAATTATCAAATCGTGTGTAGGACCTGCTTTTCTTTAACCTGTTCCGTATTTCAAAACGTTACTTAAGAAAATATAAGTAATAAAAGAGCCAGTCCACGATAAAGATTTGAAATACGCTCTAACCTCGAATTCAACAACATTGTCTTAAAGGTAAAATATATAACCAGAATAAACTTACCTGTCTAAACCACAGTAATCCTCCTTTTTGAGTTGTACACACACCCTTGTATTATTTTCACCTGAACACATTATATTTGTTTACAAAGAAACAAAACCACAATTATTTTAATATTTTGAACACTGCATTATAACGCGCTCGTTTACAGGAAATTTCCAAACCGACCATCGATACACCGGCGACACCTGTCCTGAACCATTATAAATCCTAGGATTTATCGCCGACATTTCAACGACACCAGCATTACTCTGATGTGCGGTGGGCTGTCCAAATACCACGCGCTGAATTAGAAATTATTTTTTTATTTTCCATCATTTTGTTAAATTTGAATACTTAATTTGTTTTACCAGAATATCATTTTTTTGTTATATTATTATTATAATTCCAGAAGTTTGTTTTCAATATATGTATTAAACCTAGGTACGAAATTGTATAACAGTTATATAAGTCTACAAACCCACTTCCCAAAATTCCTGACTAGCCGAGATTAAAAAGAAATCCACATAGTGGTAATTAGTAAGGGTAACTAATAAAAAAAACCTACTCAAAATTATGGGTCTTACAAAGTTAACATCAACAAACACAATTCACTGCATGCTTCACCCTATTTACCACTTCCTACATTTATTAATCGAAAAAATTCAGTTACCAGCGTGATAACTTACGATCAAGGTTGTTCTTTTCAGGAATTGGCTTCGGCAATCTACACTCCAACAAGTGCTCCGTGGAACACTGACTCGTACCCACAATACCTGGAAAAGTTTGACTTTGGTGACACTCTTCCAGTTCAATTAGACGCAATTTCAAAATTTGAAGAAACGAATCCTTTATCCATTAACGTATACTGATTGCAGAAACGACTAAAGGATCGTAAAATATTGTTTGACTATAGGGCCTTTGAATTACACAAAACAAAAAATCATCTGTATTTAATCAGCTTAGATGGTAACGTGCCAATTTTTGGCCAGCGTTACCTTAATTAAGTTTCGAAATTTGCATTATTATTGATAAATATTTTCACATTACATTAGCATCTTTAAGCATTTCTTTTTCAACAATAAAATTTTAGTATATGCCAATATTTTCTCTTTAGTCTACATAATTACGAATCCCTGTGTATGTTTAGTAATATCTATTTTAGTTGTTTTATGCGCAGACGCGTATTGAATACGCTTAATTCACTTCCTTTCTGTTTTTTCTACCGTACCGTTCGTTACGTTACCTTTCTTAAGTTTTTATTCCCTTGTATAAGGGTAGTCCCTTGGCAGTGGTAAGCCCTGGAAGTGGGAAGGTCCCCAATATGATAATCATTTCGTATCGTTGTAAAAGGTGTGCTGCATAACGTCACGGAAAATGCATAAAATGGCGCATGATAATGCATGTCATCTTCACGAGCATAAATGGAGATACCTTTGTTATGCATAAATCACACATTATGTTATATATATATATATATATATATATATATATATATATATATATATATATATATATATATATACAGGGTGTTTCATTAAGGCTGGCCACCCGCCATATTTCAGAAACTAGTGGACATAAAAAGTGGAGAAAAAAAATTCATTGTAAAAGTCGCCACGAGAAAATCCTGGAAATTATTTTTAAGTTCCGTAATTCATCGCAAGGGGGCGCAATTCAAAATTAAAAAATAAAATTATAAATTTCTCCGAAAATTCCCACATTAAGGCATACCTTTGGTAACATCGTTAGAAAGCTTAGACAATTCTACATCATTTTGGTCTAAGGCTCATTGGCGTACCGACCTTAATAAGAGTGGGGGAAGCTATTGAATGTGTAATCATTTAAATCGCTGTTATTTTTAAACGAATTATCCGATTGTAGTAAACCTAGGCTTGTTTAGAAGAAAAAGGTAAGTACTTTTAACTGTCGCATCCATTGGTACGCGATAGCTCATAATAAAATTGTTAGAGGGCGCAATTTGTACTAATACCAGTATCTTGGATTTTATTCAGAAAAATTAAATCATACGGTATAATTATGACAACATAAGCGGAAAGTAGCTTAAATTTGTAACAAAAAACGTAAATAACGCAATTTGATATCTTTATTTGTTCCAGAGTTATGGCGAAAAGAAGACTTTTTAACCATTTAATTTAATAATTGATTGTTGCTATGATTTCTTAAGGTGTATAGGTTGGATTAGTAATGAGGAATCTGCATTTATCATAGTCTGTGTGCCTCCCTTCACACTCTACCTAGGCTTAGGACTAGTCCAAACTAAGCAAATTGCAAAATTTGGAGCGTGTTTAGAGGCCAACGGGCCATAACAACGATATCAAAGTAATGATTGATTTTTGTTTAAGAAACTTTTTAATAGAATGGTAAAAAATCATGAACAACTGTTAAAAAACAAGTGAAAAGCTATAAATGTTCAAATTGACGGCCGTTTTGTAAAATACAACTATTAATTCTTCTTCTTGTACTGGAAACAGCTGTTTCGATTTCGTCTCGTGGAATCGAATTTATTGCAATTTCAATTCGGTGAATCATGTCCTCTCGGGTGGTTGGTCTCGTTTCGTAAACAATATCTTTTATTCTTCCCCACAAGTAGAAATCTAATACAGTTAAATCCGGGGATCTAGGTGGCCACGGAAACAAACTACCCTTCCCATCCAGCGATTTGGGTATCTAACATTTAAGAAATCACGGACTCTTCGGGAATAGTGTGAAGGACATCCATCATGTTGATACCACAGGATGCTCTCACGTCAAGGGAATGTCTTCTAAAAGATTGGGCAAGTCATTTTGTAAAAGTTTAAATAAGATTCACCATTTAGGTGTCCATGAAAACAAATGGTCCGATAATTCTGTCACCTAAAACACCACACCACAAATTTACACTCCATCTGTTTTGGTGATCCACTTCGCGCATCCAGTGAGGATTTGTTTGCGACCAATAATGCATATTGTGCAAATTAACTCTGCCGCAGCTAGTAAAAGTAGCCTCATCGGAAAGGAATCGAAGATTTTCACTACACATGTCTCTCAGCCAATAGCAATAGTCGAGCCGCCTGTCAAAATCAGTGTCTGATAAAGCCTGGTGTAAAACTAGATGATAAGGATGCAGCTTAAAATCCCTTAAAATTCTGAACACAGAAGCAACACTTACACCTAGTTCTGTGGAAATCTCCCTTATGCTTACGTGAGGCTCCGATTCTACGTACGCAAGAACATTAATACTATTGTCTTCATTTCTTATGCGACGTCTTCTGACAGGAAGTGGAATACGTCGTACATTTCCTGTTTGTCTTAAACGTGTTGCCATTCGCCGAAACACTTTTCTAGTGTAGTGCCTTCGATCAGGATATCTGATAGCGTATTGTCGTTCCGCAATAGCTGCATTTTGAAAACATTCATAATACACGGCAAGCATGTCGTAAGCCTCGGCATTGGTATACGACATTTTGAAGGATAGCACTAATTTCTGATAAGGTACAATGAAACCCAAAACTAATGAAGGAACAATTTTTTACAACACAACATCAATCAAAATTAAGTAAGTTGACAACTTTTTCAATTTATTTACCTCCATGGAAACGAGCCGACTTTGTTCCGCAGCAAATTAGATTATTATTTTAAAACACACCACATTAGAATTATGCCTTAGAAGTTTTATATGATGTTATAAACGTACAGAAGAAGAATTAATAGTTGTTTTTACAAAACGGCCGTCAATTTGAACATTTATAGATTTTCACTAGTTTTTAACAGTTGTTCATGATTTTGTACCATTCTATTAAAAAGTTTCTTAAACAAAAATCAATCATTACTTTGATATCGTTGTTATGGCCCGTTGGCCTCTAAACACGCTCCAAATTTTGCAATTTGCTTAGTTTGGACTGGTCCTAAGCCTAGATAGAGTGTGAAGGGAGGCACAGACTATGATAAATGCAGATTCCTCATTACCAATCCAACCTATACACCTTAAGAAACCATAGCAATAATCAATTATTAAATTAAACGGTTAAAAAGTCTTCTTTTCGCCATAACTCTGGAACAAATAAAGATATCAAATTGCGTTATTTACGTTTTTTGTTACAAATTTAAGCTACTTTCCGCTTATGATGTCATAATTATACCGTATGATTTAATTTTTCTGAATAAAATCAAAAATACTGGTATTATTACAAATTGCGCCCTCTAACAATTTTATTATGAGCTATCGCGTACCAATGGATGCGACAGTTAAAAGTACTTACCTTTTTCTTCTAAACAAGCCTAGGTTTACTACAATCGGATAATTCGTTTAAAAATAACAGCGATTTAAATGATTACACATTCAATAGCTTCCCCCACTCTTATTAAGGTCGGTACACCAATGAACCTTAGACCAAAATGATGCAGAATTGTCTAAGCTTTCTAACGATGTTACCAAAGGTATGCCTTAATGTGGGAATTTTCGGAGAAATTTATGATTTTATTTTTTAATTTTCAATTGCGCCCCCTTGCGATGAATTACGGAACTTAAAAATAATTTCCAGGATTTTCTCGTGGCGACTTTTATAATGAATTTTTTTTCTCCACTTTTTATGTCCACTAGTTTCTGAAATATGGCCGGTGGCCAGCCTTAATGAAACACCCTGTATATATATATATATATATATATATATATATATATATATATATATATATATATTAATATATTCTGCATTCGTCGTCAATATCGGCCGATTTAGTCCTTCGAATCTACATTTCCATTATTGTAGGTGGAACGTTCTATAAAAATTACCTTACGTTAATATATGCTACATTTCGTTTATTTGTACGTTGAACACAAATGGAATTTATATTTATTTGGAATACATGGAAGTACTACGTATCCCTTTGTGCCAAGTATTTTTTAAGTAAACAACAAATGAGTTTTGATACAGTTATAAAAGAACAGCTGATTTCTGTTCTAAGATAGAAACATTTGAGTTCAGAACCTATTATACGGTAATATGTGTTGACATAGGTCAGTACCTTTTATGATTTAATACTGTGTTGATCATATTATATTTTGAATTTTAAGTAAAAGTAAATGATAAGCTTATATAGTTGTATTGATTTAGTAATTATTTAAGATCGAAAATCGTTACGAGAAATATCGTTGGAGTTATTTTACGCCGAAATTATTCAGATATTTTGTTTTACTTAAACATAGATATAACTACAATTGTGTATTGTTATGTTAATAAGGTACAACTTTCTCAATTTTGAAGATAAGCAATGTGACCTTGAAGCGGGGACCTTGAAGAGGCTCAGCAGGGTTACCAACCTTTCCTAACACGTGGCCTTGAATCGGTGACCTTGAAGCAGGCAATGTTACCAACCTTGAAATCTAGTGACTTTTCTTTTGGCTTTTTCCAAATCTGTGACAAATCTAGTGACAAAAGTGACCTTGAGGAATATACTTTGATGCAGACAATGTGTATGATGACCTTGAAAAACCATGTACTTGGACGTAGCGAATGTGTACGTGAGTTGACCTTAAGCAAAAATAGTCGTAGAAAAGTGGGACAGAAGTGCAGTAGTATATCTACTGATATGTTTAGATTCAAGTTAATGAGGATCCTGTAAATATATACGTTACTGTACCGTGTAATCAACTCTAATCAAGTCTAATTATATGTGGGAAGTTATGGAATCAAGTGGACCTTATGTTGGCCGTATAGTTTAAAGAAATGTTAAGCGAAATACTCCTGGACCAACTCCTTATGCATTTCGATGTTTATGGATAACACAACGCTAAAACACTTTCAGAAATGTACCGAAATTGAAGCTAAACGACAACTAGTAGATGATAAACTGGTCATTGTCTCTTCAAGAACTTGACGCTTTTCTTGCAATATTTCTAGCTCGTGGTGCTTACGCGCAAGAACATCACAGATTGACAGTTTATGGTCTGTTACTTGAAGACCGAAATTTCTTCGTGAGACTGTGTAACGCAATCGATTTCGTGAAATAATGAGATTTTTAGGCTTTCATATTCGATCAACACGAAAAGAACGTCTAGTTAGTGATAAGTTTGCTTTGGCGTCCGAAATATGGGATACATTGATTAGTAGATGTAAAGCTTGTTATATTCCAGGACCAAACATTACAGTAGACGAAAAACCGTTTCCTACCAAAGCTAGATGGGTATTTACACAATATATGGCGAATAAGTCTGATAAATTTGGTGTAAAATTTTGGCTAGCTGTTGGTACCAATTCTAAATATCTCCTGAATGGTTTTCCTTATTTAGGAAAAAATGACATGCGTCCTAACAACCAATCCCTTCCAGAACATGTTGTTTTAAAATTAATGGAACCTTTCCTAAATATGGGTAGAAAAGTTACTACCGGCAACTTTTTTACCAGCCAAAAGTTAGCAGCAACGCTGGCAAAAAAGAACACAACAATAGTAGGAACAATGAAGCGAGCAAGAAGGGAATTATCAATGTGTATCAAGAATAGAAGGGCTGACTTATGTTCTACCGCAGTAATGAAAAATGATAAAAGCACCTTGTCAATTTATTAGGGTAAGGTTAATAAAAATGTCATATTGTACGATACATCCAACTGTGGCCATAGATGATGGTAAAAAGAAGAAACCTGAGACAGTGTTGTAATACAATGAAACAAAGTTTAGGGTAGATGTGTTAGACCAAATGGCTAGAAAATATTCTAAGAAAGCTGGTTTACGTAGATGGCCTATTTATGTGTTTAGAATGTTTTAGATCTTGCCACAATTAAGGCCTGGATAGTTCATAAGGAAGTCGTAGGCAGTAAAATAAAAAGAAGAGATTTTATTTTCACTCTAGCTTGGGAACTACGAAAACGTATTTCGATTCGAAACAAGATTCTGGTGCAAGTACCAGCACATCCGATACAACGAATCCTAAAAAACGTCGTTCGTGCCAAATTAAAAAGTGTGACAAAAATAAAACTGCTGAAGTAGGTATAATATGGGGTACTAACTCACTTTTGATAATAATAATAATAATAATAATACACCTTCCCGTACAGGTTGTCCACATCAATATCAATGGTTTTCAAGGTCAAGGTCATCGTACACATTTCCTACATCGAAGTATATTCCTCATGGTCATCACATTGTCTGTGTCAAAGTACAAGGTTGTTCAAGGTGACGTTCCCTGTATCAATCTTCAAGGCCATGTGACAGGAAATGTTCAAGTTCACCAATAAATCCTTTGTCTGAGTCCTAATTTGACAGCAACATTTCAAGGTCACCAGAAAATTCTTAGAATTTGGCCGAGGTCGTGTGTGTGTTAATTACAATTCTCAAGGTCGGGGTATTAAATAGACTTTTCAAGGCAAGTTTTCAGTCACCAATTCTTGCCTGAGCCAAGTTGTTAATTTACTTGTTACAATTTGTCTCAAGGTCACTTACTGCGGTATCGTATTACAGATTATTGTCTATGCTAGTAGTAACAGTTCATTGACCTTTTCAAGGTCATCGGTTTCAAGGTGATGCCCCCCAAAAAAGTTAATTGACCTCTGTGTAGTCAAAAATAAGCTCCTGGCTTTGAGCAGGATATTTAACACCTCTATTTGCAAAGTCAGAGGTGAGTCAAGGTTCTTCTATTGACTAAATTGTAATAAAGGATTATGCTTACGTGGGCTCATACTACTGTCGTAAACCACCAGGATAATCTAGTTTTCCGAAGACCCGGATCCGGTTCCCAAAGAAAGATAGCCGTTTCCTAAAACAGAGGATCTGTTTCGCAACACAGGTAGCTGTTTTCCCCCATTTCATATAGGTAAAATATTGTGACCCGAGGCTTTCGGCGAACGTTGTTTCAGAGATCACATGTATTGGAGGAATATGTGTAAGCATTCGGCAATGTTAGAATAGGATCGGTTATCATCGGGAGCCGAGTGGCTCACGTGCTAGGAAAATTTCAAGGTCATTCTGTTCAAGAAATTCTTAGAACCAAAGTTCTGGTTGAATCGAGACGAGGTAGTAGTATGGCTATGCTGATTCTAGACAACTTTACAGTGTTGCAACGTCTGGGTATGTCCCGCGGAAAATAACAGACACATGCTTAATGAAATTTGTTACAGCTTGCGACTAGGTGCGATCTAATCCGAAGCCAGATTCTGACATCTGATTTAAAACACAGAACAGAGTTTAATTTTATTTTATACGCCAGAATAAAATTCTTTATTTCTGTATTATTTAAAAGTATATTTTAATTCCCGTTAGCAAATTATATTCTTACAACATACTTTTTATGCATTATGTTAATTTATTCTAACGCAAATTATATTCTTATAACATACTTTTTATACATTATGTTACTTTATTCTAACTGCGGGCAACTCAACATACATTTGAGTGTTGAAAATTGCCAACTGAACCTCCCTTGGGGTACTGAGCTAGCAAACCAGGGAAAATAGTATACATTTTATTATACACTCGTTTAGGGTGTTACAACCTTGTAAATGCTTTACTAATTATATGTTAAATTACCACAGCAATTTAATTTAACATGAGCAGTTGAAATTAAAATTAAAATTAAAAAATGACATTAAACGTTCTGCATTATGTTTTTCATTGTTAATAACACTTGCACTTATTGACAAAACTATTTGTTAGATTTAACTGGATTATTTTAATCGATGTCATGTTTATATTTGTGAATTTCAAATTAAAGTTTTTTACAACTTTACACTTACATCATAACTTGATTAAATTTTGTTCTTTGGGTATGACATTTTTCACTGTTATCCTTCGATTGTTAGAGGGTGTGCCGATTTGTCATCTTCAAGGCACGTCTAGTTGTTATTCTTTATTAAAGTTGTATTCCATAGTTGGCTTTATACGTTTATCAAACTGCTATACAAACAACAATGTTTTCAATTCTTCAAATCTCACAAAATTGTCACATCTTTAACAATTTTCGAAGATAATGTTACTACTGACGACGATAACAGTAAGTTTTATTGAAACGTTTAGATTGTATAACTTCAGTACACAAATACACCATAACAAATCCCTAAAGAGATAAGGGTTTTAAAAATATAATTAAATTCTTAAATCAGAAGTATACTGAAATCTTATTTGTACTAGTAAATTTGTTAATTATAGGTTTATTATTATTAAATACAAAGCATGTAAGTAGGTATGATGATTAATAACGTGATTTTAATGTTATTGGAAGATAATTAGTTGAAGAATACCTATTTAATGTAAATTTTAGACGAATTGCGTTCATATTTAATTGTGGATGTACGTTTGTGTTTTAAAATACCCGGAAAATTTAATTTAATGTGTACGAATATGTTTGTCGAGAAAAAATAACTTTGGACCATTTCATAACATTAAGAGCGTTCAATGAAGAACGGCCGAAGCTTTAAGTATTAGTGTGTCTACATTAAAGACCATCTTCGAGAGTAACAAAAGGGAACTTCATTTACCTAAAATTATCTAGAAACTCGTAGGAACTATAAGGCAGATGATATACCTGAAGGTTGCAACGTGCCAGTTCTTGGCTATCGTTACCATAATTTAAGTTTCAAAATTTGTGTTATTATTGGTAAATATATTTACATTACGTTGGTATTTTTTTCTTTTCAATAATTAGATGTTGGTATATTTCGATATTTTCTCTTCAGTGTACATAATTACGGGTACCGCTGTGTATATAGTTAGCTTTAAGGACTATTTTGGACACATCGATTTTTGTTGTTTTTTACGAAAATGTGAACTTAACACGCTTAATTCAGTCCACTTATTGTGTTCAGGTCATTATGACCTAGGAACCTATAGTTGTCGTTAAATTGATTTAACTGAATTATTTTAATCGATGTCGTGTTTATATTTGTGAATGTTTCTATCAATTTCAAATTAAAGTTTTTTATAACTTTACATTTACATTTACAACTTTACATTTACATTTACATTTATAACTTAAATACAATTACACATATAAAAACCCAATAAAGATAAGTATTTTAATGTGATGTATGTTTCTTTTTACAATACAATCGGGTTTTAATTACTGTGAACTAAAAAGTGTTCCATAAAATTAAGCTCACACATTAATGAAGATATAACATACTAAGACGAAATTTGAGTTCTACTTAATTCTATTTAACATAATACTACTTATTTTCTGCGGTTCAAACTTATGTTAAACAAGGCAATTAGTAAAGCCAAGGAATTAAATCCTAAAAATTAATACCACTTGTTACACGCCCAAACCGCACTAGGCGTCGTGCAGGCTTAACAAAGTAAGCAGGTCCCTAAGCCACCTACACGGAAAATAGGCGAGGTCGATATAAGCAGTAAAATGATTGGAAAGTAGTTTCAAACACCTTATACTTACCATAAATTCACAACTAACAACACAATTTAGGAAAAATTGTCTCTAGGCGCCACCGCAATCTTAAATTTTGATAAAATAAATGGTCGTAGGCGGAATGCTAAATTAATCCTCTTTGACTATGGAAGACAGGATTTAAACCTACTCAGTAAAACCATTCACCACTCAAATTCAATCACACTTCAAAAAGAAATTGATCCAAGAGAAAATTTTTAAATAGACTGATCGTTGTAAATTTAGACATACATCAATAGGTTTAAATTTTAATACTTCAAATCTGTAATTTATACGTAATAAAAATATTTCGTCAGTAGTGTTCTGTACCTGATTGACTGTAAAATAATCCAAAGTAGTTAAAATAAAATTTTGTAATCGATCATTATGCAATTTTAAATCATTAAACTCAAAATAAACAATATTAATTTCAATTATAAAAGTATGTAACCCGTTATGTAAATTGATAGGTTCTAAAAATTTTCTCTCAGCTGATACAACTAAACAACAAAGTAAAATTAAATACTGGATATATATTGACAAATTTGCAACTATATACATGTATACACACGTGGTTAAAGAAACCACCATAAAAATCAACGCCTAAAGATTAATCTCCCCAAAATCTTAATACTAAACACATTAAAAATAGATAAAGTTTGATTATCCCTTTTACTCACAATGAACAATGATTAACACAAGAATCAAAAATGTACCGAAGATAATCGTACTTGTAGTTAATTATTCCTTTCTGTGGTCCACATGGCCTCCTTTCAGTAATCCCTTTAAAATTTGAAAATGCAATATGCATAAGACAAACAAGACAGCCATATCCGTTTATGCATTCGTATGTAACACTCGCGAGCGCAGTGTCTATCGTTCACTCGCGTATCTTTTATGGGCCCTTTGATTTAACATAACTTCATAATATGCTTTGTTTGCCCTTCAACGCTCTTTATAACTCATAAAGTCATATATAGATTTAAAAAAATAACTACAAGCTCCAATATAACATCCCCGAGAAATTATTAGATAATGAATGCCCTCATGTCTAAATTCGGGACATAGTACGTTATATTTATCTAATGGGATATTATAACAGAACCTCACATTCCAACGCCAAATATTTTTTTCGAGATATCATCCGCTGTACCAAAGAGGTTGGTCACGTAATTCAACTATGCTGAAGATGTAGTTTTTTTCTTTAGAATGTATTGTGGCAATGAATTACTATTATCGTGTGATGTGTTATTTACCCGAAAGCTACTATCTCCAATATGTTTACCCCTATCCAACCATCCGAATGCAACCACCAACACTCACTCATCTCCAATGTTCTGATGATGTTATAAATAATATTTCTACATCCGTATGCTTATACTAATTTTACAATTGAAGTGTAATTATTTACTATCAAATTTATTTGACGTTACCATATTTCTAATTTAAGATATAGATAAACCGGAAGTTACCTCAGGCGTATTTGTAATGTCGAATGAATTTGAAAGTAAATAATTACATTCAATTGTAAAATTAGTATGAATATCCGGATGTAGAAATATTATTTATTATTACGCATTACTGTTTCTCAATTTACGATATAATTAAGCCGGAAGATACCTTAAAGGTGACTAGAATGTACTAAACCAGAAATTCTTATAGAGATAACTATATTTACGTAAATATACGTTTATTAACAAATTTGATTAATTTTACTAGTTATTTGGATAACATTTAATAATGTATTTGTTACAATTGCTGTTTCTGTAGATAGCACACATCTATTTGATTCTTTTAATGTATTAATTTTATGACTAAATGTTTCTATGCACGTGAGTTCACATTTATCGTCAAATTCATTATTTTTAACTATTAAGTGCGTTTTTTAATATTGATTTTTGAAATTCAATTATTTATCATTAGAATCAACAACTACGAATATTTTTTAACAAGTGTATGAAATGTAATTACATGCTTATTGATAGATTCATTATTTTTTAACTTGTTACGTCACGCCGGATGTTGTTTACAAATAGCTTGATGCTTATCATTTCAGATACTGTAGAATTTTTCAGCATAATTTTTTGTATATGAATTAATTATTTATTTAAAATACAATTATTTATCATCAGAATCTATAACTTCAAATTCCCTTCACTATCTGATTTACTTATTTAATTCTATAATGCAATGCAACTACATATTTATCGGAAACTTCACTATTTTTAACTAGTAAATACATTTTTCCAATATTGGTTTTATAATTTTCAACCGCATCACGACATCAGAAAAAAATTTCGATACGTTGCGTCATATCGGCATAAACATTTATATACATGTTGCGCTTTCTACATTACATATCTAATAAGTCTCGATAGCGCAATACTACACTTACATCTACCATACCAACTATCCAGAGTTTAAATCTCGCAGCGAGCAAACAATTTTTTCAGGCTTTATACGTCTGTCGGAAGTAGGCGCATTAAAGCCTATAGCAACAGCAACCAGCTTCCGCCAAATTAGATTTCCAGCAACGACGAACGAAAGTGGCTTCTTCAAAGAACCGGAAGTAGCTCTTCAGCAACGGCATCAACAATGCCTACTTGGCCCTGCCGCATGCATATTCAAACATCTCAATATGGCCGAGCACCACCTTTACTAATCTTAACATGGGCGGGGCCCATAATCGCATCCCATTGGTCCGACGTCACTACTACTATAGCCATGCCTAACCTAACTCACGTTTCTCATTGGTCTACCAACAGTAAACTTTCGGAGTAGGTGCGGGGATTAAGAGCCCGTTCACGTCGCTGATTAGTGTGACGTCCCTTCCTGCACCAGGACGTACGTGATACTACTACCCACACCAACCAGCGACGTGAGTGATCCGTTAAACCCCGCTCCCTACGGAAGTTTGCGGTTGAAGGACCAATGAGAGACAAACACACAAACATACAATCACACAAACACACAAACACACAAACACACAAACACACAAACACACAAACACACAAACACAAACACAACACACAACACATAAAACACACAAAACACACAAACACACAAATACACAAACACACACACACAAACACAAACAAACAAACACACAAACACACAAAACAAACACAAACACAAAACACAAACACAAAACACAAACACACAAACACAAAACAC
The DNA here is from genome assembly GCA_036346205.1 of Vesta saturnalis. Classification (NCBI taxonomy): domain Eukaryota; kingdom Metazoa; phylum Arthropoda; class Insecta; order Coleoptera; family Lampyridae; genus Vesta; species Vesta saturnalis. The sequence goes on from JARFJB010002111.1 coordinate 921,318, forward strand.
ACAAAAACCACAAACACAAACACAAACACAACACACACACAAACACACAACACACAAAACACAACACAAACACAACACACAACACACAAACACACACAAACACAAACACACAAACACCAAACACAAAACACACAAACACAAACACACACAAACACAAACACACAACACACAAACACACAAAACACAAACACAAACACACAAACACACAAAACACAAACACACAAACACAAACAAACACAACACACAACACACAAACACACAAAACAAACACACAAACACACAAAACACACAAACACACAAACACACAACACACAAACACACAAACAAATACACAAACACACAACACACAAACACACAAACACACAATACACACATAAACACAAACACACACACAACACCACACAAACACACAACACACAACACTCACAAACACAAACACACAAACACAACACACACAAACACACAAAACACAAACACAACAAACAACACACAAACACACAACACACAAACACACAACACATACACAAACACACAACACACAAACACACACACATAACACACAAACACACAAACACAAACACAAACACACAAACACACAAACACACAACACAACACAACACACAAACACACAAACACACACAACACACAAACACACAAACACACAAACACACAAACACACAACACAAACAACATAAACACAAACACACAAAACAAACACAAACAAACACACAAACACATAAACACACAAACACACAACACACAAACACACAACACACAACACACAACACACAACACAACACACAACACACACAACACACACACAACACACACAACACACAAACCACACAAACACACACACACAAACACACAAACACACAACAACAAAACACACAAAACACAAACACAAACACACAAACACACACAACACACAAACACACAAACACACAAACAACACACAAACACACAAACACACAAACACACAAACACAAACACACAAACACACAAACACACAACACACAAACACACAAACACACAAACACACAACACACAAACACACAAACACACAACACAAAAACACAAACACACAAACACACAACACATCACACAACACACAAACACACAAACATAAAACAAACACAACCACAAAACACAAACACACACAAACACACAAACACACAAACACACAAACACACAAACACAAACACACAAACACACAAAACACAAACAAACACACAAACACACAACACAACAAAACACACAAACACACAACACACAAACACACAAACACACAAACACACAACACATAAATACACAAACACACAACACACACAAACACACAAAACACACAACACAAACACACAACACACAAACACACAAACACACAACACAAACACACAAACACATAAAACACAAACACAAAACACACAAACACAAATACACAAACACACAAACACACAAACACACAACATACAAACACACAAACACATAACACAAAACACACAACACAACACACATAAACACAAACACACACACAAAACACACAACACACAAACACACAAACACACAAACACACAAACACACATACACAAACACAAACACACAAACACACAAACACACAAACACACAAACACACAAACACACAAACACACACATACACACACAAACACACAAATCAACACAAAACACATAACACATAAAAACACAAATACACAAACACATAACACACAAACACACAAACACAACACAAACACAAACACACAAACACAAACACAAACACACAAACACACAAACACAACACACAAACACACAACACACAACACAACACACAACACACAACACAACACACACAAACACACAACACACAAACACACACACAACACACAACACAACACACAAACACACAAACACACAATCACACAAACACACAAACACACAATCACTCAAAAACACGAACACAAACACACAAACACACAAGCACACAAACACACAAGCACACAAACACAAACACACAAACACACAAACACAAACACAGACACAACAAACACACAACACACAAACACACACACAAACACACAAACACACTAACACACAAACACAATCACAAAAACACAACACACAAACACACAAACACACAAACACACAAACACACAATCACACATACACACAAACACAAACACACTAACACACAAGCACACAACACACAAACACACAAACACAAACACCAAACACACAAACAAAACACACAAACACACACAACACACACAAACACACAAACACACAAACACAAAACAAACACACAAACCACAAACACAACACACAACACAAACACAAACACACACACACACAAACACACAAACAAACACAAACACATCAACACAAACACACAAAACACAACACAAACACACAAACACACAAACACAAAACACAAACACAAAACACACACAAACACACAACACACAAACCAAACACACAAACACCAAAACACAAACACACAAACACACAAACACACAAAACAAACAACAAACACACAAAACACAAACACAAACACACAAAACAAACACAAACACACAAACACAAACACACAAAACACACAAAACACAAATACACAAAACACAAACAACACAAACACACAAACACACAAACACACAAACACAAAACACACAAACACACAAACACACAAACACACAAACACACAAACACAAAACAACAAACACACAAACAACAAACACACAACACAAACAAAACACACACAAACACACAACACACAAACACACAACAAAAACACACAACACACAAACAAAACACAAAACACACAAACCACAAACAACACAAAACACAAAACACACAAACACAAACACAAACACAAACACAACAAAAACAACACAAAACACAAACAACAAACACACAAACACAAACACACAAAACACACACAACACACACAAACACACAAACACACAAACACACAAACACACAACACACAAACACACAAACACACAACACACAAACACACAAACACACAAAACACACACAACACAAACACACAACACACAAACACACAAACACACAAACACACAAATCAAACAAACACAAACACAACACACAAACACACAAACACACAACACACATAAACACACACAAACACACAACACACAAACACACAAACACACAAACACAAACACAACACACAAACACAAACACACAAACACACAAACACAAACACACAAAAACACAAACACACAAACAACAAACACACAAACACAAAACACAAACACACAAAACACAAAACACACAAACACACAACACACAAACACAAACACAAACACACAAACACAAACACACAAAACACAAAACACAAAAACAACACACAAACACACAAACACACAAACACAAAACACACAAACACACAAACACACAAAACACAAACACACAAACACAAACACAAAACACAAACACACAACACAAACACAAACACAAAACACAAAACACAAAACACAAACACACAAAACAACACAAACACACAAACACACAAAACACAACACACAAACACACAAACACACAACACAAACACAAACACAAAAACACAAAACACAAACACACAAACACACAAAACAAACAAACACAAAAACACAAACAAAACACACAAACACAAACACAAAAACAAACACACAAACACACAAACACAAAAACAAACACAAACACACAAAACACACAAACACAAACACACACAAACATACAAACACACAAACACACAAACACACAACACACAAACACACAACAAAACACACAACACAAACACACAACACAAACACACAAACACACAAACACACAACACACACAAACACAAACACACAAACACAAACACACAAACACAAACACACAAACACACACAACAAACACAAACACACACACAACACACAAACACACAAACACACAACACACAACACAAACACACAAACACACAAACACACAAACACACAAACACACAAACACACAAAACACAAAAACACAAACACACAAACACACAAAACAACAAACACAAACACACAAACACAAACACAACACACAACACAACACACAAACACACAAACACACAAACACACAACACACAAACACACAAAACACAAAACACAAAACAAACACAAACAACAAACAACACACAAACACACAAACACACAAACAACAAACACACAACACACAAACACACAAACACACAAAACACAAACACAAAACACACAAACACAAAACACAAAACAACACACAAACACACAAACACACAAAAACACAAACACACAAATAACAAACACACAAACACAAACACAAACACAAACACACAAACACACAAACACACAAAACACAAACACAAACACAAACACAAACACACAAACACAAACACAAAACACACACAACACACAAACACACAAAAACACAAACACAAACACAAACACAAACACACAAACACACAAACACACAAAACACAACACACAAAACACAAACACCAAACACAAACACAAACACACAAAACACAAACACACACACAAACACACAAAACACAAACACAAAAACACACAAAACAACACACAAACACACAAACACACAAACACACAAAACACAAACACACAAACACAAACACACAAACACACAAACACAAACACACAAACACAAACACACAAACAACAACACACAAACACACAACACACAAACACACAAAAACACAACACACAAACACAAACACACAAAACACAACACAACACACAAACACACAAAACACAAACACACAAACACAAAACACAAACACACAAACACACAAACACAAACACACAAACACACAAACACACAAACACACAAACACAAAACACACAAACACAAAAACAAACACACAAACACAACACAAAACACAAAAAAACACAAAACACACAAACACAAACAACAAACACACAAACAACACAAACACAAAACACAAACACAAACACAAAACACAAACAAAACAAACACTAAACACACAAAACACAAACACAAACACACAAACACAAACACACAAACACAAACACAAACACACAAAACACAAACACACAAACACACAAACACACAAACACACAAAACACACAAACACAAAACACACAAACACAAACACACAAACACAAACACAACAAAACACACAACACACAAAACAAACAACAAATACACAAAACACAAACACATAAACACACAAACACAAACACACAAACACACACAAACACAAAACACAAACACACAAACACACAAACAAACACAAACACACAACACACAAACAAACAAATAAAACACAAAACACAAACATAAAACAACAACAAAACAACAAACAAAAAAACACAAAACAAAAAACAACAAACATACAAACAAAACAAAACACAAAAAACAAACAAAACACACAAACACAAAACACATAAACACAAATACAAACACAAAAACAAAAAAACACAAAAACACAAACACAAATACACAACAAACCACAAAACACAACACAAACACAAAAAAACAAAACAAAAACAAACACACAAACACACAAACACACAAACAACAAACACAAAACAAAAACCAAAAACACAAATTAACAAAACACAAACACAAACCACAAACACACAAATAAAACACAAAACAAAAAATACAACAAAATACAAAACACACAAACACACAAAACAAACAACACAAACAAACCAAACACAAATAAAAAAAACAAAACAAACACACAAAACACAACAAAACACAAACAAACAAACACAAACACAAAACACACAAAACACAAACAAAAACACACAAACACACAAACACACAAACAACAAACACACAAACACACAAACAACAAACACACAAACACAAAACACACAAACACAAAACATACAAACACCAAACAACAAACCACAAACACACAAATACAAAAACACAACAAACACACAAACACACAAAAATACACAAACACAAAAAACATAAAACAAACAAAACATAAAAAACAAACACAAAAACACAAACACAAAAACACACAAAACAATAAACAAACACAAAAACACTCAAAATAAAAACAAACACAAAATTAAAAAAAAAATAAAAAACACAAACAAAACCAAAACAAAAACAAAAACACATAAACACAAACAAAAAACCAAAAAAAAAAAAAAACACAAAAAAAAAAAATACAAAACAACACAAATAAAAAACACAACTAAAACACAAAAAAAAAAATAAAACACAAAACAAAACACACAACAAACATATAAAACACAAACACACAAAAAAACAACACACAACACAAAATACAAACAACAAACAAACACAACACACAAAACACAAACACAAAACACAAACACAAACACACAAACACAAAAAACACAAACATCAAACACACAAACACAAATACAAACACAAAACACACAACACAAAACAAAACAAAAACACAAAAACAAAAAAAACAAAAAAAAAACAACAAAATAAAACAAACAAACACACAAACACAAACAATAACACAAACACCAAAACACACAAACAAAAACACAAACAAATCAACACAAAAAAACACAAAACAACAAAAAACACAAAACAATAAACACAAACACAAAACACACAAACACAAACAAAAATAAATACACAAACCACAAACAACCAAACACACAAACACACAAAACACAAACACACAAACAAAAACCAAACACAAAACACAAAACACACAAACACAAACACAACAAACACACAAACACAAAACAAACAACAAAACAAAAACAACACAAACACAAAACAAACACAAACACAAAACACAAAAAAAACACAAAACACAAACAAAAATAAACAACAAATTAAACACAAAACAAAAACACAAAACAAAAAACACAAAAAAAACAAAACACAAACTAACAAAAACAAAAAAACACACACAAAAAAAAAAAAAACACACAAACACACAAACAAAAAAAAAAAAAACATAAAACAAACACAACAAAAAAAAACACAAAACAAAACACACAACACAAAAAACAAACAAAAACAACACAAAATACAAACAAAAACAACACAATACACAAAAACACAAACAACACAAACACAAACAAACACAAACACAAACCACAAACACAAAACACAAATACACAAACACACAAACAAACACAAACAAACACAAACAAACATAAAAAACAATAAAACACAAACAAAACAAACAAAACAAAAAAAAAATAAAACAAAACAAAACACAAAAAAAAAAAAAACACAAAACACAAACAAAATAAAAACATAAATAAACACAAAAAAAAAAAAAAATAAAACATAAAAAAAATAAAAAAAAAATAAAAAAACACATAAAACAAAAACAAATACAAAAAAAAAAAACAAAACACAAAATCAAAAAAAACACAAACACAATAAACACACAAAACACAACAAACACAAAACACAAACACAAAAACACAAATAAAAAACACAAAATACAAAACACAAAACACAAACACAAACACAAAACAAAACAAAAAAACACACAAACACAAACAAATCACAAAAAAAAAAAAACACAAAAAACAAAACCAAAAACAAATAAAAAAAAAAAAAACAAAAACAAAACAAACACAAAACACAAAAAACAAAAATTAAACAAAACAAAAAAAAAACACAATAAAATACACAACAATAAACAAACCAAAACAACAAACACAAATACAAAACACACAAAACACAAAACACAAACAAAAACACAAACCAAAACACAACAAAAACACAAAACACAAACAACACAAACACACAAACAAACAAACACAAAACAAAAATACACACAAACACAAACACAAAACACAAACACACAAACACACAAACACAAACAAACACAAACACAAATACACACAAACACACAAACACACAAAAAACACAAAAAAAACAAAAAAACAAAACATAAAACAAAAACAAAAACACAAAACAAAAACACACAAAACAAAAAAAAACAAAAAAAAAAACAAAATAACAACAAAAAAAAAAAAAAAACAAAAAAAAAAAAAAAAAAAAAAAAACAAACAATAACACACAAAAAAAAACACAAAACAAAACACAAACACACAAAAACAAAACACAAACACAAACACACAAAACAAAAACACACAAACACAAAACAAACACAAACAAAACATAAACACAAACACAAACAAAAACAAAACACAAAACAAACACAAACACACAAACACAAAACACAAAACACAAAACATAAAAACAAAACAAAAACAAAAACACACAAAAACACAAAAAACACTAAAACACAAAAAAAACACAAAAAAAAACACAAACAAATAAACAAAAAAACAAAAAAAACACAACAACAAATAACAAAAAAAAAAAACAAAAACTAAAAAAAAAAAAAAAAATTAAAAAAAAAAAAACAAAAACAAAATACAAAAAAAAACACACAACAAAAAACAAACACATAAACACAAAATACAAACAAACACAAAACACAAATAAAAACACAAAACAAACAATAAACAAAACACAAACACACAAAACACAAACACAAAACAACAAAACAAATACACATACAAAACAAAACAAAACACAAACACAAACACAAAACACAAACACACAAATACACAAACAAAACACAAACACAAAACACAACACACAAACACAAACACACAAACACACAAACACACAAACACACAAACACACAAATAACAAACACACAAAACACAACACAAACACACAAACACACAACAACAACACAACACAAACACAAACACAAACACACAAACACAAAAACAAAACACAACACACAAAACACAACACACAAAAAAAAATACAAAAAAAAAACAACACAAACCAAAACACATAAAACAAAAAAAAAAAATACAAAACAAAACAAACAACACAAAACACAACACACAAAACAACAAACACACAAAACACAAAACACAAAACAAACACAAAACAAAACACAAAACACAAAACAAAACAAAAAACACAAACACAAAACAAACACACAAACACACAAACACCAAAAAAAACAAAAACCAAACACACAAACAAAAACACAAACACAACACCAAACACACAAACACAAACAATACAACAAAACACAAACAAAATACAACAAAACAACAAACACACAAACACAACACAAACACAATAAAACAACACAAAACAAACACAAACACACAAACACACAAACACACAAATAACACACAAACACACAACACAAACACAAACCACAAAACACAACACACAACACACAAAACACAACACAAACACACAAACACACAAACAAATAAACACACAAACAAAACAAAACAACAACACAAACACACAAAAAAAAAAAACAAAACAAAACACACAAAACAAAAAAACAAAAACACAAAATAAACAAAACACAAAACACACAAACAAAAACACAAACACAAACATACAAAAAACAAAAAAAACAAAAACACAAACAAACAAAAACAAAAAAACAAAAACACAAAACACAAAACACAAAACACAAAACACACAAACCACAAACACAAAAAAAAACACAAAACACAAACACAAAACACAGAACACACACAAAAACAAACAAAACACAAAAACAAACAAAACACACAAACACACAAACACAAACCAAACACAAAACACACAAACACAAACACACAAACACAAACAAAAACACAAACACAGAAACACAAAAAAACAAAAACACAAACACACAAACACACAAACACACAAACAAAACAAACAAAACACAAAACAAAAAAAAACAAAAACAAAAAAAAAAAAACACAAACACAAAACAAAAAACACAAAACACAAAACAAAACACAAAACAAAAACAACAAACACAAAACAAAAACACAAAAACACAAACACAAACACACAAATCACAAAACAACACATAACACAAATCAAAAAAACACACAAACACAAACACAAAACACAAAAATTAACCACAAAAACACAAACAACAAACACACAAACACACAAACACAAAAAACAAAAACACAAAACACAAAACAACAAAACACAAAACACAAACACAAAACACAAAACAAACACAAAACAACCAAAACACAAACACACAAAACACAAAAAAACACAAACACAAAACACACAAACACAAAAACAAAAACACACAAACACACAAACACAAACACAAAACACAAACACAAAACACAAAAACAAAAACACACAAACACAAACACAAAAAACACACAAACACAACACAAACAAACAAAAACACAAACACACAAAAACACACAAACACAAACAAAAAACAAAACACAAAACAAAAACACAAACACACAAACACAAAACACACAAACACCAAACACACAAACACACAAACACAAACACAAAACTCACAAACACAAAACACAAGACAAAAACACAAAACACTCAAACAAACAAACAAAACACAGACACACAAACACAAATGACAGAAACAAAACTCACAGACACACAAAACACAAACACAAAACACATACACACAAACTACAAACACGCAACACACAAACACACAATCACAAACACACAAACACACAAACACAAAACACAAACACACAATCACAGAAACACAAACACAAACACAAACACACAATACAGAAACACACAAACACACAAACAAAAATCACAAACACACAAAACACAAAATAAACAAACCTCACAAACCAAAACAAAAACACAAACACAACAACACAAACACAACACAAACACAAAACAAACAACAAACAAACACAACACACAAAACACAAACCACAAACACACAAACACACAACACACAAACACACAAACAACAAACAAAACACAAACAAAACCACAAACAAAACACACAAACACACAAAAACACACAAACAAGAAACAAAAACACACAAAACACAAACCACAAAACACAAACACACAAACAAAACACACAACAAAACACAAACCACAAACCACAAAAACAACACAAACACACAAAACACAAACACAAAACACACAAACACAAATCAAAACCACAAAACACAAAACACAAAACAAAAAACAAAAAAAACATAAAACACAAAACAAAAACAAAAACACAAACACAAACACAACAAATAAAAATAAAAAAAACAAAACACAAAACACAAATAAAACACACAATACACAAACACAAAACAAACACAAAACAAAAAAACACATAAATAAAACACAAACACAAACACAACAACAACAAACACACTTAAACACAAAACAAACACAAAACAACACAAAACACACAAACACAAACACTAACACACAAACACACAAACACAAAACACAAACACACACAACACAAAACACAAAACACAAAACACACAAACACACAAACACAACAAACACAAAACACAAAACACAAACACACAAACACACAAACACAAAACACAAAACACACAAAAACACACAAACAAAAACAACAAACAACAAACCACAAACACAAACACAAAAGCACAAACAAAACACACAAACAAACACAAACAAACACACAAACCACAAACACAAACACACAACACACAAACCACAAACACAACAAAAACACAAACACAACCAAACACACAAACACACAACACAAACACACAACACACACACACAAGACACACACCACCAACACACACACACACACACACACACACAAACACACAAACACACAAACACACAAACACACAAACACACAAACACTCAAACACCCAATCATTCAAACACACAAACATACAAACACACAAGCACAAAATCACACAAACACAAACACACAAAAACACAAACACACAAACACAGATGTAAGCTCCGCCTGGCAGAAGTTGCAGTGACGTCAGGCCACTAGGATACTAGGATGGTCCCCGCCTAGTTAATTGCGTGTGTTTGTCTAATAAAACGTAACAGGTTATGTTAATGTGCATGCGGGAACTATGCACATGTTTCTCCGCTTAAAACACTTCCGGTCTTTTGTTGTTGCTGAGGAAGCTGAAGAGCTAATTCTGCGGAAACTGTTCGCTGCTGGTGAAGACTTTAATGCGCCTACTTCCGGTAGAGGTAGAAATCCTAAAAAAACTTCAACGCTTTACAAGATATACGACGTAAATTCACTAGTTAGAAATAATTAATTTGCTGTTAAATATGTAATTACTTGCGCACACATACACACACTAACGATCTCACTCATCTCTAGCGTAAGAAAACTTTAATTTAGCATTTTTTCTTATATGAAACTATATCTGTAATTATGATCTTTTTTTAGGCAGGTGTCAGACATTTATAGCACTATAATTTTTTGCTAAATTATAAACTTGAGTAAAAAGTACAATTTATTTTGATTTATTCTAAAAGTAACTGTATTTGACTTTAAAAAATTATATTCTAAAGGATAAAAAACTAGAAATCATATAGTAGGATAAAAAAATAGAAATAAGGCGTTCCAGTGTTTGATTAGTTTGTATATATAAAACTAAATTATGTTTTGCTTTCAATTTAATGTAAAATTTACAATATTAAACTACAAATTATATGCATACACACGTATATATTTGTCTCAAACAAGTTTCGAAATGTTTACATAAAATTTATGTTTTCAAAATTCTGTTAGAAGCACTCTTATTTCAGCTATCAGTATGCGAAAAATCGGAATTTTTGGATAAAAACTTAAGTTTCAACAACGGAAAACCAGTTGGTTTACTGCAGTAAATGCAACATGTAGAAAATTGTTTTAATTAAATCTCTGTATTATTTCTATAATATAGCTTTTCAAGTTTCTCTTTTTGGTATTAATCATATACAGGGTGATCAACTTTTGTGAGTCCGTTATATCTGTTATTATAGGAGATACCAAAAAAAGTTATGTATAAAAATAGGAGGTTGCTGTAATCTTCACATTCTAAAATTAGTTACAAATATATGGGGTCTTCCGTAACACTGTACCGCATCAAAGATAAGTTTTTGTAAATGAAACACCCTGTATTTTATTTTAAATTTAAAATTCGCAGTAGGTAAGATTGGAGACTTCTGGGACACACCACATTTCCAAGGTCCCACATTTCCAAGGTTGCCACAAAACCAAGGTCCCCACCGTACCAAGGTCAAAAAAGCGCAATATGTGACCTAATTACATATCATTACCACAAAACCAAGGTCGCAAACCCCGCTTTCCTGTTCCACAATTACAAGGCCATCCTGTGACCTACTTTAAAATTGCCTGTTCCATAATTACAAGGCCATCCGTGCGACCTAACGCTCGTTCATTTAAATTACAATAACATCCGTGTGACCTGGTTGTTACCCACTTGTATTTTTTGCCCACCCAAAAAGAAAAAAACGATATGTTAATATATTTAATTAATGTAGAAACATGTACAAATGTATTACTCAGATATATGATTTTCTTTAGGAATAAAACATTTTGATTTAGTACAAGTGCAGAAGGTCCCTCCACTTCCGTTTCAGTACATCTGCGCGGACGTGGTGCGAGGAAACTGAGCATAAGTGCAATGTGGTGCCCATCGCAGATGTTCCTGTAACGGATTGACATCTGGCTGCCATCGGTTTATTCTAACCCCACACATAAAACAGTCAACCGTATCGTCTGAAGATGTGGAAATGAATCCTGCTGCAGCAAGCGATGAGGGTGAGTGAGCACCAGACCATGTTCGATACGTTAGTAATCGTTTATCGAAACAGTTGTAATACTGAGGATAATAAAAGTTTGGGTCACACATGTTAACATCAGCCAAAACAGTATGATACTGACAGGAAATAATTTATTCTGTACAATATACACAATATATACAACACATATATACAATATGTACAGTATGTACAATATACACAATAGATAAAATAGATACAGTAAAAAAAAAGACTACTCGTCTACGTAGCACACCTCATCACACAGTATACATGAGTCATCATCGTACACATCGTATAACTGTGTGAGAGGCGCCCTACACGACGAGCACCAATAATATTCGTACGACAGGTGGTATCGCGCAGTCCAGCGCTCCATATGCATATGATGGTCCACTACGCTGTAATCTCCTGGTTTCACTCGGGCGAAACAGCAATGACACAAATGCATGTAGTCCACCAGATGGTAGCGAACATATATTGATACAATGTGGGCATATGCTGTTACACGGCTTGCCGAAAAGTGCTCGCGTATTACCTTGCTCAATTCGGTATATTCCACTGAACCAGTTCATAATTATTTCGTAGCACCTTAGTTATGGAAGCCGGTAGTATTCCTTTCTTTTCAAAATTTACCCAGTTCGGAATTAATTGACATGTCCGTCGCGTACTAATTTGAAATAAGGTTTGTGGTTGGTACACTGCAGGAGTCTTCCAATCGTCTTGCACTAGAGTAACTGAGATAGTGAAGATCGGTAACTATGGTATATGTAAAAACCCCTCCCTTTAAGTATACGAATAATACTGAGTGGGGGTATGTAACCTTGTGTAGTGAACTTGTTGTGGCAAAGTGGAACAACCTTGGAAATAAGTATGCCTAGGAATCCTTGAAGTAGTGGTGAATACAAGGTTGGAAAAAAACAAACAAAATGAGTAACAGCCTTGAACGAAAAGAAAACCTTGGAAATGTGTAACCGACAAGACCGCTAAAGCAATGTGTGGTATAATCGTGAAGGTCACGTAAGTAGCCTTGAGGAGGGTACATAGTGGGGAGAGTGTCATATATAAAAGAGAGGGAATGTATGTAAAGCCAGTATCGTATATAATGGATAACATCGTACGTCAAGCCATAGAAAAGGCGAAGATTATCGGTGCTATAAATATTGCGATATTTTGCTTAATAATGTGCATTATTTCTTAAATAAAAGTAAAACAAAGTTTGTTAGTGTCGGTTTATCACCCAAATTTGGATTTGAGCCAGTCGTAAAACTCGGTGAATCGAAGAGTGGTGGAGTGGTGTTTGACAAGCAGGAATGGCGTATACTTATGGATAATCAAGGGGTAATTACTAATTATTTCTACAGGCCTGAAGGAACATGGCTACCTACCAAACTGGGATCGAAGACTGTCTCGTACGAAAATATTAACAAGAAAAAATTATACGCCTCTGTGATAGTGAAGAAGTTGATGTCTATTTTGGGAGTCTATAGAACAGTTATGGAAGCTTTTGAAGATAATATATTACCGATTGGAGTTGGCAGATACTGTGAACTTTCCAGAGTTTTATAAAACCTAATAAAGTCGGCGGCAATTTCTGAATGTAACATTCACCAAGTTATAGGTCCATTGTGATGTATTTGAGGTCAACATAGCCTGCCTTCTGGAAATGGAAGAATTTGCCAAGGAGAAACTATATATGGATATGGATCTTGCCAAACCTATAACTGAAAGGGGGGTAACGCGCTTGTAGTCAATAGTGGATAGTATTAGATGTTAGTCAATATGTGGATGTGTTATAGTGCGGAGTCGGGTAAAGCTGTAGATTGTGTTAGTGCAGTCCAAAGACTAATATGCCAGTTACAATCATTAGAATTCGACGCTGATCATGAAAAAGTGTATGGAATGGGTAGATTTAGTGATGACTATTTAAATAATCTAGTTAATAGGTATGGGGGAGGAATACGCCTTTGTGAAAAATACTTAACATCGCATGTAGAGATATAATGTATTTGTTGTATAAAGCGATTAATAGAAGACCTTAAAGAAATATCATTGGAGCAATTTGTACACGAAATAGAAAGATATTTACCGAATTTTGAGCCAGCAGATGACGACTCACCCAATGAAGAAGGTGTGCATTAATGAGTCCAAAAACGTAGTTCACTACATAGTAGTATGGGAGTTGGCGCACAGACATGCGGGAAAAGGAGAATGGGAACAAATAGCTAGAGATTCTGCACG
Source organism: Vesta saturnalis (assembly GCA_036346205.1). NCBI lineage: Eukaryota > Metazoa > Arthropoda > Insecta > Coleoptera > Lampyridae > Vesta > Vesta saturnalis. The sequence continues at coordinate 937,140 of JARFJB010002111.1, forward strand.
ATTTAAAAAAAGAATAGATGACTGTGGTAATATAATTTCACCAATCCTCGAAAAACAGCATCGTGAGTGTGTTTGTCAGACGCTTTAGTAGTATGTAGTGATGTATATGTACAGGATAGTATTAATAAAAAAAAAGTAAAACAAAAAAAAGATCTGTTTATTGCATATTAATATTACAGTATATATAATTAAGGTTAATTAGCGTATTACACAATGTCTTTGGTAGAAATCCAGGAGTTGTGAGAAGTATCAAAACCCAACCACTTAACGAGAGCTTTATTCCCTTGACGTCGGATGACACGTTCAACTAGATGAATGTCTGGATGTTTAACACTTTGTAGTTCGGGCTCATAGAACCGACCTTGAATCTCTTCATCTCGATTATCACGTAATGTGTAGGTGAGTGGGCTTGAACGTTTAGCTATTGATATTCGAAAGACTTCGTAACTCCAATTAGGTGTGTACCCCTTAGAGAATATGCTTCTATGTTTGCTAATGCGTACATGTTCCCCCACTTTAAATTTAGGTGTTTTACGGTCAAGAATTTTTTGACATTTTAAATGTTTTGAAATAGATACACTATTTTTTTCCGATACATCTACCGCTTTGTATCCAGTTGTTCTATGCTTTCTTGAATTATACTCGGCGACAATGTGCGGTAATATTGATAGCCACTTATAGGATCCTTGCATGCTGAAGGTTTTCCACATTATTGCTTTAAGGGTGCGATTTACACGTTCGACTATACTACTTTTCAAGGTGGAATAATTACTGTAATGATTGATATTAAATTTTGTCATTACTTTTGTGAATTCAGCATTATAGAACTCAGTTCCCATATCAGTTTGTATATGTGTAGGTGTCCTTTTCAAACCAGACAAAAGTTTATCCATTACATCCGCGACCAGTTTACCATTCTTGCGTTTGATGGGAAAAGCCCAGACATATTTAGAGAATGCATTTATTATTACTAAAATGTATCGAAATCCTTTATTCATCCGAGCATATGGTATCATTTCCACTAAATCAGCTTGAAATAGATCATTTAAACCTTTTAGTACAACACAACTCCGCGGAAAATATCTTCTTGCAGGTTTGTGCAGTTCTTCGATAACATCGGCTTTACTCATTTTTTTGTGCTTTGGATTTTACTACGAACTCTACGTTGAATATCGTTGCAGTTGAAAACTTTACAAACGTCGGCATGGTTACACGAATTTCATCGTTCCTCTTAAGAGGTTGACCAATTACATCATTTGCCAGCTCAAATTTTGTACCATCTATGTTAAGCTCAAGATTTGGATGACTCCACCTGCAATGTACTATAGTACCGTCGTTACAGGGATAGGTATATTGATCACCTACGCCGGTAGATACACTAATTGTCTTCTTTGTGGCGATTCCAGAAAATGAAATGAAAGTTTCATAAGACAGATCGCTATGATGAACAATATGTTTCCCAAATTTATCCACCGTCATTTGATGATGAAGATGACCGCCAAATTTATCTATTGGCATTACTGATGGACATATAGTACTATCTGTAGTGATAGTCGTAGTAACAATAAAAGGAAATGACTATAGTGGTAGGTTTATAACAAGTTCTGTTACTTTATTACTTTTGCGTTACGTAGTTCATCAATTATATATATATTATTTCGTTGTGATTGCTAGTATTTCCTGCCGACATTGATCCTAATAATTCCCTTAACCAATCGACTAACTTATTCGGATTATTCCACGGTACAAACTCAATAGGTTTATTATTGTATCGCAATAGCTGCAGTCCACCACCTCTTTTAGATATAGAAGTTGTTCGAGATCTGGTGGCTGGAGGTGCAATAGACGATGTGGCAGAACGTTTTCTAGGCTGAAGTAATGGTTTAATGATTTCAAGGTACTTCTTACTATTAGTTCCTCGGATTTGATCATCAGGGTTATAATTACGTCGGGCAGCATGCGTACGACGCAAAATGTCATTGTAGTGCTGTAGATCCCTCTTTTTGTATCCCGTAGGAACTTCTTTAAAAAGTAGTTCATATAATCCCGGTGTTCCCTCATAATCTAGGGATGATCCATTGGGGAGAACGATTCGCAAATTTTCTCCAACAAAATCTAGTTCAGCGTCGCCTATAAAAAATTTCTCTTCTTCAGGAATAAAATGCACACCGTACGTTAAGTCATATTCATCTTCGGTATCTCTAAAGATACCTTCGACGTAGTATTTCGCTAATCCTTGGTATTGATTAAGATACTCTTCAAAGGCGGGTTGAGATCCAGCAGCTAGTTCCGATTTCAATTGTTGTAAAGTAGGAGTTTCCACCTCGTCGTCATGTGTGACATCAGCAATTACAGATTCTTGTAGAGGTGTGGGAATGGTGTCAGGGACAATAGTACGCGGCTCCTTACGTATTCTAGAGGATTTCGGTGTATAATGTAAAAATACTTCATTTTCATGTGCAATGGACTCCTTTGTTCCGACTTCTGGCGTAAGGGGTTCAGCTTTGATGAGAGAACCATCATTTTTAGTAATTAATTGTTTTAATGGTTGTGTAATAGGTTTAAAGTGTGCCTCCATTGCACGTTCTGTAAGTGCAGTATCTTCCTTCAAACTAGCATATTTCTGTTGCACACTCTTGCGAGCACGCAAAATGTCTTGTACTAAGCGCTCCTCCATTACGACTGTACATTGACAGTCCTAGTAGATTATTTATACTAAAATGAAACAGTCAAATCTCTTACGGTAACGACCGTTATTAACATCGCTTTCTTTATCAATCACAAGAAATCCGAATTTATCACGCCAGCAACAGCAACACAAGTCTTTAAATCTATCAAATGACATATCAACATTAACGTGATCATCGTACACATGCTTGAGATTAGTGTGATCTTGTTGAAAAAGAACAAGTAAATTCGCATTATCACGTATAAGCTGTTTTGGAATTGAAGAATACGTTTGACACAGATAGAAACAATCATTATTTCGATGTCTGCCAAAACAAAATGATCTCTAATTTCATTTTGTTTATGACATGCTACATCATCAAAAATCATTATTGAATTTTACGGGACTCACTAGGAGGTATAACATCACTATTATCACTGTATTCGAAATACCTTTTTTTATGGGTGCCAGTAACTCCCCAGGTACTGGTATTTAGGGGTTAGAGATTTGCAATATATATAGACATTTTCAAAACGTAAGCCATTTTGATGTTCTAATAAGCTAATCATAAACCAAAGACGGATGGTCCGACGATTATACCTCGTTTACATCCCCAGTAAACCGCGGTGTTTAGAGTACTGCTTCTTGTTAGGAGTAATGTCCTAATTTTTGATAGGTAATTCTGTATCTTGCGGAATGAAACGGGTGTCACCCATTATGGCACTAAACCACGACTTGTATGACGTTTCTTTATATATATATATATATATATATATATATATATATACACCACGTGCAGAAAGTAGTTTAGTAGTGAAGTGTCAGTCTTGTGTGGTATGAAGTATACATCCCAGCGTCAGAGGAAAAAAAGGTTCAGGATTAATTAATACTTTAATAAATAAATTACCCGTGGAGTTGCATATACCCGGATATCGATATTGTGGGCCAGGCGCCCGTTTACAAAAACGATTAGCTCGTGGCGACAAAGGTATTAACGCATTGGACGAAGCGTGTAAAGAACACGATATTGCATACTCCCAGTCAAATGATCTAGGACAACGACACATAGCAGATAAGACTTTACAACAAAAAGCTTGGAATAGATTTCGTTCTACCGACGCTACCTTTGGAGAAAGGGCAGCTGCATTAACCATAGCTGGTATAATGAAAGGAAGACGGACAATGGGAATGGGTAGCAAATCACGGAAAGGACAAAAGAAATTGGGAATGGGAAATAAATCACGACGAAGGAAGCATTCTCGCAGAGCAATTTCGTTTAACAAAGCAGTCCTTCTAGCCCGACGTCGTGTTGGTGGTAAACTTCGATCATCTTTAAAATCGACAATACAGCAAGCCTTGAGCGCTCTAAAACACAAAAAAATTATGTCACCCAAGAGCAGAATATTGCCAATACCAAAACGTGGGGGATTCATACCTCTTATTCCCCTCTTTGCAGCATTAGGAGCTTTAGGGTCTCTAGGTGGCGGTGCTGCGGCAGTCGCAAAAGCGGTAACTGACGGAAAAGCTGCGACAAAAACGTTAGACGAAACCAAACGACACAACCAAGCAATGGAAGCAGCTGCATTAGGAAAAGGTTTATACATAAAGCCATATAAACGAGGGTTAGGTATATATTTACAACCGTATTCAAAAAACTCCCACTGAAGCTACCACGTCACGCCTTAAGTAATGTTGAGCTATCAAAATTTGTGAAGCAATTACAGATTCCCTATTTTAGAGGGATACATATGCGAGATAACTTACCTACACGAATCCATGCGAATTAATGTGGTATTGTGAATCTGGATGATCAAACTAACAAGGGTACACACTGGACAGCTTACATTAAGGGTAACAGGCATATTACATATTTTGATAGCATAGGACATATTAAACCACCCTTTGAATTACTCCACTATTTTAAAAGTGATGGTAGCAGAAACACAATTGAGTATAACTTTACCAAGGTTCAAGATTTTGATACATACAACTGCGGTCATTTAGTCTTACACTTTTTATATGACTACTCGTATTGATTTTCAGTAGTCGTTACGTGATCGTAATGTCGTACACATTTACATTTACCGGCAAAAAGTGTATCTTGCAAGCAACCTTTAATCTACCGATTTTTCTTGAGAATGAGTCGGAATACGTAATGGGATTGACTAGTTTTGAATCTTTCAATACTATACAGAATGTTACTTCAAAGAATAACCAACTCGTATTTGGAAACGATAAAATTACAATACCACCAGGATCATACGAAATCGCGGATGTGAATAAATATATTAATGTGTTAGTGAAAAGATCGAGAACATCTATGCATTTACAAGCGAATAATAATACTATGAAAGCAACCCATGACATTAACTTCAATGTGGAAAATTCGATAGGACCTATGCTGGGATTTAATAAAACTGTTTACCAGGCTCAGAAAGTGCATACCTCTGATACTCCTATTAACATTATCAAAATTAACTCATTAATTATCGAGTGCAATATAACAAGTGGTAGTTTTAAGAATGGTGAAACATCACACATAATTCATCAGTTCTTTCCCAGTGTACCAGCGGGGTATAAAATAATAGAGTCCCCTCAACATGTCATCTATCTACCTATCAATACATCTACCATTTCGACAATAACACTTAAAATAGTAGACCAAGACGGAGATCTCGTCAATTTTAACGGGGAAGTCATAACGATAGGACTACATTTAAAGAAAATATGGTGACGCGCTATAACACATGTGCATGTACCCAGTGCAAATCAAACTATAAAATATCAAAGTGTGGAAAGGTGAGAGTTAGTAAGCATTCAGCGCCCAAAGCATTGACACCGCAGAACAAAGCATTATTGGAAAGTCTCGGCTTTACAGTACTACAATGAGTATATTAAACGTTAATGAAAAAGTTGTCGTTGATAATGCTATCGTTAATTCCGAACTGCACACCCATCAGCCATACACTACCAGATTTGGAAGCAATGATGAAATCAGGATACCCATTCAGGAAGACATGTGCACTCTACCATCCGAAAGCTATGTCTACGTAGAGGGACGATTATTACGTCAGGATGGTACTGTCTCTAACACCGCAAGGTTCGTTAACAACGGTATCGCATTTTTATTCAGTGAAATTAGATATGAAATGAATGGAATAGTGGTAGATTCCGTAACGAAAGTAGGATTAACGTCGACAATGAAAGGATTGGTATCATTGACGTCCAATGATCTCGCCCGTCATGAAAATGCAGGTTGGTTTCCTACTGCGAACAGTACACTAACAAATGCTCAAGGATACTTTAACGTTTGTATACTGTTGAGAATGCTACTTGGCTTTGCCGAAGATTACAATAAAGTGATTTTGAACATTAGACAAGAACTGGTATTAATTCGTAGTAACATTGATACCGACGCAGTAATTTCAACTGCAGAAGAAGCATTAAAGGTTAACATAGATAAGATATATTGGAAAGTTCCACACATCATTCCAGCATTAGCAGAGGAGTTGGCGTTAACGAAATACATTGATAAAAATGTAAATACGCCAGTAGCATTTAGAAGTTGGGAAACCCACATATATCCCGCCGTTCCAGCAACAGATAAGCATACATGGGCAATCAAAACTTCTACCAGTATAGAAACACCTAGATACATTATTATAGGATTTCAAACTGGGCGAGAGAATAATATTATGCAAGATACGAGCAGATTCGATAAATGTGCACTAAATAATATTCGCGTGTTCCTGAACACGGATCGTTATCCGTATGACAATCTCAACGTTAATTATGATAACAATTGCTTTGCTACGTTGTATGAAATGTTTGCTAAATTCCAAATGTCGTATTACCAAAGAGAGGGGCAACCATTACTCACCCCCACGCAATTTACCACAGCTGCACCGTTGATTGTCGTAGATTGCTCAAATCAAAAAGAAGCATTACACTCTAAAGCAGTAGTTCTTCGTGTGGAGTTTGAAACAGCGGCAAACATAGCTGCCAATACGATAGCATACTGTGTTATACTCCACGATCGTTTAGTTACATACAACGCGTTAACCAAAGCAGTACGACAGTTGTAATACAATGTCAGTCATAGTCGATGTACAAGGGTTTAAAATTTCAAAAGCTTTTATACCAAAAGAACTCGCCATTTATAATGGGAAACAAATTGCCCATTTTATTTTTAAATCACCGTATCCCTGGCATACGTTGGATGCAGAGAGTCGTCGTCAAGCTACTTGGTTAATACATAACCAGCACTGTATTAAATGGGAAGAAGGGTATACACCACCACACCACTTTCGAAGAATGCTCCAGAGATTGATTCAGCCAAAGATTCTGTCTATGTCAAGGGCAGAGAGAAAGCAGATTACATCAAAAAATTTGTGACCCAGCCTGTTATTGAACTTGAGGAACTCTTCCTGCTATGCAACCCGTTTGTTGCTTTCATTGTGAATAATTATGTCATTGTGCTTTGAGTAATTTATACTATTTATATAATACATATATAATGCAATAAGTCTTGTACACATTTTTTTAATAAAAAAAATAGTAAATAGTCATTCTCATTTTTTTTTAATTTTTTTATTTTATTTTTTTTTATTTATTTATATCACACAGTATTTGTATAGCATATATTCACTTACTAACGAATTAGTACATAATATTAATATATGTTAAACAACTAAAGGAATAATACAACTTATTATTAATATTAGTTTCATTATGGAGAGAATATAGGAAAGAAACTAGCAAGTGTCAGTACCCAAACTATTCTTATTCCGGTTAATATAAATTCATTTGCTTAGCAACCTGCAATAATTCGCTCAACGGATCAGCATTCTCCAATTCCGGTATTCACCAATGCCCCCACGCCAATGTGGAACACGTATCACGTAGTCGATATCGTTTGTCTTCCTGGGACCTAAAGGCAATTTTGTTTAACATTTCGGTATATATATCATGTAAGGTTGATCGAAACACAAGCATTTTACACATTACTGTTTTATCAGACCCCTCCGCAACCGCTTTGTAGTCTACTTCCGTCAACACTTTCTGAATAACAACTTTCTCAACACCTTTCGCTTTCTTAACAACTTCGTTATCAGCAAGCTTCAGACAGTATGACTTAGATCCAGCACCATAAAAATAATAAATCGCTTTCCCTGCGTACTCATCTTTCATTCGTCCAACGACGGAAGCAGTCGTAGGAATACCATGCAACTCATTTTGATAGTTGGAAGTATCATATTCGTCTAAATTATTTCGCATGTGTGCATACATATCATCAGTTACTATCTCAACAATCAAAGAATCCGTGTCAGTATAGAGCAACGTGACATTCTTGCCATAATGAGCTCGTAAGATATCATAAAACAACCGATACATTATAATTTTGGAAAGATCTAAAATACTGAATCCGACATAGACGGGTTTGTCGTACGTAACTACCTGTTCCGACAATTCCGCCGCAAACAATTTATCAGTGAATTGAATAAAATTTTTAAATTGCGGTTTTGCAACGTACCGTGCTAGACCTACCCGACGACCGTTATTTTCCCAATGTGTTAACAGTTTAATAACTCTTCGTTTATCGACATTTTCCATTGTTTTACCAAACACGCCAGTATTCATAATTTTATAGAGATCCTTTTCGAACTTGTTCTGTGGTGTGCTGCGGAGAGCGGTATTAAGGTCTACGTATGGTATTAGCCACGGACTCTGACGAAAGCGTAAAACCCTATGAATACGAGTAACAATTAAGCCATGCTCTATACATTGTTTTAAATAGCGGTAATGTATAACGTAGTTGGTCTTATCACACAGGTTAGGTATTAACTTCTCCTCCTGGGAATGTGGTGCGCAGATCATTTCAGGACAAAACGGATAATCGTTGTGTTCGTCATGCAGATGGTGGGGATAATGTATATCAACCTCCAGTACGTGATCCAACATCGGCGTCATCATCAATCTTTAATACGTTAAAGTGATCTATTTCCTCTTGAGGTAACCACATAAACGCATCGTGGGGCAGGTATTGCTTCATACTCCATTCGTATAAATTCGTAGCATCTAGATATTGTAAAAACACTTTCGGTTGTTTAGGATCATAGTTTGGAACAAACTCGTTATTAGCGATGCTTCTCCGCTTGATACAAGTACTTACTCCACCCCGAATACCTTGTTTAAAAAAGTGATACATATCCATATCCGTCAGTAATTCTAGCTCTACTTACGTACATTTCAACATGGCATCCCACCCCAATCCAGGCAAAGTGATATACTGTGCAGGTTCTAACCCATACACACCCATACATAATCTCCTAAAGTTTTCAAACACGTCAGCCAATAACAACACATCTGATTTTAAATAAATATGAGCATAATCACCTAGTGTATTACACTTAAAGTGATCCCATACCAGTTGAACGCGACAGTATTCGTCATCGGAAATATTTGCATCGCGCATTTTATCGTAGAATTTGTCATATGATGGCACCGTGACGTCGTTCAATTTACTAAAGCTGTGTACGTACGCATAAGGGAAACTACCTTTCTTTCTCACTAAGTTGAAGTCGCTATCATTACTAAAATATTTCCGTACCTCCATACATTGATCATCTGTGCTAAATTCTGAGATAGAGTATCGAAGGATGCAGCCATGAATCTACAACTATCGACGAAACGTAAATTAATGTATTTCTTTTCCCTGATACCATGACTGTTTACATATTCATCAACAAAAATGTGCTTACCAAACGTTATATATTTTTCACTGTTAACCGGAAGTACGGTAATTTCTTCCGTTTCACTCGCTAATTGTTTAATGAACAGGTGAACATCATAACCACTGAGATTATGTAGAAAAACGGGGAGAAATGTAGGTACCTGATAGTGTAAGTTACACGTTGAATGTGCTGCACCACGATACTTACCAGTAACGTGACAGTGATCTCGTACTTTCGGATTTGTTGGATCGCCCGTAAAGTGCTTGCCGCATATGTAACAACATACACTGCGTTCATACGTAACCTGCTGCTCATCCGTTAATGGTGTCATTGGAACAGTAGCTTTGAAATGTTCATTATATATCCGTTTTACATCACTTTCTAGTCGTCTTATAAATATCTCCCCTGCATTACTCCCCCTATACAGCTCTAACTTATACCATTCATCGTTTACACTACACTCAATATAATAACTAAACGAGTATGGTTCGTGTTTACACGTTTTTATCGTAAACGGTTTTTTGGGATCTGGTTCAGCCGTATCTACCGGTACTAAGAGCGCTTTAAAATCTGCATATATTATGAATGGTAGAACCATTTGTTTCTGATAGTTCCGAAACGCGAGTATATTTTCCGCGTAGAATTCCCCGGTTATGTCTTTTTTTTGTTTCACGTCCGGTAATTTTGTATATACGAAGTTACAGTCGTGTGCCACGTGTCGGGTTAATTCCTCCTCGGATCTAAAGTAATACAAGCATGCATCACAAAAATACATTGCTCCGTTCCGCCGAGTTATTTGGTTGCTAGGTAAACGAGAAAAAATTTTTATCCATACGTAATGCTGATTATCTGTTTGGTTACTGACTAATAATAATAAATTAACATGGATTGCCTGTTTGGCTTTGGTGTAGTATAGAGGCCCCAATACCTCCGTGACACGGTGACCATTTCGATACGTATCGTCTAACCCATAAACATTAATGGAAATGTTGTTATTGGTCTCAAACGTTGCAATGTTCGTCAGCTTAACAGAGAACTGTACACCATTCCAGTTGAATAACGTTTGAAAATGAGGGTAAGACGTTGTCCGTTGTGGTAGACCCTTTGGTGTCACTAGTGCCGATACAACAGCAATTGTCATTATTTCTTACATTGACTATGGCTTGTTTATGTGCGATTTCAGCGGGGACAGCCATATATGCTAAACCCGTGGTGGTTGACCTCTATATATACGAATTGCACCAGGGACCATCCTAAAACAGTTGTTACTAATCTATTACACCATTACTCACACTTACCAGAATCTTTATGCTGAAATTCAGATTGCTTTGCATCCAATATTTCACTTAGTCTTTGGAAATACTCTTCTAACACCGTCCCAATACTTAGAATGTCATACTTAGTCTGAAAGGATTTCAGTTCTGTGCTTTCCCTACTGTTCAAAAAGTATAAACCAAATAGTTCCACATTACATTTTAATGAGTAGTGTTTCTGCAACTGACTTTGTACTACTTTCATTACGTTCCCTTTAACGTCTGCCATAAAGGTGGACACATCAGTATGCGTATTGCATGGAGACAATCGGTACGACACAATGCGTTGTTTAAACGCATTTCGAATCACTTCAACTCCAGTATCGACAAGCAAACATACATTTGCTTTATGCCTATTGCTTCTGAGGTGTCCTTGGAACGCATACCGAGGTATATCCATTGAACAATCAGTGCAGTGCACACTCTCGCCAATTTTTTTAGGTTGTTCCGGTTCATCGCATTGATCAGACTTCCACTTCCTTGAGTTTCTCAACCCTGATGGTCCGGGTTTCGCATTATCCTTCGCATAGTTTACCCCAGATGGTCCTGGTTGCACAAAGGAATCAGTAACATGTCCATGTACTGCTTTGTTATCGTCGGAAGCGATTCCTTGCATCACATTGCTCCCTGTGGTTTGGTTTTGTAACGAAACCTCCTGCATGCCAGATGGTGGAGTAGATACTGACATCCAGCATGCTGTTTTTTGATGTCTCAGTAAAGAATCCTTTCGAGAAAATTTCTTGAGACATTCACATTGGAACATTTTTGCTGCAACAAAGAAAGAATAATAACTATATGCTGAAGTGTAGGTTGATGTGAATAAGGGCACTATACGTGTTGGATAGCAAGGGTAGCCGGGAGAGATGCAATACGAAACTAACACTTACTATTCTTTGAAGACATGACGTAACACCGCTTTATAAGGTTTGAAACTTTACTTGGTGGCGCATAAAGACGGGAAGTGGAACCGCTCCGTCTTAAATACAAAATTTGAAGTGTTGGGGGAGTGGGGGGAAGTGGAATGAGGGGCAGAAGTGGTGAATCCGGACTCCCCCCTCCCTCAGATAACCTTGAAAAGGGTCTGAAAATCATTTTTTTTTGTGGGGGTAACACCTATAGTTTGCGAACGGAAAAAACACAAATGAGTCATACATCTACTTAAACTAGAGATTACAACAATATAAAAAGGACAAACATGAATTCTCCAGCAACGTCCTCAGCATCTTCTTCATCTGGCATGCCTCAGGGAAGCCTTTTTATACATATTTTCTTAATTCCCGATTTATTTATCTACTGAATATGAGATGTCAGCACCATTACCGATTCGCTACCTCAATTAAAAATATCAATGTTTACATTAGAAAAATTTTTGTTTACTTCTATATATATAAGTTCCAACTTAATCCTTCTTACACCACTGAAAATCCTTTTTTTTTACCTTCCAACCTAAGGTTGCTTTGCTTTAGACAGACAATGCTAACAATAATTATTACTTGTCATTATAAATCATTCATTGTTCAAAAACAATTCATTCATCATTAAAACTTTATTTGGGACAGATTATTACTTTTTAAAGAAAAATTTGTTCATAAAAAATGAATTATTACACCATTGAAGAAAAAGTAAAATTTATTGAACGCCATTACTCTGGCAATTCACTTAGAAATATTAGAGCTTTGTACTCGGCTAGTTATCAAAACCGGTAAATTCTAAGTGCAGAAACAATTTTTCTTCTTATTTATAACAGACTTATTTTATTTGTGCTCCTTATTGTATTTATCCTGACACTTACAAAGCTTATTAACGTTACCGGTTACGAAAAAGCCCTTAAGTTGTTCCTAATTTTTCTCGAAACCGGATGAACCAAATGTAAATGCAATTGTAACATAAGAAGCAGCCTTTTTTCCTTAAGAAGTTTTACATTTGACATTTTACTGTAAACTAATTAGGGGAGTCAATATTTACAATAGTTTATTTTAACATGGGTATTCCCTGTCTAGAAATTCAAGAGAATAGAGTGTAAAAGTTTATGCAAGCAGCTTTTTTTTTCTATACCTGTTTGTTGATGCGATGCATTATTTAGCGGTAAAAATCCTAAGGTGAAAGTTTTTTTAATGTTAACATTTTTTTAAAGAAAATTTACTTCTACATAACTTCTGTTTATCAAGATCTGTAATATAACGTAGGGCAAGTCTACAAATAATTAAGTATGAGTGAAAAAACATTAGTATTGGAATCTTTTAAGTTATTTCTGTTTTATTTATACCAAATTTCAACTTACTTACTACATTACGTGTTTACTTAAATACCTTTATAAATAAATATATACCTTAAACATACTACTATGATTTTTATACTTAAAATCTATACACGTCAATGTATTTAGTTTTTTACTGAAAAAACAAAAGTCATTAGAAAATAATGCAATAAGTTATATATATTTATTAAACTACCCTGTACCACTGTAACATCACTTTAATTGAAAGGTCATCTCTCTTTGCTGTTCAAGTATACCTAAACCGGATATAGCGGATAATGAACTGGTGTGGTTAGTACAAAATTAATTGATTTATCATATAATTTACATACGCTCTTTAATAATAACATAAAAATATTTCAGCTATACGTAGAAAACTAAATGCTCATGTTTTTTGCTGTTTTACATATTTAAACAACTTAGATAAATGTAAATAACTATTAGTAAATTATTACACAATTGTTTCTGCATTTTGTAAAAATACGTAACTAATAATAACACATTTGCCTACTGGAATTTTATAAGAGGACAGCATCTACCTTTGAAACAAATAAGATAACTTGCTATATTCCTTCATTTAAAAAAAAACTACTAAAACTGGGTTGACCTTTGTACTCTAAATTTATATCATTATTTTGAAACGATTGTTACGTGTTTATCG
>JARFJB010002111.1:950777-1015777 GCA_036346205.1 Vesta saturnalis
TGACCTTCAGGACAATCAACAATCTAGTAACTTTTCTAGTGACCTTGAAGGACTCGTTCAAGCATGACCTTGAAGAGGATTACACACCTGCGGTCTTCCCCTTAAAATAGGCAATGTTACTGACCTTGAAATCTAGTAACTTTTCTGGTGACTTTTTCCTAGATCTGGTGACAAATCTAGTGACAAAAGTGAGTCAGGATCGGCCTAGCTATACTACTAACACAACTGCGTTAGAAAAAAAATTTTTTTTGAGAATTAGGTGCAAATTTTAAATTTTCAGGAGCGCATTTTTCTAGGACTCTACAAACCCCCTCCCCCACATCTTCTCCTACACCCTGCCCCAGAGGAAGTCCACATCGACTCGTCTTTTATCTCTTTCCATAGAAATGTACATACATCTTTATTACATCACACACATTCAAACATACATCACTTTCATGGTTCAAGTACACGTCTATCGTTGTTTACACAACAATAATTGCAATTATACATTCCATTCTAGTACAGTGCTTGTAATTCTATTTGAATATAATATTACAAATCATACTGATAATACAATAGGTGCATTTTGCAATTGCATGCTTTTTACTCATTACGAGTACAATTCATTTAACATGAGTTGTAATTGTGTATATATATGTAAGATGTCTAAAGATGCATTGTGAGAGTTATTATTACTTTATTTCATGAAAAATCGTTAGAATCTATTTTAGAAAAAAACCGTATTTCAAATAGTTTCCAAATTTGTTAAACTATTGTTTTACTGTATCAAATTTCATATTGATGCTTACTTTATTTGGGAAAAATTAAAAATGTACGTTTATATCCTAATAGTAAAAGAAGACCTTAAAGTTTTTCCACATTTTTTTTTTAGTTTTGGAACTGCTATCTTTTGCGCTGTTATTTGTTTAGTCCATATACAAAAATTCAGAATTTTTGGGTAAAGGATTATCGAGTTGTGATTTATTAAGCGATTAAAACCGTATACTTACATATAACTGTCATTGAGAAAATATATATTTTTTTAACTTTTTTTAGCTTTGAGAAAATGTTGTGATTTATTAAGCAATTAACATCGTTTACATAAACGACAATTTTATTATTAAGTATAATTTTTCTCAATTTTTTTTTAGTTTTGAGAACTGCTATCTTTTGCGCTGTTATTTGTTTAGTCTATATACAAAAATTCAGAATTTTTGACTTAACGATTAAACTGCTATGATAAAAAGAGTATATTTATTCATCTTAAAACATTTCAAACACACACATAAAATTGCTTACTTCTACATACCTACGATGTTTTTCCCCTTTTCTTTGTAATATGTTTTATGTGATAATTTATAAGGTTACAATGTCATTTCTTCCTACATAATTTGTATAATTTAATAAATCATGATAAGAAACTCGTTTAATATGAAAATTCAATTAAACCATATGGAAACTTATTTTAAATTGTCTTTTCACTTGTAATTTTCACTTTTTCTCCTTCTATGCCTACACACACTTTATTTATTTTTTTTTCAAATGAATACTGTTGAAGTGCCTTTTCCTTATGCAATATAACATGCACTACTGTAATTACTTATTTACTAAAGCGTCTTTCATTCAAATTACAATGCCCCTTTATTTCATACTTTTCATGGCACATTCACTCGAAGTTGCATCATTTTCTTTTTTAGCTCATACAGCTCTAAATCAACCCTCAACTTTTTTATTTCCTTGATTAACACCTCGAGTCTTTTCCTTCTCTCATCAATACTTAATAATTCTTTTTCTCTTCTTATCATTCTTATTACTTTCACCATTTCTAGCAATAAAAAGTTTACTGAATCATGCAATCCCGGAGAAGCCTTTTTATTATAAACATGCATCCTTTCAAAACTGGTAACCTACTCAAAAAACTTTTAGATTTCTAAGAATGATTACCTTGCAACTTCTATTTTTAGCTTTTCACCTTGGACTCTTCGAGGGGAGCCTGGATTGGTTCAGTACCCCTCTTTGGTGCTCGCACTAAAACATCATGCAATATGCATGGTTTTTCTTTTTTTAATGACAGTCTTGATTTTAAAATGGTTTGCATAGCGTTCGTAACGTCTGCACCCATCTTCATCTTCAAACCTCCCGTTCATAGGTATTTAGAGAAACAGTCGATAACTACCAGTATGTATCTGTAGCCCTTATTCTGTTTGGTGTAAGGTACAAATTCAGCTCCCATAGGACCTCCAAATCTTGAATCAATTCATGCATGTTGTTCCAGTATTTGTATTCAAACGGTCGCCCAATTTCTTTGAATATTGTAACTTCGCTCCCCTTTTCCTCTTTCACCACCACTTTCTCCAGTAAGGGCTTAATTATCCCTGTATATTTTTTGACACGTGTACCTTTCAATTGTTCATCCGGGTTGTTATCACGACGAGCTGCATTAGTTGCAATTAAGATTGTAGTGTATAGTTCGCCTCGTCTTCGCTAGTTATTAGACGTTTATCTGGTTCATTCATTATTATTAGATCATAGAGACCGCTCGTGCCATTACACCGAACCCCCTTAATAACCAAATCCTTTCCGTCTATATTTACCGGTGTCTTGCCAATTGGCCGCTTATCGCTTAAAATGTCGTAAAGAACTCCATAAGTGGTATCAATTGCATTAGATGCACCACTCAGCATGCGCTCTATGTATATCCGTGGTAATGGATCATATTGTTCCAGAAATTCTCTCGATGCAGCAGTATTGAGTATAATAGAATCGGTCGTAGTCGCTACATGTTCTTCTTCTTCTTCTTCCACTTGAGGTGTAATTTCTCTAATCACACTAGTCTCGAGGAACGATGGTGTCTCTTGACGCAGAGGAATTCTTTGAAAATACAAAAGTTGTGCGTGAAAAAAATTGTATCTTGCCAATGACGCGATTATATGTACGTAAACGTTGTCAATTGCTTACATTAATAAATCATAACTCGGTAGTCCTTTACCCAAGCAACTCTCTTCATTATGATGTACCTTTCAATGATAACATGTTTACCATAGTTTGTGTCGATAGTATTCACATCAATCACTTTATATTTTGCACACACCTCCAAGTCTTTTACGTTCGTGAAGGATTTACAGAAAGTGCTACTGTTCAATGCAGATAGATCCATTTATTTTTGACAAATTCTGTCCTGTTTAATAGCATAAACTTTGATGCAGTCAGCTCAAAGAAACAGATACCTATTTTTTCCAGCAACAGGCAGAAACCGCTCAAAACAGCTTCCCCGGTTTACGAAAACAGCTCAAAAACAGACCTAAAACCGGTACCCGTTTCTCAAAAACAGGTAGCTGTTTCTCAGAAGCGGTAT
Source organism: Vesta saturnalis (assembly GCA_036346205.1). Lineage (NCBI taxonomy): Eukaryota > Metazoa > Arthropoda > Insecta > Coleoptera > Lampyridae > Vesta > Vesta saturnalis. Next base: position 954,115 of record JARFJB010002111.1, read on the forward strand.
CTGTTTCCGGCAGACTGAAAGCAGTTTAGGTTCTCATTATCCAAAAAAAAAAATTTACTACACCAACGAATTTATTTCAACTGCTGCTTATAATGCTAATTGCAAATCACATAAGCTACATATCGATGTAATTAAAGAACAAAACTTGAAATACACTTCTGAACCGTCGGAAAATTATGAACATTTCACAATATATAACTGGATTCTAGAAAACGTCGAAAAAGGTCGGAGATTTCAAGGCGAACGGTTAGGTTGAACAAGAGGACCTGACTCGGGGAAGTGGCCATCAGTTAAGTTTGAGGACTACATAAACACTTTAGGCCTAATATATAAGATCATTAGGTATTAAAAAAATTATGTACATAAAAAAACGTATGTATGTATCAGTATGTTTTTTTATTAATAAATAATACAAATTACAATTGGTCTTTTATTATTATTCTTACAGAAATTACATTCTACGTTAGTTCCTTAAGTACACTATATTACAATAAGTTATATTCATAGTAGTCGGTACCTATACAAGCAGGACATTTATATCCGTTATTAAACGAATAGTGATGCTTTCTACAGTAATTTAACTGTTACAAAGTGCTTGTTGTTCTTACTGGCATTATTGAATTATAAATGAGCTTATTGCCTTACAATAATATGCTTATAAAACTACATTATCATCATCGATCCATGAATATTCGTTTAATCCCAACCACTTTACGTACACTTCATTCTTTTTACGTCGAATGACCTTTTCCACCAAATACACATACGGATATTTAACCTTTTTATCAAAAAAAAAATTTTACACAAATGTTTATTCTTAGATAACATTTTAAATTATCTAGTTCTTCTTTGAAATACTCACAAAAGCGTTGAGGCAATACATGCCAATAAGATATGTACATATAGATGTCAGTTAATAAATCTTTATTAGAATTTCACTACAATTTTTTCATATAAATGATATACATGAGCCAAAGAACAGTAACAAGTGTTTTGTGTATGAAAAAAACAGCATGGATGAAGTTTGGCTAAAGTAGGTTGTTCTTCAAACACCGTAATGCGTTGTTTTACAAATTTTTGAATAAAATCAGCTTTCTCTCGTCCTTTAACGTACACCTCATCTGTTGTTGATATGAAATCACTAAGTATACGAGGGAATAGACGTGGAGAAGTATATCCATATTCCCGCTTGATAAAGTGGTGGTTGTGAATTAACCAGTTAGCTTATTTTTGAAATTCACTATCCAAGGTGTGCCATGGAAATGGAGGCTTGAATGCGTAATGAGAAATTTGCTCTCCATTATATATCGCTAGTTCCTTAGGAGAAAGATGTTTCTTGCTGTTTTGAATCCTTGCACATCAATTATAACAATCATTACTTTTCTATATTTGTCTGGTTGTCTTCGTTAGCGCGTTGTCTATGCGCTAATGCCATCGTGCAGTATTTCTACATGCTACATTTAAACAAATAGAACTGATTTTCTGGTTAGGTTTACACACACACTATTACAACAGTAAATACGTAAGCGATTTTAATGTGCAAAAACAGTGCTTTAACATATATACTTTTTAGAAAAACATGATGTTGAAGCGAATGATATGTGATTATAAAATTTAAACTTATATAGAAGGGTAGACTCCACGAGGATACCCGAGCAATACCGAGCATGCACAAAGTCAGTTACATGTGTCATTGGTTAAGAATGCTTATTTTGCTATTCCTAAGAACCTTGAAGAGTCTAACATAAGAACTGTAATATGATACCTTCTCAATACCTAGTCAATAAAATTTAACCTTGAAGATTGGTTTGTATGAATTGTAATATGATACCAATAAATTTTAACCATGATGAGCTTAGCCAATATAGCTGCAGACACCATATTATACGCTACATTTTTTTAGTCTCATCCATAGCAGCTCTCTTCATTATGATGTACCCTTCATTTAATCAAAAAATAGAAGACCTTTTCTTTGCAACAAAAAATATATAATTTATTTCGAAACAATTATACATAGATATATATGTTATTATTATTATTATTTTTTTACAGAAATGTTAAATTAGGCGTCTTTCCTACAGTTCCGGCGCTGGTAATGTATACGTCATTCTCAACCAGATATTGCTTAAACTTTTCAATGCGATCTTCTTTTTTGAACTATTCATAAAATCCTAAGGGAAGTATGCACTTAAAGTTCTGGATTTCAATGATAATATGTTTACCATAATTTGTGTCGATGGTATTCATATCAATCACTTTATATTTTGCACCCACCTCCAAGTCTTTTATGTTCGTGAAGGATTTACAGAAAGTGCTGCTGTTCAATGCAGATAGATCCATCTTTACTGATTTGAGAACGCTTATGAATTATAGTTGACACCGGAACTGTCCTATATATTACTGCATCATGATTTTGATGGTAGAGGGGAGAGTGTACTTTGATAATTGTATCGATAGGCTAATCTGCATCTGATGAGGATGAACTGCTATCATCAGGAGATGCTGTCCATTTTTTTACATCGTTGCAAAACTGATGCAATTGCACAGCTTTCAGTTCTTCTACAAAGCATGTTCTACATATTTTCTTTAAATTTAAAAACTTTTCACATATCGTTACTCCTTTCTCATATTTTTTCACTAGGACGTTACACTCCGCTTCACTATAATCACCTCGCCCGTAAACCGCCTCATCTTCGGCATCGAATACTAATGCCGAAAATTCTTGCTTCAAGCGTTCCACCGCTGTTCTCAGGTCAGTTGCTTTGGTCCATTGCTCTTGAGCGTATGCCATCCACATGTTTTACACAACACTCACTACTCATTATACTATTTCCTTATATTGTTACTCTAAACTACGCCCACTATGTTACATTAGTGCAGATATGAACCATCTCTTTGATTACCAATCTGGTTACGCGCATAAGCTACTTTCAACGATGATGCTGTCACTATACTTTTTAGCTATAACGCGATCACCTTTTAGTGAGGACATGAACCGAGCATTTTTAGCTATGATATACAGATCAATAACCTTTGACCTTGACTACACTATTTTTAGACTTCTAAGAATTGTAATATGATGAGCAATTTCTATGTTTAGCTTCTGACCTTGACATACAAATTTCCCGCCAAAACGTTTGGCCTCAGAGTGACCTTGTAATATGATGAGGATGGTGACATTGCAATTTCTATTTTTAGCTTGAAGTGGAGTATTCACCTTCAATGAACTCATGACCTACTTTTTATGCATAGCTTACGAGATCGTCGTCGTCGTCGTGACCTTCAAGTGGAGTAGATTTAGATTTCTACGAATTGTAGTATGATGACCTAGCAATTTCTATATTTAGCTTTAAATTTTGATCTAAATGTGTCCTTGATTTGAGTACTTCTTACACGTTTAACTTGTTAAATACCCACCTTGTCCTACTTTTAGTTTAGAAACACTAAGAAGTGTCATACGATACCCCTACAGATCAATAACCTTTGACCTTGACCACACTATTTTTAGACTTCTAAGAATTGTAATATGATGGTGACATTGCAATTTCTATTTTTAGCTTCTGACCCTGACATACAAATTTTCCGCCAAAACGTTTGACCGCAGAGTGACCTAATATGATGAGGATGGTGACATTGCAATTTCTATTTTTAGCTTGAAGTGGAGTATTCACCTTCAATGAACTCATGACCTACTTTTTATGCATAGCTTACGAGATCGTCGTGACCTTGAAGTGGAGTAGCTCCTGCCTTACATTACTACTACCGGTATATGCAATGTGTACGATGACCTTGACCTTGAGCTAACCTACTCAAAAAACTTTTAGATTTCTAAGAATGATTACCTTGCAGCTTCTATTTTTAGCTTTTCACCTTGACCTTTTTATATTTCTAAGAAATGTAATATGACACCACCGTAGGTCAATAACCTCTGGCATTGAAAACTATTTTTAGATTTATGATTACCTTGCAACTTCCATTTTTAGCTTTGACATTGACCAGCTCCAAAATTTTAAATTTACCGCCTAAAGTTTGACCTTGAAAGAGCTCCAAAAGCTTCCGTTTTTCACCACCAGAGGGCGAGTGACCTTGAACTGGTCCAGAACCGGCCCTATATTACTACTCACCTAGGAAACGAAATACTAAGGTTTTAAAATTTTAAGTCTTTCGGGATTGTACACTTTTCTTAATAAAACTTTATATATATATATATATATATATATATATATATATATATATATATATACATATATACATGTATATATATATATATATATATATATATATATATATATATATATATATATATATATATATATATATATATATATATATATATCCTTCATTCAACCGTGCGTCCGTACATTACAAAATTACATGCAATCCCGAGTCCTCCGTAATTCTGGGTCCGTATACGGACGCAGGATTGTTCGCCAATGTTAAACGTTTGCGACGGGGGCGAATTAGCTTACACAATAAAAATTGGGTGGTCGCCAACTTGAGAGAATTGTAAAATTTATTAGTATAATATAGTTCGAGAAATTTCCGTTGCGGGGCACTGGTTAATTTTGCAATATACACCGTTTCTATATACAAAATTTACTCTTTCGCGTATTCTGCGACCGACGCGTATGTCTAATTTTATAAAACAATGGATACTGCTTCCGTAACTGTGTCAACTCTGTATTGACTTCTCTAAAAGAACGATTTTTTTAAATTACACCGTCTTTATATATATAAAATTTACTGTTTCCCGTATTCTGCATCCGAAATGAAATTTATACCTTGAGAAAGTGGGGGTTACTTTTGCACAAGAACGCGTGAACTCAGTCCTCAATATTTCTAAAGCACTTACCTAGTGTAAGACATCTTTTAAAATGTCGCAGTTGCGTACAAAGAGAATGTTAAAAATGTGTGAGACTAATGAAAGCCCTGTTACGTTGCCTACATGGGAAACAACAAAGGGGTTGTCCATAGCGCAAAGGGATATTGCAACTAATAGTAAGAAATTAATTACCTCTACTTAATATTATAAGTAATGTTAATTGAAATTTATTACAAGATTGGTACGAATGTACAAGGGCAGCGAATAAACCACTTAAAATGGCACCTGTACTGCAACGTAATTCTTATAAAAATAGTACTAGATTCGAAGATAGGCCGGCTAAAATTTCTTCAGGAGCACCAGATTATATCTACAAACATCGTATGAGAATCGTGAATACACCACTTGATGACATACCCACAGTGCCTGAAACCTCAGTTGCAATACCCGAGACCGCATCTGCAAAACCTGCAGGCACATCTACAGGAGCGGAACTCAATTTTACATTAGGCGGTAATTCTTTTCAACATTTAACCTGCATGCACTAATTTGAATAATTCTTGTTTTTACTTTATCGTTTGTATGTAAGCAAGAGTTTTAAAGAGCAGTAGGTAAACAATTGAGTTTTGCGAACGCAAGTGTCTGTGTGTAATGGTTATTTAATTGTCAATGTAATAGTAACCGACCTTTGTTCGGAAAAACTCTTTTAACATCAAAACTTTTTACGATTAGTTAAGTACCATTGCTTAAACACATTTAGAATAAGAATTTGTATCTTACAGATTACGGAAATCTAAATTAACTTTATTCGCTAATTATCTTAACTTCTAATTGGTGTTGAGATATTTCTATTATAATTAATGCACAAGACAAATTTGTGAACGGAAGAATGTTAAAGTATGCAAAATTTCTAGCTTCGGGAATGTTTTGTGTTGAATAAAGATTAACATTGATTAACTAATATGAGGAATATGTCCAATATATGTCTAAAATGAAACTAGTAAAATGTTTTAAAATCCATGGTCAACATCACCGACCTTATAAATAATTATGCCCAGTATCCCTCTATAGTTGTGTACAAATATTAATGCACACACAGCTTGGAACAAATCCTACAAAAGCAGTCCAATTCATTAAAAGTATATGATAATTTTGCTTAGGTGTTAATTTATAATTATCTCATGTATGAAGTCATATCTTATTAGTACTATAAATATAAACGCAATTTCTGCTATTCGCAGTTTCTGATGCATTGCTTTATCGTATTACTTATTCCGTTGTTATTCCGTACCACTAGAGCGCCGATTAAAAAGCATTTATTTTTGGAAAATAATCGCTTACAATAAGCCCTTAAACTTGAAAAAAGAAGGCAAAAACAGAAACCAAAATAAGCACTTAAAAAAGCTAGATAAGCACTCAAAAAACGCTAAAAAAACAAAAAATTCAACCGATAATTTCAGTAGAAATTTTATTGACAAATTAAAAAAACTAAATACCAACACAGAGTTTGTAACTTAAAATAAAAATATTAAAGTGCATGACAAATAATAAATACATAATTAATCACCAATATTGCAAAAGCAATTTATGATAATGTATTTTTCCAAATTTTCCGTCGAAAGAGATGCTCTACGGCCGGTTAAAATATTTTTGTAGATAGAGAAACTTCTTTCTACGTCCACCGACGTTACTGGTGCATATTTAAATGCATTAATTTTGTATTAACTAGCTCTACAATACGTCCACGCACATCCTGTGTATGCTGTATGAAATTATGTACAACTTTTATAGAATCCACGAGCGGTAGATTCTTCTTTTCTAAATTGTCGATAGATTTCTGACATACCAGTAATTTGCTTTCAAGAATTCCAAATTTTGTAGTAACAGATCATCTTTTAAAACTTCTTGGCACTCTTTAATTGATACTGCAGCAGTTTCAGGTAGTAAATCACACATGAACCTTTTAAATTTTTCTGTGTATTCTGCGTAAAACATGGCTGCTTTTAACCAAGTGCCGCATCTAGTGAGAATGGGTTCCGGCGGTAAAGGGACATTTGGCAACTGATCTTTATAAGCTTGAATCCTAAGACGTGCCTTTAGAAAAATTTTCTTTCCGTTTTTAATTAAGAGATAAACAAGCGGAAATTGAAGTGTTATTGTCTCAGATATTCGAGCTAATCCATATGCAAGGCATGTACAGTAAATCATATTTTCATAAAAAAAATTCAAAACACTGGCCGCTTTGCCCATGTAGGCCGCCGCATCAGTTACCATTAACAGTATTTTTTCATTTGGCACGCTATCTGCAGGAATAAAGTAGTTAAGCTTTCCTGCACAAATCTAGCAATTGTGGAATGATTGGTTTTTTCCAATTCTTTGCAAGAAACCAGGATTGCTCATTATGTAAAATACCGACAAGTATATTAGGCATATATAGCCCACAGCTGTCGGTGGTTTCATCTACGCTGATCCAAATCAGATTATTGCCTATATGTTGCTTTATTTGTTCGAGCACATTTGTATACAGTTGGTCCATGTAGTTCTTCCTCAATGAACTCTCGCTCGGAATTTCCCTCTTGCAATATTTTTTAAGAAAATTTTTGTAGTGTACATTTTCCAATTTTTTTAGAGGAATATTAGCCGCGATCATGGCACCGCAGAGATCAGAAGCAAATGTTTTTTGATCATAAAATTTTATCGCCAATGCTACTGATTCTGCTAGCGTTCGCTGCTTACTTCCACATTTATCCTGTTTATGAATAGCTGTTTGAATATGTTGACTTACATTATGTTTCTTTTCAGCGGAAATCTGTAAAACCATATTTCCTTAATCATTAAACTTAAAAATGTATTTCGACATACCGTTTTTATACACAATCTGCAGAATATTCTATTGTTTCCTATTGTTAATTCTGGATAATTTTCTATCCATGTGAAAGGAAACTCCTTATCTTTAACTTTTGGCATTTTAATTATTGATGCTGTTCACTAAACAAACTAAACACTCGCCTCTTACAGCTGCGAAAATGAAACTAAGTTAAAGAATAAAGATAAAATTGACTTGTTTTGGGGGTAGTCGGTGTCTGTAGCAATGGACACGTGTTGGATTGTAAACAAAACGTGTCGGTTATTCCGATCATTCGGGTGTGCTACAGATAAAAGTCGTTGACGCGCTCTTTGATATCAGTGGTAGCTGTTTGGACAATAAATAAAAATTTAAAAAAAAAGTCAAAATAACCACCCAAGTGGTAAAAAAAGCGCTAAAGAAGTATTTATGCCAAGAATATGAAAAAGAAGCAAAATAAAGCAAATTATCTGAAAAAAAGCAAAATAAAATTGCTGTCAAAATTTTCCATTTTTTGTGAAACGTGTAAATCCAAAAGCATTTGGAACTGCTTATGTTATAGACAAATAAGCAAAATGCTATAAATCCGCGCTCTACTTAGCACCTTGTCGTATTATAAATTCTGGGATTTCTCATTATGGAACTAAATTAAATCCATTTTCGCATTTTTATATAATTAGTTACCAAGGCAGGGCCGTAGCCATGAGTTTTGGATAGCAAGGGTCCGAAGAGAAAATGTAGCTCCCTTGTTGTACGTTCGTTAATTATTATTAGTTATAATTTTCCTGCGACTGTATTTACTGACAATTTATTACAAATACAACATTGTTAAGCCTACTTTTCTTTGATTTTCATTAGTTCGAACTTTACCTCCAATATTTGGTCACGCATTTACAAAAGCATTATACATAAAAAGGTTGATACACTGTAACGTTTTTAGGTGAGGACCAAATGGAAACCGATTCTGTAATACCACCGTCAGGAAATAGCGAAAGTGAACCAGAGCCTTTCTCTTGTAGTAGTTCATACTTCGAAAGTTCAGAAAGTAGTACTGCTAGTTTCGAAATACCCGTTATCGATAAAATAAAATACTGGAATAATCCGCCTGTAACATTTGATAATAATTCAAAAATAGTGGGAGAAAGAAGCAATATTGACGGCTTAGGAATTCGTATAATCCAAGAAATTGAACATTTGGAGAATGAACCATTAGATAGACAAATAATTGAAACCCCTAACGTGAATTTCGAAAAAAATTATAATTGCAATAATTCTTTGTCAAACATAAAAAACAACACGAATGAAAGTAGAAAACCAGATTTATGCTATTTCTGTGAAACCGAAGTATTAAATTTCGCTCGCCACCTTAAAAGAAACCACATATCAGAATTTGAAGTGTCAAAAATATTTCCTCTTCCCGCCAAATCGAAGGAAAGGAATGATTTAATAACAGATTTAAAAAGGGAAATTTTTTAAATAATTCCCAAGGTAACTTCAAACTTATGAAAAGCAATAAATATTTGTTTGGTGCGAACTCCAACTATGTACCATGCAAAATATTTTTTGGGTTTTTTTTCTTCCAAACAGTTATACAGACATGTAGACTCAGGGATGGTGCAATCACGGAGTTTTTACACTTAACTGATTCCCAGAATGTGATGCTGGGCAGCATAAATGTTGATAAAGAGTTAGCAAATGTTGTATTTCCCAAAATAATGCCTGGTAAAATATCACTAGTGGCGAAAAAAGATAAATTAATTTGCATGTTTGGGGCTAGATACCTCAAATGTCACCGCGAGAAACATTTCGTCAATGTGTGTTCAAGGAAAATGCGCGAACTATCTCGGATGCTAATAGAAATGAAAAAAATTAAACAATCAATAATATCCCTATTCGATGGATTACGACTAGAAAATTTTGATCTTCTTGTAGAATATGCCAAGATTATAGGGAAATTTGATCCTGCCACAGACAGTTACAGGTCTCCTACATACGCAATGAACATACAAACTTCTTTTAAACAGTGCTGCGATATAGCGATACTAAATGTTCTAAAGCAAAAGCAAGTAAGCAGTTCTGTAACAGCTGCTGAAACTGAAAGCAATTTTAAGACTCTTAAACAGTTATTAGAAGATTCGTGGCGATTTGAGATATCCACCAAAGCAGCAGCCGATCTCAATATGTAAAAGTGGAATAAAGTTTCAATTATACCGCTTGCTACGGATTTGAAAATTTTCAAAGAGTTTTTAGAAATAAAATGAGCTGATTCGTTTCCAAAATTAAACAAAAATTCAAACGATTTGCAATCTTATCAAATATTACTCGAAACTGTGTTTTGCCGCTTATTGCTTCTTAACAGAAAAAGAATCGGGGAGCTACAAAGGATGCCTCTAAATGCTTATGTCGATAACACAGGAATCCAAAACTACGAGGAATTTTCCGATGCGGTGACTGCTACAGAAAAAGATTTACTAAAAAGATTTAAGAAGGTGGTTATTAGGGGGAAACGTGGTAGAGGTGTTCCTGTGTTGTTTGCTTTGGAACTTCAAGAACACACCAACAGGTTGATTAAATTACGACCTCAATTTGTTTCTGAAAATAACCTTTTTTTGTTTGCAAATTTGAAAACAAAAACGCCAATAACAGGCTATAAAGTTTTGGAAAAATACGCTAATCAAAGTGGAGCAAACAATCCAAGGGCATTAACATCGACCAGATTACGAAAACATTTGGCTACTATATCGCAGCTATTTTGTTTGTCCGAAAACGATATAGAACAGCTTGCCACATGTATGGCTCACACGCAGGGTGTCCATAAACAAGTCTACAGATTGCCAGACGACATCTACCGGACGGCAAAAATATCAAAACTATTACTATTAAGGAAAAGGGCAAGCTGCACAGTATAAAGGAATGGCTCTGAATGATATTGAACTCGATTTAGATTTTGAAGTTAACGACACTGATAATGATGCTAATGAACGTGATGATAACATTTTACATGATGAACCAGACAATCTGTTTACTAATGAACCGTCCACTTCAAATTCAGTAATAACGTCAGTATTACCTAAAAATCAAAATCGGTCTAAAAAATCTCGAAGAGAATTTGTACCTTGGAAAGACGAACAACGAAAAATTGCTAAAAAGTTTTTTGAACAACACATAAAAAACAAAAAAACCCCAAAGAAGCACGAGGTTGATATGCTACGGGAGCAATATCCGAATGTATTTATTAACAAATCGTGGCAACAAATTAAGGTTTTTGTGCAAAACGTTTATACAAAAAAATGTTAAAAGTGCTATGTTTTAACATTTATGAATTTATTCATTCTTTTTTCTCGAAATGGAACTCTATTTAATTAGTATATAGAAAAAAACACCAACCACCTCCACCAAATAATTAGATTTTATTATCTAAACTGCTTGATTGTGAGCATAAATTTGTTACATGTTTCGACCCTCATAGAATCATTATCAAGTATCTTAACATCCTAAATTCTTAATAATTTAAACAATGGTCCGATATAATTAATAACAACAACTTCCTTTAATGACTTGATTCCAAATTGTAGTACTGCTAAAGTTTATCCAATTTATTTTTAAGATCAACACTACTCCCGTATTCTTATATAACTCAGAATTTCATGTAGGAAAACTAAACTAAACTTTTCTTCTTCTAACATTATGGCGGAAAACGTTGACCTGGTATATAATCGCCATTTAGACTATTGCAATTTATATTGTTTATTTAATCTGAAAGTTCTCCGTTTGTTACTGAGTTGGATTATTATTTTTTCTATGTTTTAAGTTGAACATTTGACGTGTCAAGAATAATAAAAGTTTAGTTTAGTTTTCCTTCATGAATTTTGGAGTAATATAAGAATAAGGGAGTAGTGTTGATCTTAAAAATAAATTGGATGAATTTTAGCAGTACTATAATTTGGAATCAAGTCATTAAAGAAAGTTGTTAATATTAATTATATCTGACCATTGTTTAAATTATTAAGAATTTAGGATGTTAAGATACCCGATGATGATTCTATGAGGATCGAAACATGTAACAAATTTATGCTCACAACCAAACAGTATAGATAATAAAATCTAATTATTTCGTGGAGGAGATTGGAGTTTTTTTCTTTATACTAAGTGCTGTTTTATTTGTATTTTCAATAATAAGTTGCAATGTGTTTACTTTTGAGTTCTGGTGTTGTGTAATAAAACAGGGTTGAGATTTGTTGATGTCCCGAGCCTGACTAAAATTTCGTAAGGATACGTAAATTACTTTTTATTACGTACTTTTTTTAAATCTCAATCGTATTCCATATTTATGTGGAAAATGTAATTTTTAGAATAAAACTAACGATTGCATATTCAGTTCCACCGCAAGTATGCAATGTGTACGTGCCATATTTTATATAATAATTAGTGAAAATTGATCGTTTTATAATTTACTTAATAATCTGTTTACTACATGCTTACCATATAGTACATAGTAAAATAATATGACATTAAAGTTTCTTGTACATATTGTTTGTTTCTTTTTTGCTATTGACTTTCCTACCCTGTTTGTAAGGTAAGTTGGCGTAAGTAACATTGACTACATTTTACAATTTTCTTAGGTCTTGTCGATACTACAAGTTCCAATACATCGTTATGGTTTTTTTAGTCACGATAGATTACAAAGTTACGGCAAAATTGTTTTTCCTTCTTTTTAAATACAAATATTAATACATTGCGTTACTACATTTTTGAGCATTTAGAGATATTCATAGCACATACCCAATAAAAGTATAGTGATTCAAATCAATGCAGGTAATAGCTTATCAAATGATGGTCGATTTTCGAGAGTTTCATGTTTTTTGGAGGTTCCCCACCAGAGACACAGAGCTTCGAACTTCGGTTATTTTCTCAAATTTACGATATTCACGCTTAGGTCACAGGAGAAGGGTAAATATCGTGGTGGTGAATGTTACTGTGTAAACTCCCTTGGAGTAGGGTAACATCTGGTATAAATTTGAGCTTTTAGAAATCACTCATTTATTGCAAAATAAAATCGTCAAAATAGTATTTTTGAATAAATTGGGCCTAAATTTTGTCAGTTAATCTAAGCGTCTTTTATTAGAAGTAGTTTAATGTTAGTTATGTATGAAAAAAGCCTCATTCCATATCTACAATGTAGTTTTTTAATTACATCTCTAACTTTTTTAGTTCTTGAATCCGTAAAAGCTCCTTTTTCAGGGTTTGAGTATTGACAGAGACAGAATAATGGTTGCCATAAATAAAGAGAGAGAACAAAAATAATATTATTGATTTTATTAATGCGTTATATGTAGTAACAATATATCAAAATATAAAAATTTCCTAAATTGGTCGAACAACCATCATTGGATGATTTCCGATGGAATGACACCATAACATTTCATTCAGATGAATTAACTATTTACACCTACCCACTTAAATATATCAATTAGCCTACATAAACGTCTTAACCTGTGATGACAATAAAAATATTAAATATTAAATAAACCGGGCTAGTTAAAAAAAACAAGAATACATTCTTCTCATACAATTAGTAATTAACGTTCTTAATAAATGTACAACGTTTTTATGCATCTCTAAAATTTGTAATTAATGGTAAAGTGTGATATGGCAACGTTGGGGAGTTGAGATACAACACTCAATAAAACTCAATATACATTGAAGAAGCACAAAGCGCTGGGAGATAAACCGGAGTATATGAGGACGTCGTGACACACTAAGCATAAAGGGACGCCCCACTACACGAATCGTAAATTCACCATTATACGACAAGTTTTGTAATATATTTTACCGTTTTCTGATTTTGCAGTGATGAGTCATCCACTATATTCTTTTAAGTTTAAATATACATCACCCGTTCATGGAGACGCTGTATTGACGGCATAGTGAAAGGACGCGACAATGATACAGAGATGTATATATTTATATATATATATATATATATATATATATATATATATATATATATATATATATATCTGTGTGTGTGTGTGTGTGTGTGTGTGTACGCAACAGCGTTGAAAACGAGAAAGTGCATCCTATAGTATACGTGACCTTGAAGAGCATCCTCCTATATACCTTTACCCGCCATGTATTGGGATACTCCTGCAGGTTAATTTTTTAGGACTTGAAAATTGATACCAACACATATTAGCCATTGACCTGGATAAAAATCTATTTGATAGCCCTACGGGTGATTTGTAGGAATTATGACCCTGACTCAGCCAAGAATTACTTGAACAATGGAACGACTTTGTTTCTAAAATTGATTTCTTAAACGTGTGACCTTCAAATGGTGGAGAAACAGTTACCTGTGTTGCCAAACCGCTATTTGTATTTGGGAAACGGCTATATGTCTTTGGGAACGGGATCCGGTTCTTAGGAAACTTCTTCATCCTGGTGGTTTAGGGCAGTAGTATTATGAAGCCACATACTGTAAGCATAATCTTTTTATTACAGTTTAGCCAACACAAGAACTTTGACTCACATATTAGCATAAACAACGACAATCTGTATGATTCTCCCGACTTTGAGAATTAACGTCTTAACTCAGCCAAGACTTGCTTGGGTGACCCTGAGGAATATACGTAGGTCATGTGTATGATGGCCATGAAGAACATCCTCCTACATACCAAGAATCGCACGGTTCTACAATGAGCTTAAAAAAATCTATCTAATACCACTGACCTTGAGAATTGTATTAAATGAATTAGCACCTCGACTCGGTAAAGAATTGCTTGGTGACCTTGAGCACTGTGGAGTAGCCCATATTTGGCCTACGTAAATCCCAGACACATGAGTTATGCAATTTGAGGGACCTACTTCTGAGGTCAATGAACTAATTGCCTGACCTTGAGCACTTCCTGTCATGTGGATTTGGAATTTCCCGCCACATTAACACATGACTTGGTGCCTTTGAAAATTTCCTGGCACACGTGACTTGGACTCGGCCAAATTCCGAGAATTTCTTGATGACCTTGAAGGCTTTGATGATGAGGACTTTGATGCAGAGAACGTGTGCTTGAAAATGATTGACTTTGAAGTAGGGAATGTGAGTCCCCGTACCTTGAAGAATATAGGCAGGCACTGGGCCCTTTGGAAACTTTGAAATAGGCAATATGACCGTGTAAACACGTAATGTGTACGATGACGTCGAAGAATAAGTAAGTAATGTGAGCGACCTTGAAACCATGTACTTAGAGGTAGAAAATATGAAAACTATTGACTTTGATGTGAACAATCTGTACGGGAAGATTATTGTTATTATCAAAAGTGGATTAAGATCACCCTAGCTATACTACTGACGCGACAGTATTCCTCATCACTTATATTTTCATCGCGCATTCTGTCGTAGAATTTATCATAGGAGGGTATGGTAACATCATCAAGTTTACTAAAACTGTCTGCTTACGCGTAGGGGAAATAACCTTTTTTTCATTATCATCAACAAAATATTTCCTTACCTCTACACATTGTTCCTATGATAAATTCTGAGATAGGGTATCTAAGGATGATGCCATGAACGTACAACTATCAACGAATCTTAAACTAATATATTTCTTTTTCCTACGACCACGATTGTTTATAAAGTCATCCACGATAATATGTTTACTAAATGTTATGTCTTTTTGCTATTATTAGGAAGTACGTTAATTTCTTCCGTTTCACTCGATAAATGCTTGACGAAGAGGTGTACATAATAACCGGATAAATTATGTAGAAAAACTGGGATAAATGAAGGTAATTGATAGTGTAAATTGCAATTCGAATGTGCTGCACCACAATATTTATCAGTGACGACGACAAATTTAAAAGTAAGAGATCAGTGACAGTGATCTCGTACTTTTAAATTTGTAAGATTATCCGTAAAAATCCCATCGCATGTATAGCAATTTAGACTTTATTCATGCATCACCTCTCGTTCGTCGGTGAGTGGCAACATCGGAACAACAATTCTGAAATGTTCATTATGTATTCGTTTTACTTCACTTTCTATTCGCGTAATAAATCCCTCCGCTGCATTAACCCCCCTATAAAGATCTAATTTGGACCAATCATCGTTTACACCACACTTAATATAATAACTGAATGCGTATGGTTCATGTTTACACGTTTTATCGTGAACAGTTGTTCGTGATCGGTTTCAGCTGTATTTACCGGTGCTAATAGCGCTGCAAAATCAGCGTATATCACGAATGGTAGAGACATCTGCTTTTGATAGTTCCGAAACGCAGGTATATTTTCCGCATAGAACTCTCCAGTTCTATCTTTTTTTTGTTTCAGGTCCGGTAATTTAGTGTGTACGAAGTTACAGTCATGTGATACGTGACGGGTTAAATGCTCCTGTATTCTAAAGTAATGAAGACAAGAATCACAAAAATATTTTGCCCCATTGCGTTGGGTTATTTGGTTGTTAGGTAAACGAGAAAAATTTTTGATCCAGGCATAATGCTGGTTTTCCGTTTGTTTACTGACTAGTAGTAATAAATTAAAATGAACAGGTTGTTTAGCTCTGCTATTGTACAGATGACCCACTACCTCCACAACACGCCCACCATCACAATACGTATCTTCCAACTCGAAGGTTGCGATATTAGACAGCTTAATAGGAAACTCTATACCATCCCATTTGAACAGCGTTCTGAAATCGATTCAAGAAGTGGTTCACTGTGGTAGCCCTTTCAGTGTCAGCAATGTTCACGTCAAGATACACGAATTATACCAGCGACTAGTCTACAAAGTACATTATTATTACATTATATAAATGGTCATGATACACACTTACCAGAATCTTTACGTTGAAAATCTTGTTGTTTGGCATCTAAAATTTCGAGTATTGTTTGAAAATAGTCTTCTAACACCACTCCTACACTCAAAATGTTATACTTAGTTTAAAAGGATTTTAATTCAGTACTTTCCCTACTGGTAAGGGAGTACAAACCAGACAACTGGACATTACATTTCAGGAAAAATACTTGAACCCCAGTCTCAACAAGTAGACACACATTTTCTTTGTGTCTGTTGCTTCTGAGGTGGCCATGGAAAGAATGTTTAGAAATATCAAGTGAACAATCACTGAAGTGGACAGTATTCAAGCTTCTGGTAATTTTATTTTCAACAGCTTCGTCGCATTGTTCACCATTACGTTTTGTTGGTTTATTCAGCCCTGATGGACATGGTCGCGTCAAGGATTTATCAACATCGGCTTTGTTGGTGTAAAAAAATCCACGTATTTCATTCCCTCCCTCAACGATGTTATTTCTGTTTTATACAACCATCGTTTATATTTTAAAAATTCTAAACAGTATTTTATTTTAGTATGATCTTTCAATTACCTTCAATCAGCTACAGGAGCATCACCTATGGCCACCACACTGCACGTACGCTAAATTACTTGCACCACGTCCACGCAGGTGTAATGATACAAAAATGGAAAGGATCTTTTGCACTTGTACTAAATTTATGTTTTATTCCTGGAAAAAATCATATATATGAATAATAATCCCATCATATTTGTACATATCAGGAAATAAATACAATAACATATTTTCTTTTTTTCATTTGGTTGTTAAAAATGTGGTAGCAGACCAGCGTAAAAATATAAGTGGCCTTGAAGAGGTGGGGTACATAGGTGGCCTTCGCTAGGATATGCTAAAGATTGGCCTTGGTAATGGGTGAGGCGAATGGCCTTGGTAATGTGTGAGACGAATGCCTTGAGTGAGTGTGGAAATGTGCGACCTTGGGAGAATCCTGAGGTGGTGGTCACCTTGGTTCGGTGGGCATCTCGAGGAGATGGTGTTCCAGAACACTCCAATCTTACCTACTTGCTTGTGCTTGTACTAGTGCTAATGCTTTGCTTGTACTTGTGCTTGTGGTCATGATTACGGCTGCGTGTGTGCTTATGCTTGTGCTTGTCCTTGTGCTAGCGATTATGCTTGAACTTGTGCTTGCGCTTGTGCTTGTGCTTCTGCTTGTGCTTGAGATTGTGCTTGTGATTGTTGTCGTGCTTACGGATGTGTTTGTGCTTCTGCTTGTGCTTGTCCTTGCACTTGTGCTTGTGTTTGTGCGTTTGCTTGTGCTTGTGCTTGTGCTAGAGCTTGTGCTCGTGCTTGGGCTTGGGCTTGTGCTTGTGCTTGAGCTTGCGCTTGTGATTGAGAGGAGAGAGGAGAGGGAGAGGGAGGGAGGGAGAGGAGAGGGAGAGGAGAGGGAGAGGGAGGGAGGGAGGGAGGGAGAGGAGAGGGAGAGGGAGAGGGAGAGGGAGAGGAGAGGGAGAGGAGGGAGAGGGAGAGGGAGAGGAGGGAGGGAGGGAGGAGGGAGAGGGAGAGGGAGAGGGAGGGAGAGGAGAGGGAGAGGAGAGGGAGAGGAGAGGGAGAGGGAGAGGAGAGAGGAGAGGGAGAGGGAGGGAGAGGAGAGGGAGAGGAGAGGGAGAGGGAGAGGGAGAGGAGAGGAGAGGGAGAGGAGAGGGAGAGGGAGAGGGAGAGGAGAGGGAGAGGAGAGGGAGAGGGAGAGGGAGAGGAGAGGAGAGGGAGAGGGAGAGGGAGGAGAGGAGGAGGAGGGAGAGGGAGAGGGAGGGAGAGGGAGAGGGAGAGGGAGAGGGAGAGGGAGAGGAGAGGAGGGAGAGGAGAGGAGAGGAGAGGAGAGGAGAGGGAGAGGGAGAGGGAGAGGAGAGGGAGGGAGGAGGAGGAGAGGAGAGGAGAGGAGAGGAGAGGAGAGGAGAGGGAGGGAGAGGGAGAGGGAGAGGGAGGGAGAAAGTGAGGATGAAGAGACAGATTCTGTTATAGAGAACGTTCGCTGGTTTAAATATACACCTCGTCACAAATAAACAAATCTGCTTTTAAAAATGATTAGTGGGATTTTTGTCACCTGAAAAGAACGTGAACATGATAGTTCCATTTTCAAGGACAGTCCACCTTTCGATGATGATGTGATTGACGTAGTACAATTTTTGATTCGTGGTGCTTGGTAGCAAAATTTTCATTCCGCCCGTTCCACAACCACCCTCTCCCCGTTCTTTGATGCTATGGGCTCAACATTGAATATCTTGTTTACTACCCCGGTCCTAATGACCCACAATATGTAGACACCTGCGCTTGCTATTTATAGTATAACTAAATTATATTGAAGGAATGGGTGTAAGCATTCGGAAATGTTCTGGTATGATCGGTTATCTTCAGGTCTCGAGGAGTGAAGGTCGCCGAAGCCGCCTTCGCTGAAATCCTCGCGTCGCAAAATTTTACCTATATGAAGAAAGTGTATCGCCTTTCGTAAAAAATACCCGTGAATGCTTTCAATTACAGGCAAGACTGTCCTCGTTTAACAGCTTTTACCCAAACCCTCCTGCTAAAAAGCATCGATAACCGTTAGTATGTAGCTGAATCATCTGTTGTGTTTACTTAAAGCTCACATATCGCAAAAAGATCAACCAACCATAATTTAAAAAAGTATTGTGTGCAATGCACCTGTTTCGAGTAAATTTCTCACTACAGGTTTACGAATAGTGTGTGCCTCTGGTTTCTGTAACCACACTTTAATATCCTCCTCTTCCATAGGACCATGTTTATAAGTCTAAGACCCTTTTTTGAGAGTATTTCTGATGAGGTCGGTATATAAAATAATATGGAGGTGAAACTAGCATAAATATGAGGACACTAGCATTTCGTTGCATCCACCACAATATTGAAGGTTCCGTTTATGCATTAGAAAAACGTACTACCGACTCAAAACCGAATAAAGATAAATTCAAGAAGATGAATATGGTACGGGCTTTGGGAACGACCAATATTTAATTCAGACCTTAATGCATTTTGCGGTAGTAAAATTTTAAAAGTATTTGTAAATACATTATTTTAAGACGATGCCACCTTCCAATTCATTTTAATGAAGGCGTATAACTGTTTAACAATAATAATTCCATTAAAACAGTTTTATCGCATAGGTAAAATTTTACAGCCTTAAGGCATAAATCATTTAAACATAATTTTGTATGGCCGTAGAAGGTTGGCTGGTTTCGAGGGGAAATCTTTTTTTTTAACTCATGATGTAAATTCGTATATAGGCAAGGTCGCAACCTACAAATGGAACTTAAAATAAATATAATGATTTTAATAACAATTATGAAATCTCTTTTGTAAAAATAAGGTCACACTCTAAAATAAAAACAGTTATCCCTCGCAGAATGATATTTAAACTTTATGTTAGACAAAAACTCTTTGTTAACTTTAAAAAATTCCAAGGCTACCCGCTTCTATAAGATGTCAATAATACGGATTAATTATTTTCATGCATATTTAATTTCTAGTCTTACGCTACTTGTAATAAGTTTAACAGACATAAATAAATACTTGCTATTAAAAATTATTATTAATTCTATTAAACGCATAAATAAAAAGTTTACCTCCAGTAGCATTTGAACCTACGACATTCACTTTGCTAGAGTACCGCGCTAACCAACTGCGCCATCGAGATTCAAGCCCCAATCGATGAACAATTTTGTCTTTAAGTATCTAGAACTGATGTAAATTCTAAATATAATGAGATTTGTTACTATCAAATTACGTATATCAATGGAATGCGAGCCTGCAATATCACAGGTATTCACACATACCAACGCAACTTGACTAGTATTAAATTATTATTAGTTTTTTTATGAACGAATAAGTTCAATGGCAAATATGTAATTAAAAATTCAAATACATGTTAACTTAATTTAAAGAATCTAAGACCGATCACTTCTATTAAAGTATCAATAATACAGGGTCATTTCAAATACCTCGTAAATTATGTATCGTATGTACTAATTTAGCTGTTCGCTAAATCAGTAACAATGGAAAATATCACACTGTAAAGCAAAAACAGTTATCCCTGCCAGAATGATATTTAAATTTCATGTTAGATAGACATAAACACTTTGCTAGCTTTAAAAAAACACTAAGCCCATCTGATCCTATCAATAACACGGTTTAATCATTTTCATTCATATTTAATTTTTTCTTACGCCATCTACACCTGCCTTACGAGACTAGGGTGTCTTATTACAATACAAATTCAAATCAGATGCTCAGGCCCGAGAACAAGTTCCTATACCTGTCTTACAAGTTAGCATTGGAAAAATTAAAATTTCCAGCACAAAGCTAGGTCCTAGGACAACCCCAGGGTCAGCCTCGAGCTCAAACTCGAAGTCAATCGCAAGGTCAAATTGCGTCCTCCACATGTTCGTCAACGTCAAACCGAGGTCAGCCACGTGGACGGCTTTGAGAATTCCCAACTACAATCGCAACTAAGAAAATGGAGGCGGAAGGTACCTGTATTTTACTACCATTAACACGTCGCGAAACGTAGCATCGATGTGGGTTGTCCTACGATCTTCAGAACCTCCCTGGCCAGCTGTCTGAGGTGATCCACTAAGTAATAATATGCGGAGCGTCATAAATCAAAAAAACATAAAGTTCCCATTTATTGATGTTTCTATGGAAGAGGGAATTTTTTTAAGTTAGCATCTAGATCTTTACTAACCTCTATCTAGCATGATGTTTTAAACGACTATTCGATATAGATTATTGTTTTTGTTCTTACAATATTTAATATTTTCGTATTGAACTTATTGTAAAAGGGGTTGTATAATTATCCTGAGAAAATTGTTACTAAGAGTATTTCATTTGGTATAATTTCCACCTAAGTCCTGAGTAGCAGGGTCCAGAAATAGAAAAATTCTTACAGTGACAACATTTTATGTTTCGTGAAAACATTTTTGAGAATACAATAGAAACGGTAAACGTTACCTGGACTACCTTTTTTTTACTACAGTGTTCCTGAACATGATAAGATTTTTCTAACATTCTGAAGCACTCAGGAGGGTCTAGGGACATTGGTAGGCTGCCGAGAAATGTTTATGCATGACTACCTTAGTCAAAGTTTGGAGGAAAACAGGAATTGGGTAGTACATTTCACAATTTGGTTGCCACGTGGAAAAATGTTGATTGCGTCCGTTTATTGTGACATGGACAAATCGAGTGTTCCTAGCGAAGATGGCCTGCGAAGGTATTAAGTAGTGTATTTCGGAGACACACTTGCCATGGTAATAGCGATAGGACAAGGAAAGAATTGAAACTATTCCTCTATGCTCAAGAAACTGTAGGTGAGAAGTAAGAGACGGGTCATTTACAAGCCTTATAGCTATTTTTCTGGTGTGGTTTACCATATCAAAGGCGTATTGGTGAGCATTGACCCGAAGGTGGGAATTGTATTCCAGATACAGTAGAAGAAGTGGCGAAGTACTGTTTAGATATGTATAGAAAGTCCAATTTACGGGCAACTGTTTTGCTAGCTGACATAAGGTTGTCAACCCATGAAAGATTCGATGATATGGACATCCATAACATATCTATATATTCATATCTACAGCAGGAAATGGTCGCTGTTTTTAAGCGGACACAAGGCAACACTGGGTTTTGTCGGCATTGCACGTGAGTAGATTATTTCTTCCCCATTCGCGATTTAAGTCACTGTTAATTGATGCTGCAATTTTCATTTTAACGTTATGGATACTTACTGTTGCGGAAAAACTGAGAAGTACAATGTATAGTGCCGTCGTCTGCAAAGCAACGAATCGGGTTAGTTGTTGAGGAAATGACGCCATTTATGTAAATCAGGAAAAGTGTAGGAGCTATCACTGAGCCATGGGGTACGCTCGAGCTAATAGTAGTTTCTTTCGAAAAGAAACCATCGACGACAACGCGTATACGCCTTTTGTCAAGAAATCCGGAGATCCAATTAATGAGCGTATCGTATAAGCCGAATGAACTGAGCTTGGAAAGTAGGTACTTACGCCAAACCTTGTCAAAAGCCACTACGACTGTTTCACAGGACCTCTCCATTGTGTTATTCCAAATAATTTCACAAATTGGGGCCCAGAATGTTTGAACCAAATCGCATCAAATTTGTTATTTTCCAGTGGATATCCTCTTACAACCTATGTTGTCCTTGGCACACGCACATACCCCGTCTTTAAGGCAAAAGGTAGAGTGGAGGTTGTATCTGGGAAATTGCAGGTCAGACTAATCAGGGAGACTTGTGTTTCTGATAGAAGCATAATGTCCGGTTGCACTTGTTCAAGGTATAGGTGAACAGATTAAGATTCGACCTGATACCACGTATGTTGGTACTTTCGATGGCCGAGGTTCCTTGAGTCCTGCCCTCCCGGGAATCCGAATGGCGTAGAATGTTATTCCTCTCGTTGACGAGGTTTTGTCCTCCCTACCAGAATCCTTGAGACGGGTCCACGAATCGATGTGATAGTGTGGTCGTCTCGTCCTACTCACCTGGGTATAGCGTCTGTTTTATAACTTGTCATTTTAAGGGGTTTTCCGGTAAAATTCCACACTTAGCTAGTGCGTGTTGGAGAGTACATAAGGAATAGTGACCGGCAGCCCTTACCGGACTCAGAAGATTAGAGCATCAATACTAAGAAGCCCACAGTAACGGTGTTGGTATTGCACCGAGCGAACTTGAATAACTGTTTGTGTGTATCTAAAACTTTAATACAATTTTAACCTATTTTACTAACGTGCCTTTTTTACTGGAATGGGACTGTTCTAATTAGTGCTTTATAACTAATTAAACGAAATTGGAATGTGTTTTAGTAAGCTTTTAGTATCTATGGGAAATTAGAGTAAGGGGGTGGTTGTTTCTTTCCTTTCAGGTCGATATTTATGATATACAATTGACGTACTCGTGGAAACAGGTGGCTGCTTAATTTAAAAGGGTTATTTACACGAAGGAAATTTGATGGTGGATATTCTCGTAGGGTGGTGGTGGATGACAGAAAATGCAACCGGGAAATCCCTATCTTGGGATCGCTGAATAATATATTTAAACTTATAAGACTGGTTAGTTTGATGGAATAATTATATTTTGAAAACTTTAGGACAGAAATAATTATCTTCTCTCTGTTTGGTTAACCACTTTTCTTCCGCTGTGTAGGTGACCAGAGAAAACAGAATCGCTGTGATTTCTTGCGAACATTGTGGGGTCGGCAGAAATAAGGTAGGGCGCCTTTCTGTCCGACTGTGTCAATATACGACACCAGGAATTAAACTCCCGGCGTCACGTTTTCCACAGGTGTTTGTGTAGGTGTTCCAATAAAACTTACATGCAAGTGAAGGCAAATCTGAGCGACTGCAGGCCAGGGGGCATAGAATAATTACGAATCAGCAGTTCGAAATCTGGTAAGAGAATGCGCTCTCGGTAGCCTCAGTGGCGGTTTTGTGAAAATTTGCGGAAGTCGGGGACGGCTTCTGGTAATTGCGTTCATTTAACGATTGGCTGGGGTATAAGAAGTGGCAGTGTCGGGGACGTAGACAATTTAGGGACGGCATCGGAGGGGATAAAATGTATTATTTGAGATTCTGAAATTTTACTAAAATTGATTAATTAACGAATAATTAATGAAAGAATTAGTAAAGAGTTCCGACTCTTTACAAACCGATAACCGGTCATCTCGATGTTCCATTAGTTCGTTTTATAGATAAATTTGTGAAAAGAACTTATAATTATAGTGTTATAGTTGTTTACTAGTGTTTTACTTAAAAATCATATTTAAGAGTGATAGTGCTGCTATCAAAATTTTTAATACGTTTTCGTCGAGAATATTACAAACTTTTCAACTCAGATGCTGACGCACCGCCAAATACACTTGCACTAAACAAACACTAATTGTTATTATGACGAATGAAATATTACGGAAACAAACGACTTTTAGAGATTTACACGTTTATAATAATAATATTATTTAAAACACGAAAAGCAAATTGTATACAGGACGATCCTGTAAAGATAACAATGGGGATTAAGCCTCTCCAAATAGACAAATAAGTTTCTAAATGCTTGTGTCCATACCTCTATCACAATATTACCGACAATGCAGATGTTTTTAAAAATCAACTTAAAAAAAATTAAAAATGTTAGATGAACTACAAAATCATGATGCATAATTATGTGAGGGTGATTTAGTAAACAGTAGGATACGTGCATAATTATAAGAGTATAAATCTATTTACCTAATGCATTGAAATAATCATGTATTATTCGGTCTAAACTTCACACTTCCTTTATATGTATTAGTATCTCCAAACTTAATTTATTTCATGTAGATATAAAGAAAAGTTCATGCCACAATTTCACTGTAATTAAAAAACACTTGGATCCTTTGAAACATTCCAATTCTATAAAAGTACAGTTTGAATGAATATTGACAGCAGATGTCTGTCGCATAGTAAGACGCGTTCTATCCACACCGATTCTAGGCATCCGCAAAAAAAATGTTACCGATTTAACTAACTGTATGCTAATCTCCGAGTATAGTACTACAGAAGTATAATTTAACTAATAATTAAAGCTGCATACTTTGAAATAAATAATTTATAATACTTTCACAGACTGGATCATTCCTAAAAGGATGATAAAATTGTCAAAGACATTTATAAAGTTTATTTCAAGATTTTATTACTAACATAAAAATTTGATGTGACCAGCACATGGTTCTCTTAGACGAATTATCTGTTCGGAATCATTTAATATCATTCTCTTTTTCTATATGAAATCAAACATATTTTATTAACGATGTACTTTTATAGCTTGTCAACAAGTTAAAGGCAAAGGCAAAGAATTCTTATTTGACAATTAGAGATATTATTATATATATATATATATATATATATATATATATATATATATATATATATATATATATATATATATATATATATATATATATATATATATATATATATATATAGGTGTATATTGACTTCCATAAAAATTGCAACACCTAGAATTTATTGAAGGATTTTATTGAAATTTTCGTCAACGATGTCTTTCATTAGAACAAACAAACGATTAAAATTTGAAAACAAAAGAACAAAAACTAAAAAATTTTTTTTTCTTCAATAATGAGTTGTTCCGCCACGATTTGTAATGCACTCATTTAGACGGTGTGAGATGCTATCAATCAAGTGATCTATGCCTTTGGTATATCAACCCAAGCTTCTTGAATCCGTAGCGGGAGATCGCGTAAGTTATCTGGAGTGTGTGGTAAATTATCCAGTGGCCTACCGACCTCATCCCATACATGTTCAATGGGCGACAAATCAGGCAACCAAGCAGGCCATGTGAAGACGACAATGTTAGCTTCTTAGAAAAAACTCCCTCGCCGTAAGAGGTCGCGCATTATCCTGTTGGAATATGGGATTTTCCAGCCCCTGAATATATGGAAGCGCAACGGGTTCTACCACATTAGCAATATAACCAGCGGCGTTTAAGTTGCCATCAATGAAGGCCAAGGGTGATCTGCTACCGTAACATATTGCACCCCATATCATCACTTCTTATGTGAGGGCTGTGTTGCGTTCCACAAAAAATGTTGGATTTTTACATTCGCATCCGTCTGACCCCCTCACGACTATCCTGGGCCCAGAAGCAAAATCAGGACTCGTCACTAACTAAACACAATTCGATGACATTCTTGCGCCCAATTCGTTCTTTCGTTGCTCCATTCTAGCCTGCGTAGACGGTGAAGTGATGTAAGAGGAGGACATAAAAATGGACGATATGAGCGCAGCCCATAAGACCTTATCCGGTGATAAACAGATGACGTTGACATTCTGGGTCCTAACCTCTCATCCAGTCATTTGCAATCGATCGAGTTGTTGAAAATCTGTCTCTTGTGTCCAAAAGTCTTAAGCGACGTTCTTCGCGATCTGCTGTCCTGCGGGGACCTCTAGATCCAGGGCGACGTTGTTGCACCCCTTCCTCGGACCATTTGGATTAACATCTCAATACCGTTGTAACATTTCGGTTTACACGACGAGCAATTTCTCTTAGCGTAAGTCCGGCCGCTCTTTCGTGCCTATAATACGGCCACGTTCGAAATCAGTGAATTGGGAAAATGTTGATGATGAAGTACTCTTGGTATTGTTCTCTAGTTAGAACAAGAACAAGAACAGTAGAACGAAATTGTGAACAAACAATTTGCAAAAGTGACAGTTAATTACACACTGATTACTTCAAATTTATTGTTACCAAGAAATATATATATATATATATATATATATATATATATATATATATATATATATATATATATATATATATATATCTTCCTACTTTCTGCTACTTCAATCGCGACTACTATTTTTTTCTATTTTGTTATTTCGGGACTCCGCGATCCTGACACGCTCGTGTCTCCAACAGCCAGAACCGAGATCCAGACCGCGCGCCTGCCGTAGTTAGTTTCTTTGTATACGTCGCCGACTTGCCGATTACCGCATCCATTTATCCTGAACCATCGTACATCGTTAGTCGCGTTACTTCGCCGCTGTCACTAGTAAATCAGCATTACCCATTCAAACTGCTGGTTGAGATACGCGAAGGTTAACAGCACGTAAGTTTTATTGCACCACTTTTCTTAAACCTTGCACCAGACACCTAGAGAGACGACAGGCTGTATAGTCTGAAGTTATCTAACCGTTCCAGTACACACTCTAGAAGTATACGCCGGGCTATATAGCCTGAAGTTACCTTCGGCACACATACACACAAACCAGGACGTTGTTACTTCGGGCTAACGCCCAGAAGGCATATTCCACTTACTCCAGCGGCAAGAAGGGTACTCGCTCAAATTCTACCGCTCCACCCGGGAGATCATTTCGTACAGCAGTCGACGGGCTGGACCCAGAATCTTACTAAGGGCTCTCCATTAACCAGATATTACACATACAATACACCGACCTGATCCTGAGGAAAATTAGCAATACAAACAAGCGACGCCTTCACCTAGAGGTACACCCGTGGTGCGTCTACGTGATAAATTATATTAAACGTACTCCTGCGTCTCGCAATCGCATATAAATCACTTACTTGAAACACCTGCATTCCGTCGGAAACAATTCTCAGAATTGTTCAATTTAGTACACGCAGTCCTAAAAGGTCGTGTAAACTCGCCTCCGATTAATTCATTTATAACAATTAATAAAGAAGCAATCTTTAATAATAATTAACGTAAAAGATCGTGATAAACTCCGTCTTCCCTGTATTTGTTAGTTAGAATAAGTTTCGCTCATACGAAAAGTATACGCGTTTAACAAAAACAGACGTTTTTTTAATAATAAAGAATTAATACATTTATTTTCGGGCATAATTAAATGTTAGATATTCATTTCATTGCTGTAAATACGTTCTCCATTAATTAAGAAACCCTGAGATCAGCCTGTTTAGTTAGGGTGGATAATTAAACGCGTACGTACAATTTGCATTTAAAACATGTAAATATTAACCTCTCCTGTATAAAGCATTCCAAGTACGGAGCTCATATCCAGTCAGTCTGAACGCCAAATCACGTATAAGGATAGTCATGCGCTCCAAGGTTACTTTAAATTATTGATTTTCTCTTTGACCTGCTTAAAGGCACCAACGCGATCGTTGCCCCGGCTTATCTAAGATATAGAATTTTACACAACGCCACCTGAACAAATACCAGGCTACCGTGCACAGGGCAGGCCTGAGCGGTCGTAACAAACAAAATTAAATTGTCATTAGTTGGATTTTTGGGTCATAACACACCAGCAATTGAACCCCAATAATTTATATTTCCACAGAAGCGACTCAGGATCCAGTAACAACCACTACCGTCCACGAGGGACCAGCCAAACGGGCGCTGCTAACCAGGACATCCCGGGTAACACCCAATAAGATTTGTTTGTTGTATTATTGTTAATTTACTTTCTGTAGTTTAGATTATTTTGGTTTTGTAAACAAATAGGTAATATACGCTTAAAATAGTTTTGTTGTATTATTAAGAGTGTACAGTGTTGAGCACCCGGATACGAACCACCCCCGTCTTGTTAAGACAAGACCCTATTTGAGCTAGACCGAGGCAAATTAAATTCAACCCTTTTTAATTTAATCAATTATTGTAAAGCAAAAAGAAAAGGCGTTAAAATGTATGTAATAAACGCTGCATTGTGCTGTAAGTATTTCAAGACTCCGCCTTCTATGAGGTAACGCTCTCGAGAAAATCATCATAGTAGTAACACGTTATTTGTATGATAATGAGGAAGAAACCAAGGACAAATTACATTTTTATAAATAACATTACATTACATAACATAACATAACGCAACGTAATGTAACGTAACAAAACTTAACGTAATGTAACATAACGTAACATAACGTAACATAACGTAACAAAACGTAACATAACGTAACATAACGTAACATAACGTAACATAATGTAACATAACGTAACATAGCGTAACATAACGTAACATAACGTAACATAACGTAACATAATGTAACACAACGTAACATAACGTAACATAACGTAACATAACGTAACATAACGTAACATAACGTAACATAACGTAACATAACGTAACATAACGTAACATAACGTAACATAACGTAACATAACGTAACATAACGTAACATAACGTAACATAACGTAACATAACGATAACTAATAACGTAACATAACGTAACATAACGTAACATAACGTAACATAACGTAACATAACGTAACATAACGTAACATAACGTAACATAACGTAAATAATAACATAACGTAACATAACGTAACATAACGTAACATAACGATAACTAATAAAACATAACGTAAATAACACATAACGTAACATAACGTAACATAACGTAACATAACGTAACATAACGTAACATAACGTAACATAACGTAACATAACGTAACATAACGTAACATAACGTAACATAACGTAACATAACGTAACATAACGTAACATAACGTAACATAACGTAACATAACGTAACATAACGTAACATAACGTAACATAACGTATATAACATAACGTAACATAACGTAACATAACGTAACATAACGTAAATAATAACATAACGTAACATAAACGTAACATAACGTAACATAACGTAACATAACGTAACAATAACATAAGTAACATAACGTAATAAGTAAAACTATAACGTAACATAACGTAACATAACGTAACATAACGTAACATAACGTAACATAACGTAACATAACGTAACATAACGTAACATAACGTAACATAACGTAACATAACGTAACATAACGTAACATAACGTAACATAACGTAACATAACGTAACATAACGTAACATAACGTAATAAACATAACGTAAAAGTAACATAACGTAACATAACGTAACATAACGTAATAACGTAACATAACTAATAACGTAACATAACGTAACATAACGTAACATAACGTAACATAACGTAACAATAACGTAACATAACGTAACATAAACATAACGTAACATAACGTAAATAACTAACATAACGTAACATAACGTAACATAACGTAACATAACGTAACATAACGTAAATAACGTAACATAACGTAACATAACGTAAATAACGTAACATAACGTAACATAACGTAACATAACGTATAACGTAACATAACGTAACATAACGTAACATAACGTAAATAACGTAACATAACGATAACATAACGTAACATAACGTAACATAACGTAAAACGTAACATAACGTAACATAACGTAACATAACGTAACATAACGTAACATAACGTAACATAACGTAACATAACGTAACATAACGTAACATAACGTAAAACGTACATAACGTAACATAACGTAACATAACGTAACATAACGTAACAAATAACGTAACATAACGTAACATAACGTAACATAACGAATAACATAACGTAACATAACGTAAATAACGTAAATAATAACGTAACATAACGTAACATAACGTAACATAACGTAACATAACGTAACATAACTAAAGTAACATAACGTAACTAACTAACAGTAACATAACGTAAACAATAACGTAACATAACGTAAATAAGTAAACGTAACATAACGTAACATAACGTAACATAACGTAACATAAACGTAACATAACGTAACATAACGTAACATAACGTAACAACTAACATAACGTAATAAGTAACATAACGTAATATAACAAATAACGTAACATAACGTAACATAACGTAACATAACGTAAATAACGTAACAACGTAACATAACGTAACATAACGTAACATAACGTAACATAACGTAACATAACGTAACATAACGTAACATAACGTAACATAGTAAATAACGTAAATACGTACATAACGTAACATAACGTAACATACGTAACATAGTAACATAACGTAACATAACGTAACATAACTAATAACGTAACAATAACATAGTAACATAACGTACATAATAACATAACGTAACATAACGTATACATTTAACTCACTAAGTAATATAAGTACATAACGTAACATAACGTAATAAGTAAATAACGTAACATAAGTAACATAACGTAATAATAACGTAACATAACTAAATAACAACATAACGTAACTAACGTACATAAGTAACATAACGTAACAACTAACATAACGTAACATAAGTAACATAAGTAACATAACGTAACATAACGTAACATAACGTAAATAACTAAATAACGTAACATAACGTAAATAAGTAACATAACAGTAACATAAGTAACATAACGTAACATAACGTAACATAACGTAACATAACGTAACATAACGTAACGTAACATAACGTAACATAACGTAACATAACGTAACATAACGTAACATAACGTAACATAACGTAACATAACGTAATAGAATAACGTAACATAACGTAACATAACGTAACATAACGATAACATAACGTAACATAACGTAACATAACGTAACATAACGTAACATAACGTAACATAACGTAACATAACGTAACATAACGTAACATAACGTAACATAACGTAACATAACGTAACAATAACGTAACATAACGTAACATAAAATAGTAACATAACGTAACATAACGTAACATAACGTAACATAACGTAACATAACGTAACATAACGTATAACGATAACATAACGTAACATAACGTAACATAACGTAACATAACGTAATAACGTAACATAACGTAACATAACGTAACATAACGTAACATAACGAAATAACATAAACGTAACATAACGTAACATAACGTAAATAACGTAACATAACGATAACATATAACGTAACATAACGTAAATAACGTAACATAACGTAACATAACGTAACATAACGTAACATAACGTAACATAACGTAACATAAACGTAACATAACGTAACATAACGTAAATAACGTAACATAACGTAACATAACGTAAATAATAAAACGTAACATAACGTAACATAACGTAACATAACGTAACATAACGTAACATAACGTAACATAACGTAACATAACGTAACATAACGTAACATAACGTAACATAACGTAACATAACGTAACATAACGTAACATAACGTAACATAACGTAACATAACGTAACATAACGTAACATAACGTAACATAACGTAACATAACGTAACATAACGTAACATAACGTAACATAACGTAACATAACGTAACATAACGTAACATAACGTAACATAACGTAACATAACGTAACATAAGCTTATGATATGTCGTACTGTATTTCTAATTCAAATTACACCAAACTCAACCTAGGTTGCAATTAAAAAAATTCAAGATGGCTGCCTCTGACAAACACCAGGCGCACAAAACAAACGAAACTCATATCAAAAATGGGTATTTATGTATGTTTTAACTCCACCGAATGTCAAATTGAAATGTCAAACCGTTTCTACATAATCCCGTTTGGTGTAATACTGTTTGTACACCCTGTGCACTATGTAGCAATGTCCTTTCTTCGCCACAGTCCTTCATTATACAATCATTCTTCATCTTATCGCTTCTTGTTATACCGCATGTGATTATCAGTAATCGCATGCCCACGGCAGTTATTTTACTTTCGTGTTTCTTTGACATACCCATGTCTCACTTCCATACAGTACTAACGGGACAAATACGCCATTATAGATTGTTCGTTACGCAGCTGGCCTGTAGTTTTTGTTTTTCATTATCGTCCATATACTCCAATCACTTTACTTCCATCATTAAACGGTCATCCAATGTCGCTAACCAATGTACCATCTGCAGTGAACGATCTACCCAGATATATCAACTCGTCCACTTATTCCACTATTGCATCATTCAAGGTAAGTACTCTACCCTCCTTTTACCTTCCGGATTGATCACCACAATCTTTGTCTTGTTCACGTTTATCTTTAGGTCCATACTCTCACAGACTATATCAAACTCAGCGCAGTTTGTAGCTCATCCGTATTCTCGCTTAATAAGACTGTATCCGCTGCATACACGGTGACATCACACAGGCTTGTCGCACTTCTTGCTAAACATTTAAGTATTCACTCACACCTCCTCTCACCCTAACACATGCTAGGCTACCGATATATTCTGTCCTTATTCCGTTTACTAAACCATTACTTACACCATATTCATTTAATATTTTCAACAGCTTCTCCCTGTTCACTCTTATGCCTTCTCCAGATCTACAAACGTACAGTACATCTTTTTTACACTTAAATACTTTTCGATCACCTGCTGTAGAGCAACCATCTTATCAACACATCATCTCCTTGGCATGAAGCCCAGATCTTAATTTGGGAAGATTCACGTACTTATCAAACTGTATTCTTCTAAACACCTTATTAGATACACTGAACAAACTTATCTCTTTGTAGTGTATGCAATCACTCTTGTTCCCCTTACCCTTATACAGTGGTACAATGGTCGCGCTCTTTCAATCGGTCGGCACTTTTCCACACTTAATGCATGCGTTGAATAATTCACATAAAATTTGTGTATGTTTTACACTTTCATACTTTATTATTTCACTAGTGATTTTATCCACACCTGTTCCTTTACCGTTTCTCTATTTCCCGACCATTTTCTCTATCCCATTTAACCCAATATCCTTCTCAGTTTCATTCACTATTCCTTCTAGATCCTCCTTATTAAACTCGTCAGTCTGATCTTTCTCAGTACTGTACAGCATTTCCTCACGTCACAATCATCCCATACTAATTTGTTGCTCCTAGTTATCACTCCCGCAGCGTTTAGTTTTGGGTCTCGTTTTGTAATTTTGACCCATTTCAGAAGAGTTGCTTCTTTCTCTCAAAATGATTCTGCATTTTCTCTCCTTCCACAGCTATCACTTCCTCTTTACTTATTCTCACTCCCTCCTTTCCTTCCTTATTTCTTAATCACACCTCATACAATTTTTTTTCTGTCTCATTTTTTGTAGAAATCGATGCAATGTACGCATCTTTTTTCTTGAATACTGTTTTTTTACCGATTCATTCCACCAAGCACATTTTTTCTGTCTACCTATAGCCGTTCTTCTACACGGCACAATTGACAACACAGTCTTTCAAGCTTTTACATGCACTTTCAACGTCAATGTCTTTTATTTGTTCATTCCACACTGCCTCGTTCACATTCAACTCTTTACTCACAGCATCTGTATACTTCATTCCCGTACCGTTATCTACTGGTTTATCTACCCTAATTATGAACGTTCGCACTACGTTTGCCTTCCTTCTCCAGACCCACTTTTGTACACTTTCGATACAAACAGAAAAGTGGTCCCATCCACACTCCGACCGCCGCATTACTTTGAATCTCTCACTAGGTTTCTGTCGTCTATTATAAACTATCAAGTCAATCATATTTGCTACAATACCAAATCGCACTAGGTATCGTACAGGCTTACCGAGGTAAGCGAGTTGCGAAGCCAACCGCAGTGGAAACGGTTGGGGTTGGTATCAGACGTAAGATAATTGAAAGTTAGCTTCAAACAGGTTGCACTCATCAAATAACAAAATTCAGTCTAGGAAATATTGTCTTTAGGCGGCACCACAACCCTAAACTCGTCTAGAATAAATAGTATTAGGCGAGGTGTTAAGTTAAAAAGTAGAGGATGGAATTATAGCCTACTCAATAAAACCATACGCAACTCAAGTTTACACTTTCACTTTAACAGTACCTTTCCTCTCAGATAACTTAATACACGTCGATTCAATTTTGAAAGTTACCCTTGAAAATAAATTTTTCCGAAGCTTAATAAAATTTTTAAGCATAGTAGTCGTAAACTTATTGATCGCACCCTGCATATTCATAAAACCAAAGTAATAAAGCGTTATCTGGATACTTTCTAATTTACTCTCGTATACTCATAATTATAACTGTCATAAAAATTCTGAAATAAATAAATATCTCCAACCTTAGAGAAATAATACTCCGGTATATTCATTTTTAACCACAAAGCATTAATTCGTATTTACAAATTTTAAAGACGTAATGATCAGTACGTCGTTTATGAATCATATATTTTTTATCAAATGTTTGAATACTTTCTCTTTAAAACGTATTTAATCATTCACCAGCATGAATGAATTGTAATAATTCAAATCTAACATTTCAGCGTAATAAATATCTTATCAGTATTACGTATTTAAAGACTGTTAATGAAGATCTAATAGGTAAATTTTGTAATAGTCAAAATAAACAATTCTCAGATCAATCAAGCCAAAATATCAAAAGATTGATTACCCTTGAACGGTGTAATCCTTTATGTAATTTCACTCAAAGAAACAATTAACTTCTATAAATTGGTTCACCTTTAACCTTTAAACTAAGGAATCAAGTTGAGCCAATGAAAAAAAAGTTAATTAATAGATCTGTATTACCAAACTTTCAAAAGTGTTTATTTTTTATAGATCAAAACTCCCTACATCTTATGATCTAAACGTATAATAACGGTAATGTAGATTGCTCATCCTTATTACCTGAAACTGACATACGGACATAGTATTTGACCGCCGCACCACTCGCTAGCTTAAATACCCTTCTCGAAAAATAAAATGTTAGTCACGGAATATCCTTACTCGTACTTGAACATCATAATCCTTAAATCTTTTTGCACAGTCGATTTAGTGCTTTTATAATCGCACATATACTTAAATCAATAACAATAATGTCCAATACTGTTTAATTTAATTAATATACTCCTTTATTTTATTGCTTAAAAGGTCAGTTTAGGTTTCTTTTCAGGTCCCGCGATAATACAAAGTTTTTTTTTTATGATTGTGGACCTTAACAGGCTAAATAAGGCCTATCGTGCTAAAGCACTCAGGAACACTTAGGAGGATGGATAGAGGGATAATGAATTGCCAATAGATGCCTATGAACAGCTACCTTAAATTTTCTCATATCATAAGTGAGAGGAAAGCAGGAACTAGGGAGATCATTCCAGAGTTTAGAAGCCGTGTAGAAAAATGTGGATTCCGCCCGTTTGGTACGACAAGTAGAGATTTGTACTGCATACTGATGATGTGAATGAGCGAACCAAGTGTTTCTCGCAAAGATAGCCGGAGATGGTATCAAAGAATGTAATTCACCAGCACAATAGCCGTTGTAATAACGATAATACAAAGAAGGAACTGAAACCATCCTTCTATGCTCAAGGGACTGTATGTGAGAAGTTAAGGACGGGTCATTTATAAGCCTAATCGCTCTCTTTTGAATACGATCAACGATATCGAGAGCGTATTGGGGAGCACTAACCCAAAGGTGAAAATTATATTCCAGATGAGGCCGAATTTGGGCCTTGCACAGCAGAAGGAGTTATCGAGAGGTAAAGTACTGCTTAGA
Source organism: Vesta saturnalis (assembly GCA_036346205.1). Taxonomy (NCBI): domain Eukaryota; kingdom Metazoa; phylum Arthropoda; class Insecta; order Coleoptera; family Lampyridae; genus Vesta; species Vesta saturnalis. The sequence goes on from JARFJB010002111.1 coordinate 990,452, forward strand.
TCTGTACAAAAAGCCTATTTTATGAGCAGCTGTTTTGGTAGCTGACAGAAGATGGTCAACCCATGAGAGATTTGAAGATACAGTCATACCCAACAGAGTAATAGAGTCTGAAACCTTAAGAACTGAGCCATTCATACTTACAACAGGAAATGATCGATCTTTTTTGGCGTACATAAGGCAACACTGAGTTTTGTTAGCATTAAATTTAACTAGATTATTGCTTCCCCATTCGAGAATACGTTGAATGTCTTTGTTGATTGAATTTGCCATTTCAGCTTTAATTTCTTGATTTGACATAGAAGGTGGATTATCACTATGAGTAGACTGAGATGAACTACAGTGAAGAGTGCTATCGTCAGCAAAGCAATGGATGGGGTTAGTTGTTGAAGAAATAAGGTCATTTATGTACAGCAGAAAAAGTGTAGGCCCTATAACGGATCCCTGTGGTACGCCCGCGTTAATGCTAACTTCTTTTGAAAAAAGCCATCAACTACGACACGTATTCGTCTTTTATCAAGGAAACTAGAAACCCAGTTGATGAGCGTATAATTTAACCCAAACGAGGTGAGTTTGGCAAGTAAACACTTATGCCAAACTTGGTCAAATGCCTTTGAGATATCTAAAGCGACTACAACTGTTTCACCGGACTGCTCTACTGTATTGTTCCAAACTTGGTTCACATATGAAAGAAGATCGCCTGTTGAACGACTTTGCCTAAACCCATATTGGTGGTCACTAAGGAGTTTGTTAGTTTCAAGGAACGTGAGCAGTTGCTGATTGATGGCTTTTCCATGATTTTAGACAAAATGGAAATGATGGCAATTGGTCTGTAATTTGAGGGATCGGTCTTATCACCTTTTTGGGAATAGGTTGAACATTTGCTAACTTCCATGATGAAGGAATTCCCAGAAGATATAGAGATCGTATAGAGCTTAGATAGGACTGGTACTAGTTCGGGGGAACATTTCTTTAAGACAATAGCTGGGATACCGTCTGGGCCAGTCGCCTTATTGAGATCAAGCCTACTGATGATCGATTCCAAGAGCTTGTACCGAAAATGAATTGGTTTCATAACGTATGAAGAAGAGTTGACTAGAGGCACATCTTTTCCAGAATCATTGAGACACGAGTTTGATGCAAACAAATCCACAAAAACATTGGCTTTGTCTACAGAATCAGCAACTACCGATGAAGATGTTCGAAAGTTTTTACTAATGGTTTTTGCTAAAGACCAAAATTTACGACTGCCTAAAGGAGATGTAGCTAGTTCATTGCATTTTCGTTGTTCGAACAACTTTTTAGTTTTAGTGATGACACTTTTGCAGATATTTCTAGCATCAACGTATTCTACGTGACTGTAAACCGATTTATTAGATTTCCATTTAATGTAACATTTATTTTTTAAAGATATTGCATCAGAACAAGCCTTATTGAACCAGGGTTGGGAACGTGAATGACCTACACGGTACTGTTTTTTCGGAATGTATAACTCCATTCCCATGAGGATGACTTCAGATACTGAAAGAGCGATGTCCGAAGAAGAGGACGACTTAAAACAATATTCACGCCATGGAAAGGTTGCAAAGAAATCCCGTAAATCACTCCATCGAGCTGACTTAAAACACCACAAGGTTCTATCGGTTTTGCGAACAACAGTGGAATTAGGTACATTAGAAATGATTTTTATTAGACAATGGTCGGAAAGACCTAAAGGCGAAAGAACGGAAGTTTTATAAACAAGAGGGTTTGATGTAAGAAAGAGATCTAGAAGATGTGGAGTATGGTTAGGGTTATCAGGGATTCTTGTGGGTTCAGAAATCATTTGTGTGAGTTCACATGAAATAGCAAATGTTTCTGCACTATGACCAGCGGGATTTGTAGTAGATGAAAGTTGAAGCCAATTAGAGTTATGAACATTGAAATCGCCTACAAATGAGATATCGCAAGATGGAAACTGAGACAGGAGATAGTCAACTTTCATACTAAGGTAATCAAAGAAGTCTTGAAAGTTGCTGTCATTAGGAGACCTATAAATGCAACAGTAGAATTTCACAAAATTAGGACCAGAATGTTTAAACCAAATCACGTCAAAATTTTTATTTTCTAAGGAAAAAACCCTCTTGCAAGCAATTCTGTCCTTGATGTACGCACATACGCCTCCTTTATATCGAAAGTTAGAGTGAAGGTGGTATTGAGGAAATTGCAAGTCGGGTGAATCGGAGCTTTCCGAGGAGACTTGTGTTTCATATAGAAACAATATATCAGGTTGTAATTGTTCAAGATGTTGGTGAATAGCATTAAGATTATACCTGATACCGCGGATGTTGCAGTAGTGAATCAGAAAGTTGATACTTTCGATGACCGAGGTCGCTTGGGCTCTGCCCTCCCGGACATCCGAATGGGGCAGGATTTTACGTCCGGAATTTATAACCCTAGAAACCACAGCCATCTTATTTTTTAATTTGGGACTTTTAATCCGATAGGAAGACAGTGAGGGCGAGAAGGAAGAATAAGGATGAGAATAGATTAAGGATGATGGAAAAGGTAACCGGCAGCCCTTACCGAGCTCAGAAAATCGGAGACCCAATATTAAGGAGCCCATGGTAAGGGTGGTTGTACCTCCCCGGCTGGCATGGAGTATACATGCCTACCACCTTTTTTTTAACTCGGTGTTTGCTGTATATCTTAAATCTGCTCCAACATTTAATATTTATTGGAAAACTCACTATTTATTTCAGCGCTCTATAAGTCCTTTCGTTTGTAAACGTTTAAATACCCAAAATGGGTTTTTATAGTAAACTAATATGTACTGCAATATTTACAAATAAAAACCTACACAGAGCGTTTTATGATCTCGCATAGTATAGCTCTTTGCCGATCAACTTTCTTTGTACCCTAGCAATCTGTCTCTTATGTACCTGCGGTCATCTTTTTTTCCCAACGTCATCACATTTTTGAGCTAAAACTGCGATCAACCAGGAGTTTTGTACTGCGTGTCTTTTGCCGAGTGGAAGGTCTGAATAGGAAGTAACGCAAGGGAATACGAGAAAATCGCTGCCACCTTAAATTTTTTTACAAACATTCTCACAGTTCAGCGGAAATACACTAATTCTCATTCAAATTTACTACATACGCACCAGCCTTCCTTCCGCAAATTCTAACACCATTAGTCCTTGGGCATGCTTTCAATTTTTCCATTCTACACTTTAATACAGTATCTACATATCATAAATTCACTCAATCACACTTTTACAACAATTTTTACTCCACCACTGATAGCATTTAACCATTATCGTCTCAATAGTGTAACACCACTTTTGAATTTGGGAGTTATTTTATATACGACCCTCCTTGGATGTGGTAACCCAGCACGGTTTTATTTTGCCTCGGCTTTGCTCAGTCGTGTTCGTAAATTCTTGTTAAACGGGGTGTGGTTCGTATTAGTTAGTGGGCTTACACTGTCACCTTAAATAATTATACTTAAGCGGTTTAAAACGTATATTATCTATTAATTTAACAAACAAAAATATATTGATAACAAAGTAAAATTATTTATCCTGGGTCCTTAGGGCTCCTTACTCTCGTTTTCCTGGGGAGGTCGCTGACTGGGTGCGTAGTCGTTTCTGTGAACAGAGATATATATTTTATCTTAATCTACTCCCTACCTAGTATGTAATATTTATATTACGGTCCTGTTTTTACAGAAGCGGTTGTGGTAGCCTCAATACAGTTTTGGTCGGAAGCGCCAGCGCAACGAACTCGAATCGTTTCGGGGACGGAGAAAAATCAATACCGTTGTCTGCTTATGCGCATGGCATATTTATAATTCTTCAGTAACTCTGGAGCGCTGAAGCTGGTATGTCGTACTCCAATGAAGCAATACACGCGCGAGATTCGCGTATCCAAATGCGAGATCTCTGGACTATATTTATTTGATTAGAACCGGTTTGAGAACGCGTTTAGATTATTTAAGCAACTGGATTACGTCCTAACGGCGTAACTAAATTCAATTATATACAAATTATAAAGTAAACAAAATACTCGCTGTCCTAAAATGAATATTTTTAAATTTATCCTTTTACTAAGGTAACTAGTAAGATACACCAGGTCGTAATTATAGTATTTACTGCAAGTGAACATTAGATAATTTTTGGCGGTATTCTACTTTAATTAAAGAACGGTTTCGCGACATTTATTCTTAATACAAACGTATGCAACGGGTTTTCTTGTGTACTCTTGTGCGATTAAAGACACCGTGTGTGGTTATTGTATTTGTTTGTATGTATTGTATGTAGGTGTATTAAGCTGGGGTCTTAGTGATAACAGGAGACCGAAGGCAACAGCCTGTCTAACCTGTTTATCTAAGAAAAAGGTCGTAGGTCTTTACAGCCCTGTATCAAACCTTCACCCTCAAGTGTTTGCGAGTGTCGTTGGGATCTACCCTCCGTGGCACTCTTTGTTAGTCTACTGAGTCAGGCGACGTGGGGGTTACCCCTTCGTTACGCCCTTTATGTATGTGTTTGTGTAATGATAACGTTATAACTCCTAGAGACTAAGCCCGTCGTTATTTACGTTCTGTAATGTTTGATTTGTAAATTGTTAGCTTTATAATTCTACAACTTACGTGTCTTTTAATTGCAGTTCGGTATCAAACTTGAGGTCGCCCGGCGCGAGATGGTGCGTGTTATCACACGGTCGCGATGGACTCCTCGGCAGCGATTAACAGGTCGGTGCTTACTCGAAGCAATCGGGGTTGGAGGCTATTGGATATCGGGAATGGCGTGGCGGTCACGGTCACGATCGGACAGGTGGCGATTACTTCTCTTCTACTCTTCTTGACTCTAGGTTCTCTTCTACTCTAGGTCCCGGAGAGCAGCACGTCGCGGGTTTATAAAGGTGCATCTGTGGGCGGCTTCGCGGCTACCGTGCGGGGGATGCCGTTACGGGATTGGTTTAAATTGTTCTGACGTGCAAAAAATTCCTGGTTTTTAGAAATACACGTCAGTGGTGATTAATGAATTATTTGTGGTGCAATATCGCGTAAACTTTTGAAATTTGAGATATAGGGTGGTCCGCGAATAATTCATTCTAAAAAGCATACGTAAAGGACGCTGGATCTTTACAATAGGGTTTCACCAAAACCTTTCAAATTTAATACTGTCAAATCAAAAATCTTCATAACAACATTTAAATACCCTTTTCCATGATACCCATCGCTTTACTACAATTCCAGTAGCGTAGTATGTGTACTAATTTACATTCTGTACATACAAAAATGAATCTTGTGCAAACCCATGTTTATTTACCATCCAATACGCGTTCTATGCACAACACAAAACTGAAGATAACTAGTACGTCAAAATGATCTCACAACTTTTAGATTCCCCTCTTTTCCATGTACACATATGCACATTTGTCCACTTTAACCACGTATTAGATACAAACAGGTTTCTTTCCATACAGATGTTCACCGGGTGTTCAATATTGTCATTGGCACTTTGGTCTCCGAACTTACCTAGGACTCGTTAAATATATTATCTCTATACACCCACCCATCCATTCATATCTTCCAGTTTGACCACTCTTTCGTTTGGCTTACATATGTTCAACACGTTCTCTACATCACTCCAGGAGTTCTCACACTCTTGATATGTTTTTCCATTCACCGATGCATAGCACGAAATGAAAAAAGTTGTTCGAAATTCCACTTTCATTCTATATATATATATATATATATATATATATATATATATATATATATATATATATATATATATATATAATATATATATATATATATATATATATATATATATATATATATATATATATATATATATATATATAGGACTCTATTTAAATTATGAATCCGTTTAAACGTTAAAATTAAGTATCCCAATACAAATGACGCTAGTAAATCTTTTGTATGTTTATCTTTCATTATTTATGTGAGCAGAGCAACCATCCATTTGAAACCAAATTTCTTCTTCCTCGGGAGCTACTTCTGTTAGAGCCGGTAAAATTTGCTCTTCCAGAAAATCCAAAAACCTACCCGCGCTTAGATTTTTCTCATAAAAAAATGGTCCAATAATATGTTGTCCGATTATTTCTACCCATACATTAATTTTTTGACTATATTGAGATCGGATATCAACCATAGTTTTAGGCCTTTTTGTTGACCAAATCCTATAATTTTGCACGTTTGGTTCATTATTTAACGTAAACGTACACTAATCCGTAAAAAAAATGTTCTTTAAAAATTGTCGGTCTAGGTTATCGTTCTCCAGCATCTCATAACAGAACTCTGCTCTTCTCTCAAAATCCCCCTCAAGCAAATCCTAATGACACTGTAGTTTGTGCGAATGGAAATTATTCTTTTTAAAAAATTTTAATACGGTTGTATTATGCATTATGCATGCTGGTTCGCAATTTCTCGAGAACATATAACAGGATTTTCAACAACTGCAGTTAATACATTTGTAGTATTTTCATTTTCAAACACATTCCTTTGAATATTGGCTTTATAATTTTTAGCGCACTTAGACAAAGGAAGCACTGTTCCACTATTTTCAGATTTGAAAATAATCGTTGCACTTGTAGTATAGCTTGGAATCGGGCGGTTTGGAAACTACGCTACTTATGATTATTAGACTGACAACATGACAATATGTATAATAATTTTGAACGATAACGTCATCTTGACATTTCGTTGCTATCCTGATGCCGTGCAGGAATGGTACATAATGGTACATAAAGCTGTAAAATATTTTTTCTACGCCCATGCCAGTAAACGTTAAAAATCGCACTGTCGACATTCCTTGTAAGTGACATTTAACAATAACATGCACGTAATGAGGCCTCATAACATACACGTGCGTTTTAACAAGGAAACTTAAATTTCTTGGTTTAGTCAAATGGCAATCAAATTTTTATCTACGTACGACTTTATTTGGTCTATTTACATAAATTTAGTTAAGCTTTTAGCATTAGCGAGATACATTTTGGATTAAAAGAGTGATCGCCCCTAAATGTCGACAACACATTATATAATTTCTTTTAAAATAAGTCCCGTTCTCTTAGCATGCTATGTAAATAAACGTCATTTCATTTATGTTGTCAATTTGTACAACAAAATATTATTGTATCCGAATATTTTCTCAATTTTACCTACGATAATGTCTATTAGTGGTGAAAATGATGAAATTATGAGCACTCCGCCGAAGATTTTAGAAAAAGCTCAAGCTGCCACACAAAATTTGTTACCGCTAAAATCCAAAGAAAGGTACGAAATTACCTATCAAAAATTTATGGATTGACGTTAAATCCGTTTCGGAGAATGTTTTACTTGCGTATTTTGAAGAAATATCAAAAACTATGAAGCCATCTTCTCTATGGGCCATTTATTCAATGCTGAGAACTACACTAAACATTAATAATAACATTAACATAGCAGATTATCCAAAACTAATTGCCCTACTGAAGCGGAAATCGGATGGATTTAGAAGTAAAAAATCGAAAACCCTGTCTGCAGAACAAATTAACAAGTTTCTGAAAAATGCCCCAGACGATAAACATTTGTTGTCAAAGGTAAATAATTAAAATATTGTGTAATTATCATCACATAAAAATGGGATTTTGTTTTTTGTTTACAGGTTATCCTCATTATTGGATTAAGCGGGGCTTGCCGTAAACAAGAAATATTAAAATAGAACACATTCAGGACACTGGAGAATCCTTGATAATTGATATTCCAGATTCTAAAACTAAAACGAGACGTTTATTTGTAGTGCCAGAAACATTTTTCCCACATGTAAAAAGTACATAAATTTGCATCCACCTGGAATGGAACTTCCATTATTTGTTAATTACAGAAATGGAAAATGCGTGAAACAGGTTGTGGGGATAAACACAATCGGTAGTACACCAAGTAAAATTGCTGAATACCTTCAGCTGACGGAACCAAAGCAATATACTGGCCATTCTTTTAGGAGATCGTCAGCCACTATATTAGTTGATGCAGGAGGTGATATGCTATCATTAAAGCGACTTGGTGGCTGGCAATCTTCTGCAGTGGCGGAAGACTATGTGAATCACTCTCTTAAAAATACAAATGACAACGCATTACGAATATCGGAATCGATTACCAATTATCAATCTTCGTCTTCTGATATACCATGCAGTAGTACTAAAATTATAAATAATCGTTCATCACCATTAAATAATAAGGCACAAACGACTTACAATAATTGTTCAATTGTTATTAACAACTATTATAATAAAGTTTAAATAATTGCGATTTTCTTTATTTAATAGAAGAAGATGACTGGGGGTAGAAAAAGTATAGTACGTTACACGAGTTGTAAACCCATTACGCACTCGTGAAATTTATGCACTCGCCGCTGCGCGGCTTCGTGCGTAAACTTTTTCACTTCGTGCGTAATGGGTCACTTACAACTCTTGTTACGTAATATACTATTTAATAGTTTTATAGAGAATTAAATTCCTTAAAAACAAGTTTCTGTAGAGTCTCTACCTAAACTAATTAGGGAAGGAGGAATTCGAGAGTTTATTTTAGATAGAGAAAATCATTAAACACGAAAGTGTGTATTAGCTTCTTCTCCGTAACCTAAAAATACCTACAATTATACAGGATGTTGCATTTTCGGATACCAGTGTTCAACTTAAATATTTTAAATTGTGTTAAAGTGTTCAACCTAAATATTTTAAATTGAACACTCTGTATATTTATAAATATTCTTATTCTATCATCAATTACCTATCTGGTAATGTTTTGGTTTTTTATCTGGTTAGGCTTAGCCGTTACAGAGTTATTCAGCTTTCTAGGAAAACATGACGTAGGCAAACACAACGAATAAATCCTGCAGCGATCCCATTGTGCCATTTTCACTCATAACACATTTCAATATAGGTGGTACCTTGGTCATATTATAAAGTTGTACAAATAACTAGAATTTGCACTCCTACGGCTACTTTTTAACAATTTTTGTTAATGGAGACGTAGATGCACATCCTTGGCATTCCTGTATATCTCCCTACTTTCAAGCTTTGTATGATTTAAATACTAATATTTATAGTAATAATTTTTAGAAAAGGAAAAAGGTTTAGATATTGAGTAAGTGGATCGGAAAAAATAAAAGCTGAAAGCGTCAAAAAGCTAGGGTAGAAAAAAAATTATTATTGAGAGCAAAATTTAGAAAAGTCCCTTAAGATACCAATCTAAAATAAAGCATCTAGAGAAATAGAAGCTTAAATTGTAGAAACGATACTGCTTTAAACGTAGTAATGGAGATGAAATAAAAGATATCACCCATAATATTACTAATGTTTGTAAGATTTATGTAAATACGGAAAAGTGCTAAATAAAATTTTTTTCAGGATTCATCAACTAAAAGTGTTTTTAAAGATAACGAATTTTGTTTCAAATGTAATGGAGAGATTATTGGAAAACTTTCTACCACAAAACGTGAATTGCTTATATTCCGGTTCTTCAATTAAAAGTAGCTTTAGCAACCAAGAATGGAATTAGGTAGAGTATAAGTAATATACAAAATTAGTAATTAAAATATGTATTGAACTAATATCTAAATGATGCAGTTACATAGTTTATACTAATAAAAATTGTAACATCAAAACTTCATTAAACAGTATGCCCCTTTATTTAAAACAATTCATTTAATTCAAATGAAACCCATTCAGAGAAGTGCCAGTCGTATATGGTTTACTCCAAGCAACGATACTAGACAGATATTTCTGTATAAATCAGTTTGTGGAAACGGGACAGGGAGAGAGTCCAAAGTACATTGAAATCTACGCTGCCTCTATAAGCAAAACCCCAGTAACTACGCAAACTATGGAATGGAGATATTTGCAACAAAAGAAATTTATCAGTGCCAACATTTTGATCGGTGGTACCAATATGTGCTTTTGTTGGAATTAAGGACAATTCTGGAATAATGTTTTAAACTAGTTAAATGTAAGTTTGGTTCAATTTTTCGTGTTGGCTAGTGGGTTAAAAGGTTTTCACTTAGTAAATTTAGGTGGCTAAGCCTTACTCTACTAAGCAAGAATCCCGTATGCGTTATTTACCATGCTTTTGCGTAGTAACTATGGGTGATTTAGGGTTAGTCCACCAAACAATAACCCCGTATGTAACCCCTGTTACTTATAATGTTTATTATTATTATTATTACTGTTATTATTACTATTGTTATTATTATTATTGTCAATTGGAAATTGTTTATAAAGCACTGGTTGACTCTATTTTCAGATACGCAGTAAAGGGAGCACCGTCAAAAAAGCCCATAACGAAACGGTGTCCCGACAAAAAAGCTCAGATCCAAAACAGCCCTCGTCAAAATGGCCGACAAACATCCTATGCCAAAATAGCCTATATAATATATATATATATATATATATATATATATATATATATATATATATATATATATATATATATATATATATATTATAATAATTACAAAATAAAATAACCCATTTTATTATATTAAATATGAGAAAATACAAATACATTTCGCCGAAGAAATACAGTAATAATAAAAAACGCTAACGGCTAAACTAAACAAATACATATTGCATGCAAGTATTACATTTATACGGTTACATATCTAGGTTATGCAATATTCCACGAAGGGAATTAAGTATTGTGGTGTCCGGATAATTTTCCGCAAATGTCCTTAGCCGACGATTTAATAGCACATATTTATACTTGGATGATTCTGGGTGTCGATATCCTTCATCAAATCGTGCGACTTTGATCTTGATCATGTCCTGTTCTTTGTGAAAATGGTCAATGAGTTTGTATATTGATGAATGATGACAATCAAGGGTCTTCTGAAAGGCATGATTCCATCCTTCAACAAAACTGTTAGAGGTAGTTCACCGATAACGCGATCGTAAACATTCCATAGACGAATGGCGAATCGGGGCTGTACTCGACGATTGCGTCTTAATCCCCTTTGTAATTGTCTTCCCAATAATCAATAACAGCATCCATTCCATTAGGGCAACTATCAACCAAATCTTCAAGATCAGGTATTACATCATCTACTGGAGCAAAGCTTAAAGCTAACAACATTTTCACGTGTGTCCGAAAATTTTCATCGTATTGGTAGTGTCCAAGTAAATTCAATTGTTGAACTTTTCGCCAGACACTGCCCTAGGTGAAATAGGCAGCCTACAATTTGCGTACCATTAAATACCTGCAATATTGCATTTTGAACTCCTTTTTCGTAGTCACTCAGCACACTTATAGGATTCAAAGTTAACTTTAACTCAAGTAGTTTCTGAAATACGCGCAAGTGCGATACTTCACTTTTGTATTTTAAAGGAACGTAAACCAACGGAACGCAACTGTTGTCATTAATGCGTAAACAGTGAAAACTTGTAGAAATAGTTCGGGTGCAACTTTAAATGTACCGTCAACGAGGCAGTGGCGGTGCTGCTCTATAATATTCAAATTTTCTTCGGTTCCAAACATCAATAGACGATTGGGATCATTCACGCCAGAGTGCTCCTTCTTTCGAATCCTTTCTATCCCTCTTTGAGATGCCGTGTATGTTGGTAAGTAAGTAGAAGCCTCAATCGATATCTCGTTCGTGGTACCTTGAATTATTTGTCTTGGTTTTTTCTGCGTTAGTTTTTGGTCGCTGTTTGATAACATACACACATGCAATTGCCTCATTTTTTGCAGGATTTGGTGCATGGCTGTGTTCCGTCTTGCTTGGTAACGATAACCATCTCTTAACAACAGTTCGTTTCCTTTCTGTGATTCTATTATCCCCATAGTGGTACACACAGTTTACACAATGTATCAGCATTACAGGATATTTACACAGTAAAACAAAGCCACGATATGGTAGTATATCTTAAGAATGTTTCCTTATATTAAGAGCGAACCCTAATTACCCTGCCATTAGCAAACATTTCTAGAAGGCTAAAACTGAATTTGGTGTTAATGTGTCCAATATATAATACATTAAGTGCAAAATTAAATAATTGGTGAATTCTAAAATAATCATACATTTATGAGTTATCTCCTTAATCACCTATATTATGAATTGGGGATAGCTGAATTCCATATCTTGCTGTATTGCATATTTTCACATTTAAATTTTATTATAAGTGTTGGGGTTGTTTTGATGCGGGCTATATTGGCGTAGGCTATTTTGTCGGGGTTATTCTGGCGGAGCCATTTTGACGCGAGCTGTTTTGTGAGTGGGCTCTTTTGTCGGGGCTGTTTTGGAGGGGCTATTTTGGCGTAGGTCACGGCAGTAAATGTGTGGGGGTGTGCTGAACCTATGCATTTGAGGAAGCTCGGAACGCTACAGCTAAGGTTGCTTAAAATAATTCCAGGATATCGTGACCTAAATAAACAACAACTTTTAGAAAAGACGAATACACTAACACCTAATGGATACTACAAGTATTTGAATATACTCACCTACCTCAATGACAACAAGTACAAGATTACACTGGTCCATAATTACTTGACAAGAAGAAAAAGTTATGCGGTGCCATTCTATTTCAATAAATATGGAAAAAGGACCATGGAGTGTACAATACCATTATTATACGACTCTGTACCGACGGAAATATTTGAGTCAACGAACATAGGTGCATATAAAACAAATTTGCGCAAGTGGATACGAGATAATGGTTAATGTGTATAGGAAAAATAAGTATTACCTTGCAAATTGAACAAGCAAAACTGAAAAAGATGAAACACAAACAATGGAAAACGACTTACACAAATTTTAATCGATAGTACAGAACAAAATAAATGTGGAAACAATTAAATTCAAAAGGAGATATGGAAGAGATATGATAAACCCTAATGGTAAAGAAAACCTAACACAAAGAAGAACGGTAATATGGGAAAAGAAATGGCCAAGATAAAATGGTATTCAAAAATACGAAACGATTTTCATGGTAGACTCAATTAGAAGAAAAACGAGCAAAAATTTGGAAAATAGTGATACCTAAATGGAGAAAATGGAAAAATTGGAAATTATATTATGAAACACAACGGTATGGAGTTAAAATATGGAAGTAAATGAAAGGAAAATGAATGACAACTTGCTAGGGATTGGAATGTATGGAAATTCTGGAAGTATTGAGAATGGAATTGGTTTACGATTAATTATTATAATATATGTTACATTATGATTGCATTTCTAAGTGAAATTGCGAAAGACCAATGATATAAAATGTATAATAATTAATGTGAAATAGAAATGTAACGAGTATTAAATTCTAATTTTGGGTACCAACGGATAAGTTTCATAACTTGGTTGGACCCCCATAATGTAATTACGTGGTAATTAAACACACATTCCAACATTGTTATTCTTAAAGTAAGACAAGCGTTTTTCTTTGACTAAATAAAACTAGGGCAAGATGTATTATAAACAGCTAAAGAAATCTTCAGAAAATGAAGGTTTATTCTTGAAATGAATTACATGGAGGTCCATCATTATTCAAAACTGGTAAAGTCTCCCAGTACGACTTTCGGTTTGCTGGCGTTAGCGGTACTTGTTTATTCAAAATACATCTTTTTTGTTTTCAGGAACACTATGGCAAGAATCCGCATTTGGTATGGTATAGCAAATTTCTTTATTGACTTTTTATGTAAAACGCCGAGCTCTATCAACTCCTCACCAAAATAGTAACGATACTGTAAAACGCAGAAAACAAATTAAAGAAAAATAAAAAGAACATTGCTACTGTTTTATTTATTACATTAATTATTACCTTTAGTACTTGACTTCCTCTCTCCACCTTTATATGAACCATGTCGTGCAACAACGGTCTAGGTTCAAGTTTAGTTACTTTATATAATGAAAAACAGTCAGGCCATTGAAGAAAGTCGTTGCTGTTCTTCAGATTACTTAAGATTTTCCGTTATTAGCTTTTTTAATTGCATCAGCAAAATCATTGAAATCATATATCTTGCCTAAATGCTTAAGCGAGAGTTCTATTTGATGATGATAATGGTCAGCACTCATAAAAGTATGACCAGGTTCAAAGTAGTACAAACACGATATATTCAGTACTAATTTCTTCAGAATTTATTATGTAAATTAAAAATGTGAGCAAGGTCCAATTTTTATTTTTCCCAGCGCAGTTGTCGAGCCAGACGATTATACCTTTTTTGTCTCGATTTTTTAAGAAAAACCCGTAAAGAGTACTTATAATGTCTTCTTTGGAATATTGGCCACATACTGATTCATTCCAAATTACAAAAAATGGAAGTTCTTTTGATTTTTTACCAAGAGGAACAAACGTTTCATTATATGAAGTAAGACGTTTGGTAAACAGCACTCTTCAATAAATGTCCGACAAATTTCACATTCTTCATGCCCAGTTTTGTAAAGCTAATTTTTTTTTCTTTCACTGTTTTCCTGTAACTCGGCAAATAACGCACATTTGGGGCGTGCCCCCTTCTGTAGTGATATATGCATGGTTGGTAAGATTCAATATGTTGGCTTATTTCATTTCGGCTTACTTTATTATAGGCTGCATGTATACCACGTTTATCGTATGAAATTCTATGTTTATCTATTTTATTTAGGATCTTGTAAATTATTCAGTCGTTTGACTTCATAAAACCAAGCGTAATTAAAAAAAATGTTTTGCAGACCTTCTGTTGCCGTCTATTTTCGTCATTTAGGAAATATTCTTAGCTTTGCTTACGTACGTAGTTGGTAGAAGGTCTTTGATTGGGCGCGATTGAGTATTGTTAATAACAAAATTTCTTCTGTCTTCTGTCTTAGGTCTCAGTATTGAGAGTTTATGTGTTGTCTTCTATTTTCATTTATTTTACGTGTGCATTTCAATCTGCACAATTCAACCTCGCACGGTGTTAAAAGCCCGTACTTTTCTTTTTTTCTTTTCAATTTTTCCTAGTTTTCGCTCTTGGACAGATTTATCAAACTTTCTTCCTTTTTCTAGAATTTCCTTTCTTAGTGAAATGTTCTAGAATAATATCAAAATTATGAAAATGTAAACTTTCACCATTAACACTCATAATAAAATACTTATCTTTTTTGGGATTTTTTAATGGTGTACTTTAAATTATACAATCTAAACGTTTCGATAACACTTACAGTTATCTTCGTCAGTAGTAATGTTTGTTAAAAATTGTTAAAGATGTAGTAAACAATTTTGTCAAATGTGAAAAATTCAAACATAAACATAAGCCTGCTATTAATATAACAGTTTGAGAAACGTATAAGCCAACTATAAAATTGTAGTAAAGAATAACTAGGTCATTAAAATTAAATATTGTTAAACTGCCTCAAAGATGACAAACCAGAACACTCTCTACGACGAAAGCTAACGATGAAATTTGCCATCCAAAAAACATTAACGTTACAAAGTACACCTAAAAAACCTTCAGTTTGGTATAGATATGTAGATGACACATTTGTTATTTGGAGACATGGAGAAGAAGCACTGCATGAGTTTTTGGTTTTTATAAATGGTATACATCCTAGTATTCAGTTTACCATGGAAAAAGAAACTAATGGAAGTTTACCATTTCTTGACATATTAATATCTAAAAATAATAATTCACTATCTTTTAAGGTTTACAGAAAGCCGACACACACTGATAGATACCTTCATAAATTATCCAACCACCATCCACGTCAAAAATTAGTGTAATTAAATCTTTAGTAGATCGAGCAAAACGAATTTGTGACCCTGAATTTTGAATGATGAATATAAATATTTAAGAAAATCCTTACAAGATAATGGATATTCACTTACAGATATTAATAATGTTATTACATCTTCTAGGCGTAACCTTAAAGAAAAACCAGTTCTTAATGTTGGTACTGCTTTTCTTCCTTTTATAGCTAATGTTACAAATAGAATTGAAACATCCTAATTAAATATGGCATTCGGACTATTTTTAAACCTACAAGAAAAATTAAAGAACATTTAAGATCACCTAAAGATGTGTCAAACCCTTTATCATCTTCCGGAGTGTATAAGTTATCTTGTTCATGTGGAAAAGTATACATCGGGACCACAAAACGTACCTTTGATACAAGACGCAAAGAACATATGAGATTTTGTAGATTGGGTCAACCAGAGAGGTCTGCTGTGGCTGACCATGCCCTGAATAATCTAAATCATGACATTCAATTTGACAATATGAAAATGTTGTCAAGACAAACCCATTATTATGTTCGTTTGCAACGTGAAGCTATTGAAATATATAAACACCCGAATAATTTTAATAGACAAGAAGAAAATCTCCGTTTAAATAGGTTTTGACATCTTATAATTAAAAAAGAGCATAATGATACGCCTTGATTTTAATTTGTTTTCAACTTTTGGTATGTCTAGGTTTTTTGCTGTGTTTTTCCTAGACCTTGAAGCAAATGCTTTATCAATTATATGTTAAATTTCCACAGCACTATAATTTAACATAAGTAGTTGAAATTAAATTGAAATTAAAAAATTACAAAGAACGTTCTGCATTGTGCTTTTCATTGTTAATAACACTTCCAATTATTGATAAAGATATCTCTTTGTTAGGTTTAACTGGGTTATTTTTTGATGTAATGTTTGGATTTGTGAATGCTTCTATCATTTTAAAATTGAAGTTTTTCACAACTTTACACTTACATCATAACTCGATTAAATTTTGTTAAATTGTTTTTTGGCTGGCAAATTTCATCGTTAGCTTTCGTCGTAGAGAGTGTTCTGGTTTGTCATCT
This sequence comes from Vesta saturnalis, assembly GCA_036346205.1. Taxonomy (NCBI): domain Eukaryota; kingdom Metazoa; phylum Arthropoda; class Insecta; order Coleoptera; family Lampyridae; genus Vesta; species Vesta saturnalis. The sequence continues at coordinate 1,007,221 of JARFJB010002111.1, forward strand.
TTGAGGCAGTTTAACAATATTTAATTTTAATGACCTAGTTATTCTTTACTACAATTTTATAGTTGGCTTATACGTTTCTCAAACTGTTATATTAATAGCAGGCTTATGTTTATGTTTGAATTTTTCACATTTGACAAAATTGTTTACTACATCTTTAACAATTTTTAACAAACATTACTACTGACGAAGATAACTGTAAGTGTTATCGAAACGTTTAGATTGTATAATTTAAAGTACACCATTAAAAAATCCCAAAAAAGATAAGTATTTTATTAATATCAAAATTAGTTTGGGTTTCTTTTATAAATGTGTACTAAAAGAATAAGTACTTTTGTTATAGTTTTGAAGAATATTATGTTATTTTTAACCTTCAGTGTCTTCCTCAATATGAGCGCAATTTTGGGCATATCGAAACTGCCCAGTAACTTTTGGGATAATATTTATATCATTTCCAACATCGGAGTATTCTTCACTACTTTCTTCTCTACCTAAAATGGGCAGTATGTAATTATTATAAACTTCGTTAGATTTTAGATGATTCTAACCTGAGTTGCGTTCGTCGGCGACATTTGGAACATAATCCTGATCTTTACCAAACGGCAAAGCCGTTTTTCTTTTCTTGATTGGATTTTCCATATCTTGAACTTTTTGAAGTAACTCTACATGGCTTCTTTCCCTACCTTTCACTGTAGAGGTTGGTAATAAATTTTCATGTTTAAATTTAAGGTAAATTACTCTACCTGAATTTACAATTACTCCCACTGGTTCCACCTTCGGTATACAATGTTCCATGGATGTTTGAATGATTTAATTCTTTATCAGTTATAGAAACTAAAACAGTAGTACTGGATGAGGTTAATGAAAATACAATATCAATATTTAATTCAATTTCAGCTTAGAATGGTAAAACGCTTGGTATTTGCCGTAGAAATATAGGCATTTCCAATCGTTTGATTCGGAGGTGCAGTGAAAATGCTATCAGTGGACCGCATTATTTCAGATTTTGGAATATTAGTTTGTTCAAGTCTCAGATGAATTTACAACATCTTCGTCAATTTTTATCATCACCGCGTCGTTGTGCTTTGATTTATTTAATGTTTTTTCTTCATAGTCTAAATCATTTTAGGTGCAAAGCTGCACAATCTTTTTGCCGCGCATTTTATTTAATCAGTAAAATCTGAAAACAATATATAAGGTATGATAATAATAATACATGCATTTATAATCGTCACATTTTATAGACTGATGTTTACGCAATTTTAGGTTATGTTTAATAAAATTCAAATTAAGGTCTTTATTAAAGCCCAAGCAAAACCATGACAAATAAGAAACATTCAGCAGATTTATTATCAACGTAACTACAAAAATAATTTTACTGTAATTGTATGATTTAGTGAATTTATTACGCATTCTACTTGAATATAGTATTATGTTACATTTATACCTGGCTAGCACTCGCAAATTAATTAGTTTTACCACTTGCCACTTTAAGAATTAATTTTTGACTTATTACTTAATAACGCTAATTATAATAAAGATGAAATCACTTAGATAATACTCAACCAAATTTTGTAGTTGTCACTAAACTCTCGTGTCAAATTAGTATTATTATACTAAGCAAAAACACAGTAACATACGTATGCTAGGCAAAAACCTCGTAACTTCGTCGCAATTGCCGGGTTTTAACCTTAACCGACGCGTGTATTCCACCTGGGTGGGTACACGGGTCATGTTCTCCACACCCATCCCACGTCCATAAATACCCCCTAACCAACCTATCCTATCCCAAACCTAACCCTTAGTACAATGGCTCTTACAATCGGAACCGTTAACGCAAGGGGCATTCGACGGAAGCGCCCCTTACTGAAAAACCTATTGACCAACGACAAGATAAAAATAATAGCCACAACAGAAACCAAACTCCACCCACGAGGCACACTTAATATCTCCCAATACAACACATTCCTAAATAACAACTAAATCCGAGGAATCCGAGGTACAGCACTACTAATTCACAACGGATATCCCTCAACCATCCACATTCTTCCGCCACAATTGCAACACCTAGAAGGCGTAGTAGCAACGGTACACCTTCCATCCACTGCAATCATTGCCATATCGTACTACAACCCACCAGGAATAAACACCCTATCAGAAGAACTTCTCGAATATACTTCTAACCTCCCAAACGCTGTAATATTAGGGGACCTCAACGCAAGACACACACAATTCGGCGACACAACTACCAACCACAATGAAATCCTCCTAGCTAACAACCTTCTCCGCCTGCCCCTCTGGCGAGCTATTAACACAATGCCCACATTTTTCGGACACCACGGAACCTCCATAGTAGACCATATTATTTGCTCCGAACCCCTCATCCAATACTTCCACAAGCAATGCCACTTAGGTACCACCATTACTTCGGACCATCTACCCCTGCTCATCAATACCACACTAGGACCAGCCCCTCCACCTACTCCAACTACAATCACAAGATGAGACTTTAAAAACGCAAACTGGGACCTATTTAACGAACAAATCACGAACAATCTACCCGAAACCAACATCGACACCCCACAGAACATAGACGACGCCATACGTGAACTTACACATTTAATAACAGATGCAGCAAACACAGCCAACCCGACAAAAACTATAGACATACAAAAAAAACCACTCCCTCCACACATAGTAACCATTTTTTTTTATTTAACACCATTGGTGTTTACATGATTAAAACTGGTCTGCAAGACCAACCATTAATTTGTTTCTTATAAATCTTAATAACTAAATACTTAGGAACTATAGTCCATCCAATGATGTTCTGTAGATTGTCCTGGCTGTTCGTTTACACACTCACTCGTGCACTGTGCTCTGCTTTTACACAGTCACTTTACACAAGCTCGGAGGGTTTAGTCCTCTTCAGTCTTCGAACAGTATGTTGTCTGTCAAGTAGCCGAAGGGCTTCTGTGTTTTCGTGAAGGAGTAGCCTGGCTTCATGTTTACCGGCAAACCTCTTGATTTCTTCCATGACCGTAGGGATGCCTAGATCTCGATGCAAGTCAGCGTTGCGTATATACCAAGGTGCTTCTACTATGTTGCGCAGTACCTTGTTCTGAAATGTTTGTATTATTTTTATATTACTGTTTTTGGTGCAACCCCATGGTTGTATACCATATAGCCAGACTGGCTTTAATATCTGGTTGTAGATCAAGATCTTACTGTGTATTGGCAATTTGGATTTTCTCCCGATGAGCCAGTAGAGTTGTCTATGTTTCAGTCTTAGCTGGTTTATTTTCTTTTTCACATGTTCGTTCCATCTAAGTTTGGCATCTAGTGTCATGCCTAAGTATTTAGCATTGTTCTCATATGGTACTGCAGTGCCGTCGATGTTCAAAGATGGTGGATCTTTTAATCTTTTGTTCGTGAAGTTGACATGGATAGATTTTAGCTCATTAAGCTTAATTCTCTATTGTTTCGTCCAGTTTAATACTGTGTTGCTGGCTGCCTGTAAACTCCTAACGGCTACCTCTTGATCTGTGTCTACTGTCAGAAGTGCAGTATCATCCGCAAATGTAGCCACTGTGATTCCTTCCAGATCCGGTAAGTTACAAGTATAAAGCTGGTAAGGGATAGGCCCCAGTACGCTACCCTGAGGTACTCCCGCATTTATCTCTTTTAGTTCTGAGTATTCGTCTTCTTGTTTGATCTTGAACAGTCTGTCGGAAATGAATGATGTTAATATCTTCACGTATTTAACTGGGAGCATTTGATTCAGTTTAAATATCAATCCTACATGCCAAACCTTATCAAAGGCTTGGGCGACATCTAAGAATACCGCTGAACAGATCTGTTTTTCTTCCAGGGCGCATTCTATTATATCCGTGATTCGGTGCACTTGATCTATCGTTGACTGTTTTTGTCTGAATCCGAATTGGTAATTCGGTATTAAGTCACCTTTTTCTATCAGCGGCTTGAGTCTCTTGAGAAGTAGCTTTTCAAATAGTTTTGACACGATTGGCAATAGGGAGATAGGTCTGTAAGACTTGACATCGTTAGGCGGCTTACCTGGCTTTGGCAGCATAATCACCTCTGCAACTTTCCAAAATGCAGGAACATGTTGAAGCCTTAGGGCTGCATTGAAGAGATAAGTGAGCATGACTATTCCTTTCCTTGGCAACTGCTTCAGGATTTCTCCAGTGATTAGATCATATCCTGGTGCCTTTTTTGAACTTAGATTACTTTTTATTTCTTTAGATACTTCTTTTGGTGTGACTGGAGGAATGCTCTCTGTTCTTGGATTAGTTGTGTTGCACAAAGTGTTGTGCCCTTGCGCTTCGTTAGGGGCGAAGACGGTTGCTAGGTATTCTGCAAACAAGTCGGCCTTTTGTTTGTTGGTTTTGGCCCATGGGCCATTTTCGGTCTTAACTGGTGGTATTGACGATATCGGTCTTTTTATTACATAGTAACCATGATCAAACAAAAAAGACGAATATACACACAATACCTAAAACGTAGAGACCCAGTTCTCAAAACAGAATACAACAGACTAAATGCACACATACGACTAGAAACAAACCGCTACACACAAGAGAACTGGATACGAATAACCTCCAACCTCGACTTCCGAGACGGCCCAAACTTTTGGCACAAGTTTAAGGTCCTAACCAAACAAAAAACAACGCCACGATCATACCTACTAGACCCCCAAGGAAACACCATCAGCTCCGACGAAGAAAAAGTCGACCTATTCAGCATACACCTACAGGACAGATTCACCACCCTCGGGGATCCATTATTCGACAATGACCTCAAAACCCAGCTCGAACAAAACACCGAAAGAGTAAGGCTAAGAAACGACGCCCCTCACATCCTAACACAAGATGACCCATTCCTAGAACCAATATCTCCTGACACAGTAATAGACATACTACGAAAAGGCCGAAACTCAGCCCCCGGGCAAAATGGCCTCAACAGACTCATACTACGACACCTACCACGAAACTACATCACACAACTTACACAAATATTCAATAAATGCCTATCCCTCGCATATTTCCCAACACAATCGAAATCAGCCTACACAATCATGAAAGCCAAACCACATTTGGACACCACACAACCTTCCTCATATAGACCGATATCACTTCTAAGCTGCATAGGCAAATACCTTGAAACAATTATATCAAGAAGACTCAAAGACTTCCTCGAGGACAACAATTCCGTCCCGAACAGCCAATTCGGCTTCAGAGCCAACAGATCATGCCACGACCCCCTAGTTAAACTCTGCACTGAAGTATCCAGATCCCTCAACCAACAATCCTGCTGCCTAGCAGTATTTCTTGACATAAGGCAGGCTTTTGGTAAAGTCTAGCACGCCAGACTAATTCACGAAACCCAAGCCCTCAATATCTCAAACCATTTCGTTCAACTCCTACTTTCATACCTGTCAGACAGGACAGTGACAGTCAGCATAGGCTCAACCAACTCCCAACCTTTCTCACCAACAGCAGGCATACCCCAAGGTTCAGCATTAGCCCCTCTTCTCTACCTCATATATGCACACGACATTCCTCAACCCAATAACCATGACACAACAATAACCCAATTCGCAGACGATACAGCGATATGGGTGACCAATAGAAAAAGTCAGACCGCCAACAGACTAATGAACCAACAAATACAGCAATTCTCAAACTGGGCCAACCAGTGGAGAATCACCATCAACCCCAACAAAACACAAACCATACTCTTCAGACACCCCAACCTCACAGGACAACTGCGGCAATCCACGGACAACATTAACTTACGAATAAGGGACGTCCAACTACAACTACTCGACACGATAATATACCTAGGATTGACCTTCTCGACAACCCTCAACTGGAAACAAGACCTCAAAACCGCCCTAAACAAAATACGAAACCGAGCAAACATGCTCAAAGCACTAAGAGGACACGACAGAGGCTGCCACCGCAAAACATTACAACATACATACAAAACATATATAAGACCAATAATCGACTACCACGCGCCATTGCATGCCTCCCTGAAAACCAAAAACCTCAAAACCATTGCCCCCTGTGAACGTAGCATACTACGACACATCCATAGACTACATTACATATTCCCCAACGACCTGACAATACAAACAGCAAACATAGAACCTATCACAAACAGACTAAAAACATTACAGACAAAATTCACAAACCGCAGAGTTCACGGAAACACAGACGCCACTAAAAACATACTCAAAACCTACTATACAACCAACAGACGACGCTTCCACCCAAGAAAACCGAAAAGAAAACTAAAACACCTACCAGCACACCTAACCCAACAGTTAGACGACCTACCACAAGACTTTAACGCAATCCTCGACGAAACTCCTCTCAACCTCCGATAAAACCATACCCCAGTCCCCCATGCTATCATGAAGACGACCAATACCCACGGAAATGGCCAATTCTAAAATCCTCAACACACCACATACACCAACCACAAAACACACCACACCAGTAACAACACAATCAATAAGCAAGCAAATAGAAATAAAACTAATAAAATGATTTTTTTTTACCACATAAAACACGCAACAAAATTGAAACCAAACAATTTCAAAATAACACCACTCCAAAAAGAAGACCCAAGGCTGAAGAGGGAGAAGACCCCTAAACTGCCCGCAGAAGAAGACATCAAATAAGCAACATATAAGCAAAGAGTCTAAAAGCTAATAAACGATCTAAAAAAAAAGCCGGGTTTTAAGTTATTGCTGCGTACTTACTTCCCTTTAGCTAAGCATTCCCTGCCAAAATGTTAACTACTACGTAGAATCAACCTGATTTATTAGAATATACAATAAAAATTACCGGTATTTAGTTTATTTTTACGCAAGAAGAATACGTTAGTATCATAATGGTCAAATAAACTCAAATATTTCTAATTCGTCAGTTACTGGGGTTTGGCTTATGACGAGAGTACGGCTGTCATATTGCTATTATTGGCAATCTAAAAATAGAATCAGTTCCTGTTGTAAGTATGAATGGCTCAGTTCTTAAGTTTTCAGACTCTATTACTCTGTTGGGTATGACTGTATCTTCAAATCTCTCATGGGTTGACCATCTTCTGTCAGCTACCAAAACAGCTGCTCGTAAAATAGGCTTTTTGTACAGATCTAAGCAGTACTTTACCTCTCGACAACTCCTTTTGCTGTATAAGGCCCAAATTCGGCCTCATCTGGAATATAATTCTCACCTTTGGGTTAGTGCTCCCCAATACGCTCTCGATATCGTTGATCGTATTCAAAAGAGAGCGATTAGGCTTATAAATGACCCGTCTTTAACTTCTCACATACAGTCCCTTGAGCATAGAAGGATGGTTTCAGTTCTTTCTTTGTATTATCGTTATTACAACGGCTATTGTGCTGGTGAATTACATTCTTTGATACCATCTCCGGCTATCTTTGCGAGAAACACTCGGTTCGCTCAATCACATCATCAGTATGCAGTACAAATCTCCACTTGTCGTACCAAACGGGCGCAATCCACATTTTTCTACACGGCTTCTAAACTCTGGAATGATCTCCCTAGTTCCTGTTTTCCTCTCACTTATGATATGAGAAAATTTAAGGTAGCTGTTCATAGGCATCTATTGGCAATTCATTATCCCTCTATCCATCCTCCTAAGTGTTCCTGAGTGCTTTAGCACGATATGCCTTATTTAGCCTGTTCAGGTCCACAATCATAAAAAAAAAAAAAAAAGTTCCTAGAAATCAGAAAGTTTGTTGACATTTTATGACCAAAGTTCATTGATCTGGACTGGGTATTGGTCTATTCCTCGAAATCTAAAAATAGAACCAGTTTCCGGAAGTGAAAGGTTCTTAGTCCAAAGTTTATTGATCTCTTGAACCCGGAAGTAAATTTTGTCTTTATTTATGTAGAACTGATGTAAATTCTAAATATAATGGAACTTGACTAATATTAAATTATATATAAGTAATTTGATTGTAATCTCATTATATTTAGAATTTACATCAGTTCTACATACATAAAGACAAAATTTACATCGATTGGGGCTTGAACCTTGGTGGCGCAGTTGGTAGCGCGGTACTCTAGCAAAGTACAGGTCGTAGGTTCAAATCCTACTCGAGGTAAACTTTTTATTTATGTATTTAATAAAATTAATAATAATTTTTAATAATAAAGTGTGATTTTTTCCCTTGTTTTTATGTGGAGGGTGCATTCGGTTGATTTCGTGTAATTTACTGTAGAACAGCCATTCAGGTAATTTAGAAACAGGGGTATTCTTTCATACTATTTATTTGTTAAGTTGACTTTCTTTTATCTGTGTATTGTGGTGCATTGAAAGTTTATTTATTGTAATTGCATCAAAATTTATGTTATCGATATCTTCACTATTTCATTGCATTGATGAAAATGGCCTTTCAAGCGCTTATCGAATTTGAGCATTATTTCTTTAGATTCCTCGTTTTGGAATTGCTAAATTGAATGTGTTTTTTTATTTGTGTAATTGCACTACAATTTAATATGTATCT
>JARFJB010002111.1:1020777-1023277 GCA_036346205.1 Vesta saturnalis
TAATCTTCTAGATATGACTTTTGCCAGTATTTTATAATCCGTGGTTAATATTGAGACAGGTCTCCAGTTATTTAAGTTTAAAAGATCACCTTTTTTTGGAAACAGATTAATTACTGCTTTGGAGGTTGTTAATGGAAGTTGTCCTTCGTTAATTGCAGCGTTGATCATAGCTTTAAAGACACCTTTTAGATAATCCCAAAAGAAAACATAAAATCAACAGTTAATCCGTCTATACCTGGGGCGCTCTTTTTATTTAATGAAAGAAGTGCACTAGTTAATTCTTCAGGTGAGATGGGATAATCTAGCTGTTTTCTTTCATCGTTGGAAAGCGCAGTTAAATTTTCGTATAACATGCTTGATCGGTGTAAGTTAATTGGTTTTGATTCATATTTTTCACTGAAAAACCTGACTACTATTGTAGAAAGACTAGGAAGGTCTTTTATAATCTTGTTGTTATATTTTAATGAAGAGAGTGTTTTTAAAAGAGTGTCTGACTGTTTATTTATTGTTGGGCGATCGGAGTTTATAAGGATTTCATGCTTTCTTGCTATTAACTGTTGTTCGGTTAATCTAGAGTACGCGTTTTTGACTTGTTCCCTTAGATCTTTATTTAAATTTTGACCACTGTGTATCGTAGTTATTTGATTTTCCAAGTTGCGTAACTCTAAATACTTTTTTTGTTTACATTGCTTTTGGTATAAAATTGCTGTATCCTTTATCGCTAGTTTTAGTCTACTCCATTCGCTTAGTACATTTGACAGGTCTAAGGTTTGTATTGCATTCTGTAGAAAGGTTTTCATTGCATTTGTAAAAGATTTATTTTGTAATAGCAGGTTGTTAAATTTCCAGTATGGAGCGGCTTTTGGATTAGATCTTTGCTGCGTGATGGCTACGGAGACAGCTAGATGATCCGAAAAGGAAGCATGTAACATTGTAGATTGTAAGTGTGAGCATACATTGTTAGAACAATAAATTCTATCTAATCTTGACGCGCCTTTTTGCTTGTTATTCGCGTAGAAGGTAAAACCTTCATTACTTTTATTAAAAAACTCCCAACAATCATAAAGTGTTGCTTCTCTACAGATTTCTTTTAGTAGTCTTGCCAATTCAGGATATCGCTCGTTGGTACGGTATCGATCTTTACCTCTGTCTAAAGTGCAGTTGAAATCTCCAGCGATAATTAAGTATGGGTTACTCTTAATTGATTTCAGATGCAAATTCAATTTTTTTAAAATCTCCTTTGCAGTATAAATATTGTGTGGTAAGTAAACGTTAACTACATGCCATTCTTCTTTTTCCAAGCTGAACGTGATAGTTTGTAGGTAAGAATCAGCCAAAACTTTATGTCCGGTTAATTTGATATTAACCCCTTTTTTTATTGCTATCAACGTGCCACTGTACTCAGCGAGACGTGGATTTGAGTAGAATACATATGGGTTTTGTTCAATTGATTGTGGAACAATTGTAAGATTTGTTTCCTGTACCAACAGAATGTCTGGGGATTTAACATCTATGAAAGTTAATAATTCATTCCATTTAAAGGTACTACGTAAACTTTTGGCGTTTATAGTAAATATACGCAAGCTGTCTGGCATAATTGTAGTAAAGGTCAAAATTTAAAATGTAATGCTATCGATGGATGGCGATCGTTCCAATTGTGTTTCGTTTAAAGATTCAGTAGGAGAAGCTAACCTTCTTTCCCTATGAAAATCTTTCTTTAACGAGTTAATCAACCGTTTACACCTCTCTCTTGTTGCTCTTTGTGAAAAATAGGAATAGTTTCCTCCATTAAACCAATTAGTTCTTCTATGTTATTTGTGTAATTACTAGCTATCTCAATTGGGCTGTTACTTCCTTTTACTTTATTTAAGAAATCTCTATAGTTGATAATATCTAATTCAAATTCATTTCCTCTGTCCCATATATATTGCATTTCTTCATGATTTTCAAACGTTGGGAGAGTTTGTTCTACCTTTCGTTTTTAGATATATTGGTTTCAGCATTCCTTGGTGTTGAGAAATCCAGTTCAACGATTTCATTTTTGTCCTCTTCTTGTTGGTATACATCATTATTAATTAATCCAGATTCAATTGCGTTAATGCTTGGAAATTCAACTACTTCTATATCATCTTTGGAGCTTTCTTGAGTTATAGTTTCTGTTGTTGGATGAGGTCTTTTATTGTAATCTCTTGATATATCCCGATAAGGTGGTGGTTGGTCTTCTACCTTAGTGCACTTTGAAGCAATGTGGCCGAAATTATTACATTTAAAACATTTTATTTTTCATCGGATAAGAATATTCTATACTCTTCGTCCTCATATACAACAACAATTGAATTTGGAAAATCTGTGCGCTGTTCTTGGCTTGTAACAATAAAACTTGTCTCCTGAAGCTATACACATGTTGATAATCTTGCATATCTATTCCGGCGCCGATAAAGGATAATGGTGAAACCAGTTGTAGATCTCTTTTCCTTAATTCCTCTTCAATAACATCATG
>JARFJB010002111.1:1028277-1048277 GCA_036346205.1 Vesta saturnalis
CTTCATTGTTGCTACTATTATTGTATTTTTTTGCCAGCATTGTTGCTAACTTTTGGCTGGTAAAAAAGTTGTCGGTAGTAACACTTCTACCCATATTTAGGAAAGGTTCCATTAATTTTAAAACGACATATTCTGGAAGTGATTGGTTGTTAGGACGCATAACATCTTTTCCTAAATAAGGAAAACCATTCAGGAGATATTTAGAATTGGTATCAACAGCTAACCAAAAATTTTACACCAAATTTATTAGACTTATTCGCTATATATTGTGTAAATCTGCATCTAGCTTTAGTCGGAAACGGTTGTTCGTCTACTGTAACGTTTGCTCCTGGAACATAGCAAGCTTTACATTTACCAATAAATGTATCCCATATTTAGGACGCCGAAGCAAACTTATCACTAACTACACGTTCTTTTCGTGTTGATTGAATATCAAATCCTAAGAATCTCATGGTTTCACGAAATCGATTGCGTGGCATGGTCTCACGAAAAAATTGATGTCCCCATGTAATAGACCATAAACTGTCAAGCTGTAATGTTCTTGCGCGGTAAGCACCACGAGCTAGCAATATTGCAAGAAAAGCTTCTTGAAGAGACAACGACCAGTTTGTATCATCCCCAAAGTGTCATATAGCTTCAATTTCAGTACATTTCTGAATGTGTTTTAACATTGTGTTATCTATAAACAATCGAAGTGCACTTAGCACAAAGTTAGCGAACACATTTATTTTTGCATTAGGAGTTGGTCCAGGAGTATTTCGCATAACATTTCTTAGAACTGTACCGCCAACATAAGGTCCACTTGATTCCACAGCTTTCCAAATATCATTAGATTTGGAGGATTGTTTACTTCCACAGGTAAATGCATGTAATTTTTTCGGTTTGGATGGTGTTCAAGGTCATAATTAATTTCATTAGATGTACAAGGATCGGAAGTGACATTATTTACGCTGACATCAGATTCTTGACTTTGTTCACTACTTTTATCATCAACAGGAACAGATTCATCACTTTAACCATCTTCGGAGAGGTTATTTGCTTTTTAGGATTTGCATTCAGATAAGTTTTCCAACTCCGCAAGATAATCTAACGCCTGTTATTGTGTAAAACCGCGAGATGACCACATTTTTTTTACTATGAAATTACCCCGTAATAAGTACAAAAGTATCTCACAAGAACGTTTACTTGCAACCAATTTGAAATCTCAAAGTACTTGAATATATAGATCCCTATAGAAACAAGTTATAACTTGCATTTTTCATATCTCGGGCGCGTAGGTAAAAATAGCGAAAGTTATTCACAATTTCGGGACACGAGTAACCACATTCTGACTTGTAGTAAACTTCTAAAAATTACACAATAATAGAAAATTACATTATTTTCTCACAACGTTGTAATTATTTTTGTTATACAACCTCGAAACTGATTATGAATATATCAACGGTCAAAATGACGGTTCCCGCAGTTATACAAATACTACAAAAAAAAAACTCTAAAACGGCTTAATTTTCTTAATATATTTTTTGCGCAAACGTCACAAAAGTGACACTTTTATGACTCAATGTCAAAGGTAAAAGTTTTACTTTTCACACATGGAATAAAAGTTGTACTTTTGTGCCTAGGCATTTTTATTTTTACAAAATGTGCTTATTAAATGTGCGTTGTTATGGTTTCATTACTTGCAAAGCGACCTGGTTATCTTATTCTTTTACCTGCTGTTATATATTCTAGTGGGTAGAGTACTTAGTCATTGTATTAGTCTGTATTTTAGTAGGTAACTAGGAGACAGCGGGTTGACAGATTGTATTGTCAATATATTTTTACGTGTTGTAAAATAAACAAATAGAAAATACTTATAGAATTATTGCATACATTATAGTGGCGACGAGGATAACGAACTTACCAAATGAATTCCGAACAATTTACAGAATTTATTAAAGTGCTAACGGAAAATCTCAAAGTTACAAGTAATCAAAATGAAGCTGTGGATGCTGTTACATTGGATGTATTTAATGAAGAAAATGAGACTTTCGAAATTTTTATTAAAAGATTGGAGAATTTTTTTAACATGAAGAATTTAGTAGAAGAATCTCAATTAGTGGAAGGAAAAAAAGGAGTGGCTTACACATTCAATGGTACGAAAACATTTCAATTATTGTACAAATTAACAAGCCCCGAAGAGCCAAGTTCTAAATCATATTCACAAATAGTTAAATTAATTAAAGAACACTTGCACCCCACACCAAGTGTAACAACTGAACAAAATCGTTTTTCAAAACGTATTCAAAGGGAAGGCGAAAGTGTTGCAGATTTCGTAGCCGATTTAAAAAAACCTCAGTAAGAATTGTGAGTTTATATGTAGTTCATGCAAAGCCTCTACAGCTAATACACATTTAAGACAACAATTTATCAGTGGATTACGTAATCCAGCTTGGGTAGAAAAACTTATTCAACTGAAAGCTCCTAATACATTTATTGACTGTGTAAATACCATTCTTGCAAGTGAATCAGCACAAAAAAGATGCTAAAGAAATTTTTACATCACAAATCTCTGAAGAAAATACACAACAAAATCAAGTTAAACTGCCTACAAAAATTAATATTCGTAATTCAAATGCTTACAGTAACCCTATCGTTAAAAATCGCATTTGTTATCGTTGTGGTGATAAATATCATTTAGCATCATCATGTAAATATATTACAGCAAAATGTACTTTCTGTAATAAGTTGGGTCATCTTGCCAAGGTTTGCATGACAAAATCTAAAATAAATATGCAAAATACAAGAAATCAAAACCAGTTGGAAGGTGAAGCTAATAATCCAAGTACAAGTATAATTTTATCTACAGAGGAGAGAGCAGAAGGTGACATTTATTATATTAATAATTTGGTTAATACAAGCTTACCGGAATTATTAATAAAACCTGAGAAATTTATGTTAAATGTCAAAATTAATGGGCAAGACGTCGCTTTTGAATACGATACCGGTGCTGCAGTGTCGTCAATGTCGTATGGTGCATTTAAAGTATTATGCCCTACATCACACATTTGTACTTCGTCATTACCACTTCGCACTTATACTGGGGAAATTATTCACCCAATTGGATATTCAACTGTGGAAGTAACACATGGGGATAAGAAAGAAATGGGGAATTTGTATATACTTCCTGGTAAAGTAGAACCAATATTTGGAAGGGAGTGGTTACAACTTTTCCATAAATTACATCCAAATATACATCAGCTACACGGAAAAGCGGATTCTACGAGTAAGATACTTGAGAAGCTTAAACAAAAATATTGTGAAGTTTTCAAGGAGGGTATTGGTCGAATTAATAATTACGTGGCCAAATTATACTTAAAAGACAACACCAAACCTATTTATTATCCTGCAAGAAAAATTCCTTATGCCATACAAGAGAAAGTGGAAAAAGAAATTGATCGTTTGGAGCAGTTAGGTATAATATCCAAAATAGAATACAGTGAATGGGGAACACCCGTTGTTCCTATTTGTAAACGAGATGGATCTATTCGTCTTTGTGCTGATTATAAGGTCACAATAAATAAAGTATTGAAAGACGATCATTTTCCCATTCCAAATTTAGAAGATATTTTTGCCAAAACTATGTTGGGTGGAAAAATATTTACAACATTAGATATTAGAGAAGCATATCTGAACATGCCTATGGATACTAAAAGTACAGAAATTCAAGCAATTACTACTACAAAGGGGGATTATAAAGTAAATCGACTTATGTTTGGAACAAAAGTAGCACCCTCGGTGTGGCAACGCTACATATCCAAAACATTAGCAAATATACCTGGGTGTGTGTGTTTTAGATGACATCAAAATACAAGGAAGCACTATGGAAGAACACATCTATAGACTAGAACAAGTTTTAAAAAGACTGCAAGAGGTGGGACTTAAAATTAAGGAAGAAAAATGTAAATTTTTCAAATCTGGTATAGATTATTTAGGATACAGAATATCTTCGCGTGGATTAGAAAAAACAAAGGAAAAAACAGAAGCAATAATGAAATCTGAAAGACCAGAAAATGTGACTCAATTGAAAAGCTGGTTAGGTATGATAAATTATTACGGTAGATTTTTAGAAAATTTGGCAACAAAATTACAACCTTTATATAACCTTTTACAAAGGAACGTTCCTTTCATATGGAATGATCAATGCGAGAAAAGTTTCATTTTAATAAAAAAAGAAATTACATCTGATAAAGTATTAGTTCCTTATAACCCTGCTTATTCGTTAATATTAGCTACGGACTCGAGTTCATATGCTTTAGGAGCTGTGATTTCACATATAATGCCGGATGGTTTAGAAAGACCAATCGCATATGCCTCGAGAACATTAAGCAAGTCTGAAAAAAATTACAGTCAAATAGATAAAGAGGCAACATCGATTTATTGGGGATGTCGTAAGTTTTTTCAATACTTATACGGACGTAAATTTAAATTGATTACGGATCATAAGCCGTTAGTTAGTATTTTAGCCGAATAAAATTTACCAAATATAACAGCCACTAGGCTATTACATTATGCACAATTTTTGCAAGGGTTAGATTACGACGTAGTTTATAGATCTACAGAAAAACATGGTAACGCAGACTCGCTTTCTAGATTAATATTAAAAAACGATTCTTCTTCCTTCGAATTTGACGATGTTACAATGTATCAATTACAACAAATTTTAATGCTACCAGTTTCACATAAAAATATTGTAGAAGAAACTACAAAAGATACTATGTTAAAAGAAGTATACGATAATTTAAAGACGGGGAAAAAAATTACAACTTTTGGTTTCATTGGTAAAGACAACGAATTTTCTTTAACAGAAGGGGTAATTTTTAAAGGAACTAGAATTGTTATTCCTTCTTGTCTTAGAATTAAAATTTTAAATGAATTGCATGAAGCACATATAGGTATAGTTAAAATGAAAACTTTAGCGAGATCGTATGTTTGGGGCCCGGCATTGATAATGATATTGAACATGTAGTAAAAAGCTGTTTACCTTGTCAAATGATACAAAATAATGAAATCAAAAGTACTTGCCATAAATGGGAATCTCCAGATGGCCCTTGGCAAAGATTACATTTAGATTTTGCAGGTCCTTTTGCAAATAAGTATTTCTTAATTTTAGTCGATGCTTATTCAAAATGGCCAGAAATATTTATCATACCATCCATGACGGCATCAGTAACAATTCGTTACCTTACAAGTACTTTTGCTCGTTTTGGTATTCCAGTCACATTAGTAACAGATAATGGACCTACTTTTATTTCATAAGAATTCCAGGTTTTCACAAAAAGTAATGGTATTTTACATAAATTTTCGGCACCTTACCACCCAGCTACTAACGGGCAGGCTGAAAGATACGTTCAATCAATGAAGAATGCAATAAAAAATTAATTATAGAAAAGGAAATTTTGATATTGAATTTCATTTACAAAATTTTTATTACACTATCGTAAAACAAAAATTTAACTACAGGAGTTTCACCGGCACAATTACATTTAAAAAGAGATATTCGAACAAAAATCGATTTAATTAGATTACCATCAAAAAAGAACATAATTTTCAAGAAACTTATACAAAAAGACATTTAATGTAGGTGATACAGTACGTTTTCGAAATTATGATAGAACTGGTATGTGGAAATTTGGAAAAATAATAGAGAAGGAGGTAAACTACATTACTGGATTGACACAGAAGGAACAAAAGTTAGAAGACATGTGGACCAAATTGCCAGAACTGAAGTTACATTACCAAAATATATAAGTATCAAGATAAGGTACCTTTAACACTTATACAAGAATCAGAAGAAGTAAATTTGGAGAAAGATTCAACGAAATCATGTGACAGTAACGACTCAAAAGGAGAGGAAAATAATACAAAACTAGACAGGATACAGAAAGAAATGATAAGGAGGAAAAAACAGATCATAATGAAAATGTAAGGGAAGAACAGAGGGAAAATACAGCAGTGACGGAGCTAAGAAGGAGTAGGAGAACTAGAAAATCCATTGACAGATTTAGCTTTAAGTGATGGGGGAAATCTGTTATATATTCTAGTGGGTAGAGTACTTAGTCATTGTATTAGTCTGTATTTTAGTAGGTAACTAGGAGACAGCGGGTTGACAGATTGTATTGTCAATATATTTTTACGTGTTGTAAAATAAACAAATAGAAAATACTTATAGAATTATTGCATACATTATACCTGCTAATTATGTTTGATCTTTCCTTTTGATCTTTACCAATTATTCTTAGGTTTGCGGATAAAAAAGTATATGTTATTCGGAGTAAAAGTGACTTTATGTAGCTCAGTTGAATTATTTGCCTCACTTCGTTCTGCAAAATAAACATTCAGCTTCGCCACATAAAGTATCACTTTTACTCCTAATAACATAATATACTGTTGTTATAGTACATACAAATCTAGAAAAAGTCGTAATTGCTCAACACCGTAACTTCAAGCACAACGGAGAGACAATATCTTAAAGAAGGCACACGGTCAAATTGACCGCCGCGACAGTTCTAGTATTAATGGGGTGAATGTTGCAAATTGATTTTTATTCAAGGATGGCTTATCGGAATGGATAATGTTTTATAGTTTTTGGTTTTGTAGAATTTTTTCTGTTACCCTCTTGAACCATTCTTGAGCGTCAGTAATAGTTTGTTTGGCATTTGAAAAATCATTGTGCAAGAAGTTGATAATTTGAACAAAATCCTAGTCTTCTAGTGAAAAATTGCTAAATTTCAAATATGGATTACAAAACTGTAAATTTGTGTCACTGAACTATAACCGCCAAATGGCCGGAAAAACAAAATTTTAGAGACATGTTGGCAAAATGATTCAGTAGATTTTGAGAAGCATAAAATTTTTCTACTCTAGAAGCGGACTGCGAAGCTCAAAACGTAAAACCATCTCTTTCATTTAGGAAAGTCCCGCAATCCGCTGAATTAAGGTATTCTATTGCATTTTTAAGATGTTCTTTTGAAAGAAAACGGCCCGTTAAAGGATTCAATGCACCGGGTGGCCAACAAAGAATGGACGCTGGCTATATCTCGGGAACTGTCAATCTGACAACATTGAAAAAAATATTAATAGGTATATCGGCCAAGAGAAATTGCTTGAAAATATTTCCAAGTTCTTGCAATGGCCGTTAGGGGGCCTACACTAACACCAAATTAGAAAATCGGCCTTTCTCTTAAATCGGCGTAATTTAGATATGTCCAATGTAATATTATTTTAAACTACGTAAGCTAAGAAATACTTTCTTTTTTAACATTTTTTGTCGGGTACTTCTTGTAAAATATTAATATTATCGTTTTAGTTTTTTCTAGCCTAGTCAGTAGATAACGTTTTATGACAAAGCCTTAAATTATTGCAATTTTTTCGAAAATTTTAAATATAGAAACTGGTGAAAACCGCAAGTCGATATTCTTCGTTGCACAAACATGAAAAAAATAAGTGTAAAAACTTTTTTTACAAGTAACAGAATTAGAAAGCATGCTTAACTGTGATTGATTATTAAAATTTATTAATTATTAAGCTATTAAAACAAAGGAATAGAATTTAATATAGTAAATGTCTTCTAAGGCGTATAATTAATTTAGAGCGGATAAAATAGAACTGATGTTATAGAAGAATGGTATTCTACAACCCTAATACTGAAGAACTAATGACGCAGCAAATGTTCAAATTGTCACTCGTACTATTCATCAGTCTAGTAAAAACAAGTAAAATAACACAAAACAATAGCCACTTTAAATACTGCTTTGCCTCAAGATAATATTAGCTCCATTAAAGTTTTTCATGTTTGATTAACAAACCCTTGATTTCAAAAAGCCGTTAACATTTGACATGCTTGCTGTATATTCTGAATGCATCAAGAATTCAGCTGCTGCTGCAAAAGTTTATCCTGCGTGGTATCCAAAAAAACAAACCTGACCTCCGGCGGTCCCCGATGATTTCTATAATGACGCAGGTTTTAGAAAGGTTTTCAATATTTAAAACACCAACAGAAAAACCTATATTTCTCAAAAACTCAAATTTACTACGGTAGGTATTATTGCCTTCTAAGGTAATAAATAGAAAGTGAAAGTTCTAACATATAGATGAGAACCGTCATCTTTCTCAAAACCGACAATTTATGCACAAGATGAGAATAAAATGCAACCTAGGTAGATAATAATCATTTCCCAGCGATCGCATCCATCATAAACGTCTGTAGGCTGGGAAAACAAAATTGAAAGCATTACGTCAAAGTATTGAAACATTTCATGTCAGTGTCATTTGATTGCTATTTTCCAAGGCTTGTTCTTGATTTTCCAAATCGCATTGGTACAGTTTCGTGTTATTGTTCGAGTTTCTCGTGTTACTTGAGTTTTGCTTGTAGTTGTTCGTGTTGCGTTGTCTTTTGGAGTTACAAATGCTTTATATCAACAAAGAGTTATTTGACATGATAGGTGTTTATTTTGAATGCATAAGAAATACTATAGTTGCTGCAAGGATATATATGCAGCAATATCCCGATATACGCCACCCGAGCAAAAAGGTTTTTCTTCGAGATATCCATCGTTAGTGAACAACTGGAAACGTTCATGTTCCCGTACACCGCGGACAACGTAACGTACCCAGGAAAACATTATTAGTGTTTTAGCTTATGTCCAGTTGAATACTCACCTAGAACTAATGCGCAAGACCTGGGAGTAACTCGAACTACTGTTCAAAACATTCTCAAGGAACACAGGTAAGCGAGCTTTCGATTTTGAACCAGTTATAAACTTACAAACGTTTACTTAATGCTTTTTTTTCAAAAATCAGTAATATCATGTTGGATCAGTGGTCACCATCTTGTTTCAGGTTACATCCATATTACTTAGTCCTGCACCAGGCATTGGTTGCTGCAAGTTTTGACCAAAGACGAGACTATTGGCACTGACTTTTGGGTATGATAGTAGAAGATCGGCAAGTCCTTCCACGCATATTGTGAAAACGTAAGGTCACCTTTCATAGCAATGGAGGTCTGAATCTCCATATTACGCACTGATGATTATGAACGAATCCTCACTGCATGCGAGAAGTCTAGCACCAAGGTCGTTGTCGTGTAAATTGTTGGACAGGAATTTGGGAGGGCGAATTATCGCCCCCTCCTTTTTCAATGACCAACTAAATGTTGACAATTACCTAGAGTTTTTAAGAGGGGAATCACCGATTTTGTTAGAGGAAGTGCCCCTTGAAATTCGACAACGAATTCTGCTCCACCACGATGGCTGTTCAGCTCACTTCTCGGCAAATTTTCGGAAATTTTTTGATGCCAACTACCCCAGGTAAATGAATAGTACTGGGCGCCATAGTTCCATGGCCGGTTAGATTCCCTGAACTAGAGAATGCAGTTTGGTCTGCACGTGGCAGTACGCTTAAGTGCATTTAAAACGATGAACGGCAGTTTGTACACTTAGACCGGCATTAATTCAATTGTGGCAATTAATTCAAATTTATTTTCCAAGTAAAACATAGTGTAATTATTGAACAGCAAGCGGCCTAATATTTGTTTTACTGATATCTTTGGTGGGAAAAAAGATAGTAGCGGTTTTTTGGAATTTTGGCCTTTGCCTTGGTAGCATTGGATGTGTGGACGGTGGCTCTTGGTTAGACGCTGGCTGTTGGTTCGACGGTGGCTCTTGTTGGACGGGAACTGACTGTTCAATATCGGCCTCGGTTGTTGTTCCTGAATGAATGGAGGTGGCAGCATTGCGGGAGATGACTTAATCATGGGAGGTGGTAGTACTATGGGGAGGGTCCCCTCCTGACTGGGTTATTCCCCTGCCGAAGTTGGTTTATGTGTCTTTTGATGCAATAGCCGTCGTCCAGCTTCATCGTAGTCAAGCTGTCCCAGTTTATTTAGAATTGCAACAAACTTCCATTCGTGACCTTTTCTGTGTGTTGTAATTTGATTCGTATTGGAGGACTGAGGTACAACTCAGCCGGTGACCTGCCACATGCGAGAGATGTGGCTCTGTGTTTCAACATAATCTCTCGGACTTTTGTTTGAATATTTGTGTGTTCATCTTTCATAGGTTTCAGACTATTATTAAGCGTCTTTATACTACGCTTATCTAACACGTTTGTAGCTGGGTCACCCGGTGTTATCGATTTCTGAAGGATTCCGTGCTCTTTACGATATGCTACAAAAACGTCGCTTACGAAAATATAGGCATTATCTGAAACCATTTCCTCAGGAAACCCACGAAATAAAAATATATTTTTAAGTAGCTCAATTGCCTTTTTCTGATGTTGGAGAGTGACTTGTGACTTTAATCTCAGCCCATCTGGATTTTGTGTCGATAACCTGAACGTACCTGCATAGTGTATATTGATTCTGTCCCAGATTTTATTAGGCAATTCCAATGGTGTAGGGTGTTCTTGGCAGTGGAAGAACAAATATGCCTGGCAGTAACAGTACCTCCGAACTAGTTCCATTTTTGTTATCCCAATGTGTGTCGAGTGTAGCTCTGTTAAAACTAATTGTTGGAGTCTTGACGGGATGCTCTTTAAACAAGATGCTATTTTCTAGTGTACATTGGTTTGGTGTAAGATCGGTAGATGATAAATAGGATTTTATCACTTTTTGAACACCACCTTATAGTCAAAACCAGAAAGAAATGTAGCATAACGTAAAAGTTTTGAAGATGTTATGACTGGTAATTATGAATATTGATGGAAGATCCCTGTTAACGCGTTATTGTGCATGGGTAATCTGAATTTTCGCCCAAAGAGATACATAAAGAACTGATTTTCTGAAAACATGACATCAAGGGCCTACTTGGCCGCAGTTTTGTTCACTTGCTGTCAGAGATGGCGATCTGAAAGCAATAGGCTCTTCAACCTATCCTATGACATTGGACACGGTTATTCCCGTGGGACTTACGTCATAGGCGAGTACTAATAGAAGTGTGGATCGTAAAGAGTCAACACTGGATCGTTTGACAATTCTTGTTTTAATTTGAACAATGACGATTGGTATGCTATTGGCCAGTAAAATTTTACGATTTCCTTTAACAGATTTCTCATTGGATAAGGTAACCTAGATATGTTTGGGATAAATTCAGAATAGTACGTTATCATACCAAGAAAACGTCGAGCGGCTTCTACATTATCAGGGCGAGGTATTTCCATAATTGCCTTGACGTTTGCCGCAGTCTTAGAGGTTGTATTTTGTTCAATAGTATGACCTATATATTCAACTTTTTTAAAACTGATTTCGGATCACTGTCGATGGGGTTGATAGTACTGTCTTCGTTGAGATTGTTGAGGTAGCTTTTTGTAATTTTCCGTCCTACCACTCGAACGTTTTTGACTAATCTCATTTTTCTCAGCGGCAGATGTGCTATTACTAGCGCTAGAGATTTCCTTGTTAACTAGTTTTGATGTTTCAATGGCCAGTGCTTTTCATACTATTTTGTCAATCTCTTTTTCACTTAACTAATAATTGCTCACGGATTGTATTATCGCGGATCCATCTAATAAATCGTGTACGTAGAAATACGTCTGCTATGCTACCTTTGCATACACAATTAAAATCACATTCGATTTTACCTCGTTCTGGGATAGACAAATGTTCTGAAATTGTCTAACTTTGATATTTGATATGTTGATAGGAATCTATATTGAGATATTAAAATGTTTCTCTTTGGGCAAAGATGCTTTTCTAAAGTTTCTATTAACTTGTAGGTGTTTCAGGCGCTGACAGACCTTCAAGTATATCGTAGGTGCTTGACCCAATCGCATTTTATAGCAGTTGAAAAATTCGAAAATTTTGTGTGTCGGAAGTTCGTGTATTGTTTCACATCAGATATTTATGTTTTAAGTTATGAATATAAATTTTGATTATGCATTAAAGGATATTAAAATAAATGCGTTTGTGATTTAAAAAATAATTAAAAGGTGCTTTTTAAGATTTCCATCTATGTGCGTTCTACAGCAGATACTTGTATTGACAGTGTAGGAGATGATATGTCATCTTCGTTAGCTTGATCTCTTATAAGACTATGTATGAGCTTTTGCACCTTTCTTTAATCGCTCTTTTAGACGAATAGAGAACAATTACCTTTATTAGTTCGATAAAATTGACCACATTTTCAGTCTACATTCTTGCTATTTCTAAAGTGTTGTTACACCCTTTCGGGTCGTTCAAGAAATCTGCCGAAGTAAAAAAAAAAGTCGTCGATAGTATGGGAGTATTCAGTGTTCCGCGTTTTGGATTTCGCTAAATGCATGGGCAGATTCATCAACTCCAATTCCTGATCTCATTATAACAAACAAAAATTAAAATTGAATTATTACTTCCTCTCGGAAGGTAACTTAGACAAAGAGAAACTGTTACTTAAATAAAACTGTACATTTTCACTACGGATCAGTAAGGTACATTTCTTACGAAACTATAGATTGAGAGCTCTTTTTTTATCAGGTCGTAAGGGAGGCAGAGATATTTCCATAGCCATACTCAGTAAGCAATCGTTAGGTGCCACTCAATTTTTTATAGGTTAAATAATTAAAATTCAACAAAAATTGAGAAAGTTGTGCTTTTGTATCACCTGCAATTTGAATAAACAATAAAACAGCTGTATTTATTTGTACATGTAATGAAACAAAATAATATCTGTTGATTAATTTCAGCATAAAACCAAATAAAGTAGTATTTAACTTTTTGCAAAGCTTTATAATAGGAAACTAATTCTTAACTGACACAAACGATACTAACATATAACCTGTCTTTACGTATAATTATTTCAGAATGAGAGATAATTAAAGCTGTATACCTTGAAGTAATAACAAAGTTTAGTTGACCTGTGACAAATACTACTGATGTTAGGTTATGCATTACACTGAAATAAATTGCGGTCGACTTCATTTCACAACAATATATTAAACACCAGGCACGATAAGATAATTTCCAACTGTTCTCAATAACATACAATAAATATTGCTCAAACCAGTGCAACCAGCATGGATGATGTGGCTATCAAAGCAGGCGTACTAACAGCATGCGTAACTAAAAACCGACGAAACATTGCCCTTTTCCATAGTTCTAGACACAAAAACAAAAGGTCTCTCCATTCTAACTCTTCAAGACAAAATTGCATCACCACGCACGCCACTCCTTTTACCTCGTGACGTCATTTTTTGTACTAATAGTATTATTGAACAGGCTAAGATTGGCTTAACCTGCTAAAGCAATCAGGAACACTGGGAGGGTGTTAGAGATATTGTTGGGCTGCCAAGAAATATTTATGAACGGCTACCTTAAATTTACTGAATTCAAAAAAGCGTAGTTATGGTGTAAATAGGCAAACCGAGTGTTCCTAGCGAAGATAGATGGCCTGGATAGAACTGAAAGTATTTTTCTATACTCAAGAGGTTGTAGGGTAGAAGTTAGAGACGTGTCATTTATAAGTCGTTTTTGGTTGCCTCAAGGCGTGTTGGGGAGCTCAGACCCAGAGACGGGAATTAATTTTCAGATGAGGTTAAATTTGAGAATTATACATTAAAAGCAGTTGTTGCGATGTGAAGTACTGTTTAGATCTGTACAAACAGCCCAGTTTACGGGCAGCTGTTTTGCTGGCTGACAAAAGGTGGTCAAATCATTAAAGGTTCGATGATACGGACAACCCGAAAAATTGAGATCTAAGCCATTTTTATTTATAACGGGGAATGATCTTTCTTGGCGGACACAAAGCAAAAATGGGTTTGGCTGGGGTTGAACGTGAGTCGATTATTCCTTTCCCGTTCCAAGGTACGTTCTAAATCTCTGTTGATTAAGGCTCCCATTTTCACTTTAACGTATGGGTAGGCTTACTGTTGTGGGAAGACTGAGCACTACAAGGTAGAGTGCTGTCGTCTGCAAAGCAATGGATCGGGTTAGTTGTTGAGGAAATGAGATCATTTATGCATAGCAGGAAACGTGTGGGAGAGATCACTGATCCTTGCAGTACGCCCGAGTTAATAGTAGTTTCTTTCGAAAAGAAACCATCGATCACGACACGTGTACGTCTTTTGTCAAGAAAGCTGGAGATCCAACTGATGAGCGTATCGGATAAGGCGAATAGGGTGAGCTTGGCCATTAGGAACTTGTGCCTAATCTGGACAAAAGCCTTTGAAATATTTACAGCTACTGCGATTGCTCCACTGCACCTTTTTAAAGTGTTATTACAAAGTTGGTGACATATGAAAGGAGATCACCCGTTGAATGACTCTGTCTGGACCCATACTGGTGGTGATTGAGGAGTTTATTGGATTCAAGGAACGAATTCCGTTAACTGTTGACGGTTATTTCCATTATTTTCTATACAATGAGAATGATATTCGTCGACAGTTTGAGGGATTGGTTTTATCGCCCTTTTTAGGAATAAGCTGTACATTTGGCAACTTCCACAATGATGGAGACCCTCCAGTTGACATGGAGATCGCAAAGAGCTTGGACAATACAAGTCGAAGCTCTAAGAAGTACGATAGCTGGAGTACCTTCAGAGCCAGTCCCCTTGTTGAGTCAAGTTTATTGATAATGGATTCTAGGAGCTTGCATCGAAAGTGGATTGGTTTCATAGCGTAGAGGGTAGAGTTTAGCGATGGCAAAATGTTACCAGAATCGCTGAGACAAATTTGATATAAAGTAATCGACAAAGAGGATGGACTTATCAGCAGGATCAGCTATTACAGATCCGTTAAAGGGAAAAAGAAAATGTACTAGTTTTTACTGATGGCTTTAGGTTATGACCAAAATTGACAACTACCCATAGGACATGAGACTAATTCTTTGAATTCTCGTTCTTCAAACATCTTTTTGGCCTTGGTGATGACGCTTTTGCTTTTTTTTATGGCAATACAGTCGGCGTGAATTGCGACAGATTTATTTTATTTTCATTTGGTGTAGGGTTTATGCTATTGCAATAACGCATTAGCGGATGCCCTATTAAACTAATGTTGTGATCGGGAATTACTTACGCAATTATGTTGTTTGGGAATGTATAACTCCATACTCATCAAGATAACTTCCGTTATTAAAAGAGAAATGCTTGAAGAGGAGGGCCGTTTAAAGAAATACTCACACTAGAGGAAGGTGGCAAAGAAATCTCGCATTTCGCTCCAGTTAGATGATTTAAAACACCACATATTTCTACCTGTTATTCGAATAACAGTGGAATATGATACAGAAGAATTTATTCCGATTAACCAGTGATCTGATTGACCAAGTGGGGAAAGGACTCTGGTTTTATAGACAAGTGGGATTGATGTAAGGAATAGGTCCAAGAGATGTTGAGTACGGTTAGGGTTGTCAGGGATTCTGGTGGTTTCGGAAATCATTTGGGTGATATTACAAGGTACACCAAATGCTTCTGCAATATGATCTGCGGCACTTTTGGTAGATGAAAATTGAAGCCAATTGGAGTTGTGGACATTAAAATCGCCCAGAAGTAAGATATTACAAGATGGTTGCCGTGATAAAGGTAGTATATGTTCAGACTAAGGTAATCAAAAAAATCTTGGAAGTTGTTATCATTGAGAGACCTATATAAACCACCGCTGAATTTCACAAATTGGGGCCCAGAAGTCCTTAAGAAAATCGCGTCTAATTTGTTGCTTATCAAAGTAGACATCCTCTTACAACCTACATTGTTCTTGGTATATGCCCATACAGCGACCTTTAGGCGAAAGTTAGAGTGAATGTTGCATCTGGGCAATCTGCAGGGCAAGCAAATCTGTCCTTCATGGGGAGACATGTGTTCCTGATAGAAACAGAATGTCCGGTTGTACTTCTTCAGGGTGTAGGCGAACACCATTAAGATTCGACCTGAAACCACGTATGTTGCAGTTATGTATGCAAATGTTGGTACCTTCGATGACCGAAGTCGTTTGAATTCTACCCTCCCAGGCACCCGAATGGAGCAGGATTTTACAGCAGCAGACCTTGCTCTTCTTAGTCTTGATTTTGGGATTGAGAAATTGTTGCCCCCTCCCCCAAATCCTTGAGAAGAGTCGACAAATCGATGTGAGATTGTGGGCGTCTCGCGCTACTTACCTGGGGATAGCGTCTCATTTAGCCGTTAAAACGCCACGCTTGGCTATTGCGTCTTGGCGAGTACTAAAGGAATAAAGGAGATAGTGACGCCCAGCCCTCAACCAACTCAGAAAATGCGAGCACCAGTATTAAGGAGCCCATAGTAAAGGTGCTGGTATTGCACTGGGAGGAATGGAGTGTACATGCGGTCCACCTGTGAAGTTGTAAGTTGTTAGAACTGAAAAGGAAACATTAATTAATTTAAACTGTATCATGCAAAGATAGAAAACAAAACTGGATATTGGTTATCCTAATTAGAAAAAAATATTGTGCATAGGTTACATAGTACCCCATCAATTGATGGTTAGTTTTGTAGGCGTTGACAGCATTAAGATTAAAACAATTTTGTTTATTTTGGTTTATAATTTAAATTTTAACTTGAATATTATAGTCATTTTAAACTACGCTAATCTGTTATATTATTGTCGTAAATTTTGATAACCTAAATTTTCTAGTTGTTAAGGCCTCCCTGGCTTTAGTTTCCTACTTTTAGGATTAGTTCGTTAAAATTAAAATTAAATATAGTAACACAGGCAAAAGTTAGATAAATTTTAAATTTGCACTCAAAGAAAAATATAATACAAAATAGTATAAAATAATTATGTTATAATTGAAATTAACATTAAATATAGTAACAAAAATAAAAAGATTAAATTTTGAATTTGCAATCAAATAAAAATGTTCAAAAACTTACCACATAATCACCTTAAACTCCACGTTTTATGCCGTTACCGTGGTATTGGTTGCTTAAAATTTTTTTAACACATTCTAATTACTTACGATGTTTTTGATTCTCACCTTTACATGCTCTGTACACTGTTTAAATAAGAAATTGCCGTTTTTCACCCGCCTATGTTACATTAACCTTAGATAACCTTGCAAGATGTACCTAGAATTTGCCCTTGCAGTGGGTTTTTTTTAATTTCCAGCTCTGCCTCGGATTTTCATACCTTTGCATTTTATATTTGTGTCAATATGCAGATATAAAGAAGTTCTTTGCCATACGCCTACAGAGGATTAAGCTTAACTTATAAAATGCTACGACTTCCTGCATCTTTCAGAATTTACGATTTAAGCACATTAAGGTATCGTCTTACCGACATTTTACCGCCAAGTTTATAATGGGGTCCATCTTAATTACTATGTTTTTTTATTGTAGCATTCATATTATTATGTTACGTTATTGGACTCATGTAAATAGCTCTGTACAAAACCTAATCGCTTTTAAACTCGGCACGTTTGGTACAGTTGCAGTGCTTTGACGTGATATTCTGCTAGCTTGACTACGTACGATTTTTATTAACACGTTTGTGATTCCCACATTAAGATGCTCGATTTAATGCACGTCTTGGTGCACTACTTAATTGATTCAGACTTCGAATTTGCCATGTTTCACACGCACATGTTTCAAAACCGAAGATAGAGACTGGAACGCACCACCCATTGACCGTTCACGAAATTTTGTAACTCAAAGTAGGGTTTTTCCTAACACAAGGGGTTTCCTTATTAAATGTAATAAATTAATATCAAAATGTATTTAAAAGTAGTTGCATACCTTATGC
Source organism: Vesta saturnalis (assembly GCA_036346205.1). NCBI lineage: Eukaryota > Metazoa > Arthropoda > Insecta > Coleoptera > Lampyridae > Vesta > Vesta saturnalis. Next base: position 1,045,975 of record JARFJB010002111.1, read on the forward strand.
AGCGTAAAGCCTAAGATACAAAGGTAGAAGGAACAGAAATGACTTGGCGCACAAATAAACTTGATGTGGCCAAAATAGTCATTATAGAGGATAAAAATATATGCAAGGATATTCGTAATTGTATACAATAAAGAGAAAATATCAACAATCCACCAAAATTTAATTATTGAAAGAAAAGGCAAATGCCTAAATATACTCAAGTGAATATAATTATATATTATAACACAAATTCAACACTTGCATTAATTAATTAATATAAAAACATTGCTGAAACTCTTATCTTTTAACAGGCAATGTGGAATCCAAGGTAGAACAGTAGATAATATTATAAGTTTTGTGGGCAATATTAATTTTTGAGGAAGTGTGTGTGTGGTGTGAATGTTTGTACGAGGGCGTGTGTGTGTGTATGTGTGTGTTGATGTGGCTGATCGTGTGTGATGTGTGTGAGTGTGTGTGTGTGTGTGATGTGTGTGTGTGTGTGTGTGTGTGCTATGTGTGTGTGTGTGTGTGTGTGTGTGTGTGTGTGTGTGTGTGTGTTTAGTGTGTGTGTGTAGTGCGTGTGTGTGTGTGTGTGTGTGTGTGTGTGTGTGTGTGTGTGTGTGTAGTGTGTGTGTGAGTGTGTGTGTGTGTGTGTGTGTGTGTGTGTGTGTGTGTGTGTGTGTGTGTGTGTGTGTGTGTGTGTGTGTGTGTGTGTGTGTTGTGTGTGTGTGTGTGTGTGTGTGTGTGTGTGTGTGTGTGTGTGTGTGTGTGTGTGTGTTTGTGTGTATGTGTGTGTGTGTGTGTGTGTGTGTTGTATGTCTGATGTGTGTGTGATATATGTAGTATGTGCGAGATGTGTATATGTGTGTGTGTGTGTGTGTGTGTGCGTGTGCGTGTGCGTGTGCGTGTACGTGTGCGAGTGCGTGTGCGTGTACGTGTGCGTGTGCGTGTGCTTGTGCGTGCGCGTGTGTGTGGTTGGGTGGGCGCGCACGTGCGTGCGTGCATGCGTGCGAGCGTGCGTGCGTGCGTGTGCGTGTGCGTGTTAGTGAGTGTGTGTGCGTGCGTGTGGGTGTGTGTTTGTTTTCTAATACGAAATAAGACGGAACAGAATATAAGTTGTTATAAGTTTGATCTTATGAACGAGTAAGTTCAAAGGGAAACATGTAATTAAAAGGTATTATTAATTTTATTAAATACATAAATAATAATAATAACATAGATTACCTCGGGTAGGTTTGAACCTGTGTCATGTAGGTTCAAATACTACACGAGGTAACCTTTTTACTAGTGCCTTTAATAAAATTAATAATAATTTTTAGGAATATAGGTTGATTGCTGTTAACTCCGCCTAACCTACCTTTATACCTAGTATTGAAATCAAACCGTTTAGAATATCTGACTATTTGGACGAAAATTGCAAGTAGAGGAAGGTTGATGCTTTTCAGGAATGCAAGAAGGCATTTCAAGTAGGGAGTCATGTATAAACATACATATTATAAAGGGAGGTATAAATGTTTATGTGGATAAGGAATTATTTACAAGAACAAATAATACGATCTAGGATCATCGTAAATGTTAATTAAGCTCTAGCTGCTGTTTCGATTTATTTCAAAAACCTATCCTGGATAAATGCTGTCGAGTTATCACACATCGTTTAAATATAATATGTTCACTTAGTGATTCTAATCGCTGTATACTTCAGACGAAGTAAGCGGATGTTAGTAGCCCGCAGTTATGTAAAATTTCTTACTTATAGATACCTTAACCAAACAAAAATGAAAAGTGAAAGGTCTCCCAAGATTTGTTCTGGGTAGAAATAAGGGTTAACAGAATATTTAATCGTAGATAACATCAATTGGTTTTTCTATCTTGAGAAAAGAAAAGTATCCTGATTGTTACCAAAAAAATTCGATTTTAAATTCTAAAAGTGTAGTATTTTATCGGAATTGAAGTGAACTAACGACATAGGCAAATCAATTGTTGTTTGAGAAATTCAAACAAACATTCATACAACATATCAGACTCAAACATTAGAATGTAGGAGTTCTAAGAAAGAATAAAAATTTTATAGGAAATTTTAGGCTATTTATTTTCAGTTCATTGTCACCACCGATGCTTTTACGAACGCTGCGAAGCTACATGGACAAAAAGAATTACGATTTATATCAGAAGAGACTATTTCAACTCGACGATTTGTTTTTTGCCTGAGGTTTGACTGGGTATTGCTTTGTTTGACCTTCACAAATGTGGTGAATTCAAATTTCATATATCATAAAAATTTCATTTAAGTTTTTCATTCGATTCACATCAGGGCATTCATTAAT
>JARFJB010002111.1:1053277-1075777 GCA_036346205.1 Vesta saturnalis
TACCTATATAATCACACTCACAACATAACTCACACACCACAGATATAACTATACACTTAATACCAACCACAACACTCTACCACGTTACTCACATTTTAGAACTTTAAAACACTACACAGTAAACAGTTAACTAAAAGCAACAACTTTCAACAGGAAACACACCAGAACTAACATTAAACTAAGCATTCACATATCAACACACACACTCACACTCAACACTCACATCACTACAGACTCACATATCAACACACTAACACTCACACACCACACTCTAACTCACACCTTTACACTACATCACACACCCACACACTCCACACATCACACCACACACTCACACACTCCCAAAACTCCATTCAAAAAAGTAACATTTAAAAAAAAATTCACAACAGAAAACACCACTAACATTAAACTCCACCCACATTACACACACACACACCCACACACCACACACTCACACACTCACACACTCCACACCACACTCACACCACCCACACACTCACACACTCACACACACTCCACACACTCACACACTCACACCTCACACACTCACACACTCACACTCACACACTCACACACTCACACACACACACACTCACACACTCACACACACACACTCACACACCTCACACACTCACACACTCACACCACTCACATCACACACTCACACACTCACACTCACACACACACACACTCACACACCCACACACTCACCACACTACACACTCACACACACACACACTCACACACTCACACACTCACACTCACACACCACACCACACACACATCACACACTCACACACTCACAACACTCACACACACACACCACACACTCACATCACTCACACACTCACACTCACACACTCACACACTCACACACTCACACACCACTCACACTCACACACTCACACACACACTCACACTCACACACTCCACACACACACTCACATCCACACTCACACTCACACACACTCACACATCACACACTCACACACTCACACACCACACACTCACACCCTCACACTCACACACTCACACACTCACACACTCCCCCACACCACACACTCCACACCACACTCACACACTCACACACTCACACACTCACACACTCACACTCACACACTCACACACCACACTCACACACTCACACCACACTCACACACTCACACACTCACACTCCACACTCACACACCACACTCACACACTCACACACCACACTCACACACTCACACACTCACACACTCCACACACTCACACACTACACTCACACACCACACACTCCACACACTCACACACCACACACTCAAACACTCACACACACTCACACACTCACACACTCACACACCCACACTCACACACCCACTCACTCCACACTCACACACACACACGCACACACACACACACTCACACTCACTCTCACACACTCACACGCTCACACTCTCACACATCCACACACTCACACATCTCACACACTCACACTCACACACTCACACACTCACACACTCACACACTCACACACTCACACACTCACACACACACCACACACTCACACACTCACACACTCACACACTCACACACTCACACACCTCACACACTCACACACTCACACACCCACACACTCACACACTCACACACTCACACACTCACACTCACACCTCACACACTCACACACTCACACACTCACACACACACTCACACACTCACACACTCACACACACACACTCACACACACACACACTCACACACACTCACACTCACACACTCACACACCACACACTCACACACTCACACACACACACACTCACACCCACACACTCACACACTCCACACACTCACACACTCACACACACACACTCACACACTCACACACCACACACTCACACCACACACTCACACTCACACACTCACACACCACACACTCCACACACTCACACCACACACTCACACACCACACTCCACACTCACACACTCACACACACACCACACACACACTCACACCACACACTCACACACTCACACACTCACACACCACACACACTCACACACTCACACACACACACCACACACTCACACCTCCCACACACCTCACACACTCACACACACACTCACACTCACACACTCACACACACACTCACACACTCACACACTCACACACTCACACACTCACACACTCACACACTCACACACTCACACACTCACACACTCACACACTCAGACACTTGTAATGATCCTGCAGATCCTTCCTAAAAATCCAAATCCTTGTCAATAAATTCCTCAAAACTTATTTCCTATTTTCTTCCACAACTGCATTTGCATGATTTAAACATATTATCAGTTGTTCCCCACTCTCCCCACTCTCTCCAAAATCCCTATATCTACACTCGCTTCCCATCCAAATTCATTACTTTCTCATTATTATTCTGTCATTCATTATTAATATTTTATTAGTATCCTAATTTGGTATTAATCCTGCCTGATTTACTTCAGAAATTAGAATCCAATTCATTACATTCGACTCATTCATTATTAATATTTTATTAGTATCCACATCCTAATCCTTTATTAATCCTACCTGAAACCTGCCTGATTTACTATTCCTGCATTACACTCCTTCCTGAAGTCATTCTGTTCCATTCATCTAACCTCACACCTCTCCCTGCTCAGTTTACATTCATTCAACATCATTCCCCCATAACCTGGTTAAGTATACGAGCTTATTGGGTTCCTGCATTTGGGTATACCTGCCAAAAGTGAAGTGTGTGAAAGCAGACGGAGGGCCTTTACTCCCCGAATGTTTATACACCCTGAACTACCCATTTTCTCATCACCTCTATCAAACCAGACAAGATTGCTATCCCTATGAACTTGTTGAAGGTGTAAGCCGCGACAAGGATAGGTGATAGAGATCCGAGAGACTATAGGGAAGTGACGGCGGTATATTGCCCCGAAACCTTCTACATAGTCACGACCCAGGTCATTCCTATCAGTTCCCTTTGACGGTTTTGGCTTGTGCCCCGAAAAAGGATTTTCCTACTTATAAGTATTCATCCCTGTTCCCATTCCGTCATAACCTATCGTCTGCAACCCTTATAAATTACCCCTACCTTCATATATAGAAATAAGATCATATCTACTCCCTCAATTACATTATATTTAGTCGTCACATATAAATTTGTTCCAGCATACATCCTGATTCATCCCTATTGTAACGAGCCAGAATTTGGGTAAGATAAATTAATTATTATTTGTATAAAAATTATTAAGATAATGTTTTAATAATAATTCATTTTATTCCAGTTCCAAATAAATGTAAATAATCAGCACTTTTGCGTGCGCACCGGTACCCCACTTTCACGATGTGCAGAAACGTTGCGACATTTCCTACCATAACCCCACTCATTCGCAAGGTTTATAAGCGAAAACTTTAACATTTCCTTTGGATTGTGTTGTAGAACGCTTCTCTACAACACTCTCTCTCCTGCCTGCCTGTTTGTAATAATTTATTGTTACACCTGAAAATTGTGTCTGTAGAACGCTTCTCTACAGATACTCTCCTGCCTGCCCGTTTGTAATAATTTATTATTACACCTCAACTTCTATCTGTGGAACGCTTCTCTACAGATATTCTCCTGCCTACCTGTTTGTAATAATTTATTATTACACCTGAAACTTCTATTTGTAGAACGCATCTCTGCAAATATACTCTCCTGCCTGCCTGTTTGTAATAATTTATTTATTACACCTAAATTTCTCTATTCGAGAACATAACCGCCTGACAGCTCTTAAAGCAATTTCAATTAAATTTAAATAGAATTCAAATACTCCGAAGTATAACCGATTTTATGAAAATAGTTGTAATACCTAGAAATTCCTATTAACCAACCATCCTTAAGAAAGTAATTGACGTCAAAAGATTTTTGTATTATACTGATCTTCGGTAGATTGACTGGTTAAGACCGGCGATCACCTGGATTATTACACTCCCTAGCAAATGAGGCTTTACAACGTCTGGAAGTTCAAATCGAGCGCTATAACCTCCAAAACGGCAATTACCACGTCCATCCTGAACCACCTGTATAAAGTTCTACATATTCATAGTGTCCGTTATAACTTTGAATAAGTAGAATCAGAATTGTTGATTTAGCTAGCTCACTTGGCTATCAACACGTAAAATTGAGCTATCCTGAAACACCTGTATAAGTTCTATACACCGTTATAACTTTGAATAAATGGGATCTCTAAGATTCGTTAATTTAGACTATTGAGCCCATTGGCTTGGCTATTAACGAAATTATAAACGAACACACCAATATATCCTGAACCTCCTGTATATAATTCTATATATTCGAAGCGTCCGTTATAACTTTGAATAAATAGAATCACTAGAATTTGTTGATTTAGCTCGACTGCTTGGCTATCAACACTTATAATTTACTCCCCTGTATATCACAAAAGACACCTGAATATTAGATCCAAATTGTTACCGAAAACCACCTGAATTGTGTAAAATAATTACATTTATACAACTAAAAGTACAACGTTTTACTTCAAGTAAAAGAATTTCTATTTGAAAATAAGAAATCCATTACATTAATTAGAATAAAGCAATTTATTCTGCTTTAACAATTAATACTGAAGATAATTTAGGAAAATACATATCCATTTCACAAATAAGAAATCATATTCAATTATAGTAAAGAATCATCCTATTTTGTATTAAATCAAACGAAGGTCAACGTTCCATTTTAAATTGAATGAACTTATCCATATTTTCAACCACACATGTTTGAAAATATTCATGCATCACCTAAACCTTTCAAATCGTAAATTACGACTTGCAACACCGTTGAATACACCCTTGTAGATATTTTGATTGTATATAGTATTTAGTTAATTAGAATTTCCTTAGAACACTAAATACATAACACCCAACCGTAACCCAAAATTGTATTAACACAAATCGTGTACATACCAAAACCTGTGTTGGTCCTGCTATTTCTTTAACCTGTTCCGAATTGCAAACACTTCAAAATAAGTAATAACACACCAGTCCCTGATATAAATTTGAATTACGCTTAACCTCAATTCAAACACATTTTCTTAAATACTAATTACACACTAAATCAGAATAAACTTACCTGGCAAAAACACAGTAATCCTCCTTGAAATTGTACACACACCGTTGTATTATTTTCACCCAACACCTTATAATTTGTTTAGAAATAAACAAACACACCATTTATTTAGTTGTTTTAAATACTGTATGTAACGCGGTTGACAGAGTTGACAAACCGACATCGACTCACTGGCGACCCCTGTGCCGCAGGTGTCAAACCGAGGGATTTACCACATCCAGCATCACACACGCTGGTGTACACTGCCACAGACCAGGCGTAATTAACACACCGACAAAGTTACCTTACAGTATTGTTTTAGTTAAGAAGTTGATTTTCACACACCAGAATACTTTTACACACACCACATAATATTTTGTTTAAATATATGTAAAACTGAGGTAAGGTATTGTTTAATAGGTACACTCAATCCACCCTACTCCTGACCCAGCCGAGGTAAACACAAAATAATTAGTACACTATCCTTAAAGAGAACCTGTGCTCATCCCAAAAAGGGATTACACTATAATATCCATTCTCAATCAACCCGAAATTAATCATACACCTGAATAACACCTGTTTTACACCAAATAGCACACCTTAAAATTACAATTAACACTAAATTCACTTACCGGGTATATAATCACCTCCACAACATTATTATACCACAATTCCACGCTAATTAACACACGTGTAATTACACCAAACAAATTTACCACGTTTTGATCATCTGTTTTAGATTTAAAACACAACCAGTAAGGAAGGTTGGAACACTAAGATACAGAGGCGTACACGTTTCAAGGAAACCTTCCAGAATAATTAAAATATTTTTAATACATTCTATTGTATTATATAACCATTTAATTTCAGTTTTATTTAGTTATTTATTTTTATTAGAATCAATATTATACACCACTGTAAATAACACCATTCCTGTATATAACCTTTAAAATTAGACAAACCCAACCTGCGTCCAAGTATACCACATAGTTAGAACCCCGAGAACACTCAATTCAAAATTAAGTTACAAGTTGTAAAATAAGAAATTTACAACTTCCACAAAAACCAACTTACACAATCACACACCCACACACTCACACACTCACACACTCACACACAACACTCACAGACTCACACACTCACCACTCACCCACTCACACTCACACACTCACACACTCACACTCCACACCCACACACTCACACACTCACACCACACACTCACACACCTCACACACCACCACTCACCACCTCACACACTCCACCACACACTCACACACACTCCACACCTCACACACTCCACACACACACACTCCACCACACTCACACTCCACACTCACACTCACACCCTCACACCCACACACACTCACACCCACCACTCCACACACTCCACACCTCACACACCCACACCACACTCACACACCACACCTCCACACTCCACACACTCAACCCACACCTCACACCTCACACCACACCTCACACTCCCCACACCCACACCCACACTCACAACCACACACCACACCCCACCACACCCACACCACACACCACACACACCACACACCCACCTCACACCACCACCCACACCACACCACACCCACACCAAAAAAAAAAAAAAAAAAAAAAAAAAACACCTCACACACCCACCTCCCCCACACTCACACCTCACACACTCACACACCACCACTCACACTCACACCCCACACCACACCACACACCACACCCACACCACACACCACACCTCACCCTCACACTCACACCACACCACACTCACACACCTCACACACCCTCACCACACACTCACACACTCACACACTCACCAACACTCACACACTCACACACCCACACACCACACACACACACCACACACACACACCCACAATCACCACACACTCACACACACACACACTCACACACCTCACACATCACACACCACACACTCACACACTCCACCACCCACCACACCACACACACTCACACACTCACACACTCCACACCACACACTCACACACCCACACACTCCACACACTCACACACCACACACACACACACACTCACACACCACACATCACACACCACACCACACCCACACACCACACACCCACACACACACTCACACACTCACACACCACACACCACACACCACACACCACACACCACACCTCACACACTCACACCCACACACACCACACCACACACCACACACCTCACACACTCACACCCACACACTCACACTCACACACCTCCACCTCACACTCACACTCACACACTCACACACCCCACCCCCACACACTCCACACCTCACACACCACACACCACACCACACACCACACTCACACACCACACACTCACACACACACCACACACTCACACACACACACTCACACTCACACACTCACACACTCACACACCCACACACCCCACACCTCACACACTCACCCACCACACACTCACACACTCACACACCCACACCACACACTCACACACCCACACACCACACCTCACACACCACCACACCACACACTCACACACCACACACTCACACACTCACACCTCACCTCACACACTCACCACTCACACTCATCACCACCTCACACACCTCACACACTCACACACTCACACACTCACACACTCACACACACTGACACACCACACACTCACACAACCTCAAACATTCACACTCATCACACTCAAATTCTTACCTCACACACAACTCACATTCATCACCCTACACACTCAACACACTCCCTACACCCTCACACTCACACACTTTCTACCAACCTACACACTCCTCACACCCACACACGCCACACACGTCACACATACTCACACCCATAACACAAACCACATCTCACAGTTCACACCTCAAACACACACTCCACACCACACACTCACACCACACTCACACACTCACACACCACACACTCACACACGCACCACCACCACACACTCACACATCACACTCACTCACACTCACACACTCACACACTCACACTCTCACACACACTCACACACTCACACACCTCACACTCACACACTCACACCACTCACAACTCCATACACCACACACACACACTCCCCACACACTCACACACACTCACACACTCACCACTCACACAGCGTCACACGTATCACATCACACTCACACCACCACACACTCACAGACTCACACACTCCCACACTCCACAACATCACAACTCACACTCACACATCTCAGAACTCACACTCACACACACATCCTCACACTCTCCATACACACTCCCACACACACACTCACACCATCACACACTCAAACACTCAACACTCACACTCACACACACACCACACTCACACACCTCACACACACACCACACTCACACACTCACCACACTCACACACTCACACACCACACACACACACTCACCCACACACACTCACACTCACACACTCACACACTCACACCCTCACTCACACTCACACACCACACACTCCACACCCCACACACTCACACACTCACACACTCACACACTCACACTCACACACTCACACTACTCACACTCACATACACACACACACACTCACACCACTCACACACTCACACTCACACTCACACACTCACTCACTCACACACTCACACACACCCATCACACTCACACACCACTCACACACTCACACACTCACACTCCACACTCACACACTCACACTCACACACTCACACACTCACACACACACACACACTCACACACTCACACCCACACACCACACCACACTCACACACTCACACACTCACACACCCACACACCCACACTCACACACTCACACACCACACTACCTCACACCACCACACTCCCCACACACACTCACACAATCACACCACTCACACACTCACACCTCACCACTCACACACTCACACTCAAACACTCACACACTCACACTCACACACTCACACACTCACACACTCACACACACACTCACACACACACACACTCACACACCTCACACACTCACACCTCACACTCACACCTCACACACTCACACCTCACACACTCACTCACTCACTCACTCACACACTCACACACTCACACACTCACACACTCCACACACCACACACCACACACTCACAACACCACCTCACACTCACACACTCCACACTCACACACTCACACACTCACACACTCACACACCACACACCACACACCACACACCTCACACACCCACACACCCACACACCCCACACACCCACACTCACACACCACACACCCACACACCCACACACCCACACACCACCACTCACACACTCACACTCACACACCCACACCACACCCCCCACTCACACACTCACACACTCACACCTCACACACCCTCACACACTCACACACTCACACCCACACACCCCACTCACACCTCACACACTCACACACTCACACACTCACACACTCACACTCACACACACACACACACACTCACACACCCACACACTCACACACTCACACTACACTCACACACACACACACTCACACACTCACACTCACACACTCACACTCACACTCACACACTCACACACCACACCACACACTCACACACACACACTCACATCACACACTCACACCTCACACTCACACTCACACACTCACACTCACACACCACACTCACACACTCACACACTACACACACACTCACACACTCACGCACTCACACACTCACACAAACACACTCACACACCCACACTCACACCCACACACTCACACACTCACACTCACACACCACACACTCCACACTCACACTCACACACTACACACACCACACCTACACACACTACACACTCACACACCACACTCACACACTCACACACTCACACCTCACACACTCCACTACACACTCACACACTCACACACACACACTCACACACTCACACACTCACAACACACCACACACTCACACACTACACACTCACACACACACACACTCACACACCACACACACTCACACACTCACACACACACACACCACACTCACACACTCACACACTCACACACTCACACACCACACACTCACACACCAAACACTCACACACCACCACACTCACACCTCACACACCACACTCACACACACACACACACACACAATCACACACACACACACTCACACCACTACACTGCTCACACACTTACACAATCACTACACAATCACACACTCACACATGCACACCCACACACATCTACACACTCAAACATCACACTCACACATCACACTCACACACACAACACTCACACACCACACATATCACACCACACACACACACACACACACTCACACATCAACACACACACACACACACACACACACACACAGACACGCACACACACACACCCATTCACACATTCCCAGACACAGAAATGTAACCCCTCCCCTTCACACACACGCACACACACCCACACAAACTCACATGTACACACACACACATTTTATTGTAAATATTCAAAGTTTGCAGTGTTAAACACCAAAATACGAACCACTCCCGTCTTGTTAAGACAAGGCCAGATTTGAGTTTGGCCGAGGGAAATTAAAATAAGCCATTTTAATTATATTGTAAACAATGTGGCTTACAACATGATGAAGGTTATTCTTCTAACACTGACAGGCAGCGATATGATCTATCTGAAGTGTGTAAACAAGCAGCTAATTAATACTTAATCGATTGTATTTATTATGAACTATCGAACGATACTCATCATGCAAAACATATGGAAATTGGATACAGTACGCACCTCAAGCTTGCACCAGTATTGCGTCTGGGGTGTGCTAACTATGATAAAAGCGATAATGTAGTGTTGGAAATGAAGGAATAGAATAAGCTTCTAAGATGGCATTCATATGTAGGATTACAATTTTTCGGACCGCAACAATTTGGAAATAAAATTGACTTGTCAAATGTAACCGAAGAAGAAGATATAATCCATGATCAACATTATGAATCTCTATCTAGCAATCTTGGTGTTTATTAGAATTGGAGATTGATTAAAGGATATGACAGAATTTTAAAAACTGTTATGATGGAGAACTACAACTGCTATTCTTGCACATTCAATTCACATTGTATAGAAGAACTATCCAATTTCAAGGATATAATAAGCTATAGATTGGAATTTCTTGAATGTTAAAATCTGGTGTGTTTTTATTAATAGTTTAAACAAGTTGTTGACTACCGTCGTTTTCGTGAGAAAGGATTCCGTGGCCGTGATGATGACATTTATAAAGACATTGATGATGTTATAAATGCTAAGTATAATATTAATTCACATAACACTGTATGTTTAATGGAAATATTGTATTATCGTCCTGATTATCTAATGTATAGCATGTACTGAATAAAGAAATAACTATGATCTGTTTTTCTCAATTTAGGTACAAATACCCAGTTCTATCCATCCAGGTAAACAATGTTAGTTAAGAAGCGAAAGAGTGCATGTGGTAGTGGTTTAGTGAGTGCTCTAATCAATAAACTTCCGTTTGAATTGCATTTACTTGGTTACCAGTATTGCGAACCTGGTACAAAGTTAGAAAAACGACTCGTACTCGGTGACCCCGGTATTAATCAATTAGATGCTCAGTGCAAACTTCACGATATCAGTTACAGAGATTACCGAGAATCAGATAGTGGACATAAAGCCAATAAAATTTTACAAAAAAAAAAGCTTGGGAACGCTTTAAATCATCAGACGCAACATTAGGTGAACGAACTGCAGCTTTAGCAGTCAGTACCGCCATGAAAGCAAAGAGAAAATTAGGAGTGGGGTGTAAACGTCGATCTAATCTGAAGAAGAAGAAAAAATGCAATGGTGGAAATGTATTGCATTTACGAAAAGCAACAGCTAAAAAAATTAAACCTAACGAAAATTTCACAGACACAATAAAGTCAGCACTTTCAACGGCAAAACGTGTGGTAAAAAGTTTAGGAGGAAAGAAAAGCATTAAAGTTCCTAGAGTAATTCCCCTACCTAAACAAGGAGGGTTTTTACCATTTCTTATTCCGTTATTCGCAGGATTATCAGCAATCGGTGCTTTAGCTGGCGGTGCATCAGGAATTGCTAAAGCAGTCAATGATGCTAAGAATGCTAAAAAATTGCATGAATAGACATCGCGCCATAATCGCATAATGGAATCGATCGCTATAGGCTCCGTGAATAAGAAAGGCGGTGCACTGTATCTAAAATCAAACAAATCTGGTGGTGGTGCATTTTACTTAAAACCGTTGCCAAAAAACTGAATAGATTACCCGAAAGAACGTTAATGGATATTGATTTAAAAGAATACACCAAAAATGTACCCTACTTTTGGGATATTTGTATGTGAGATAGCGTGCCTAAATTACCACGGAAATATGAATCTGGAATTATCAATTTAGGTAGCCCAAAAGGACCAAGTACACATTGGGTTTGCTACAAGAAGCGTGGTAAAAAGGTATGGTATTACGATGGTTTCGGTAATCTTCGACCACCAATCGAAGTGATTAACTACTTTCGGGGGTGTAAAATATATTATAATCACAACCAAGATCAAGAGTTTAATTCAATTATTTGCGGACACCTATGCCTACAAGTTTTATATAAATAATCAGCACAACATCAAATTTTCTTAGTTATGTCAATAACATTCAGTTTAGGTGTTGGTAACACAGCTAGCTACAACTTCTATCCACCGATAAAGCTAGATCTGGGGAAGAAATACGTTATTAGATTGGTTAGATTTTACGGCTGCAACAGCATTAGAAACATTTATACAGGCAACGATATATCTTATTTTAGAACAAATCAATTTCACTTGCAAGAGATTAATATTCCACACGGTGCTTATGAGTTAGATGAAATTAGCGATTATCTAAAATCTAAAATACCCACGAAAAGGTTTATCATTAGAGCAAACAACAATACACCTAATGTTCATTTGAGATAGATTTTACTAAAGAAAATTGCATTGGGCGCATGCTAGGGTTTGAGTCTAAAATATTAGAACAAAATATTTTACATACATCCAAATACTTAACACACTAATCTACACGTATATTGCAACATTATAAATGGATCTTGTCGAAACAGGAAACCTGCTAAAGTATTATATGAGATTGATGTTTCAGTTCCACCAGGTTATCATCTAGATAAAGCTCCAAGCAATATTCACTATTTAGAAGTAGACACTGACATTATTAATAATATAACAATTAATTTGACTAATCAAAAGGGTGAATTAATAGACTTTGGTGAAAGTGAACCATTCACAGTACGCTTAGAACTAAAAGAACATGAGTCGAGAGTTAATCCAGGACCAATTCCATCTTTCAAAAATTGATATAAAAGACAACTTCCCTACAGTATTTATTGCGGTTAACATCTGCAGAGAAATAATTTTTAACGTCAATTGGTTTAAGATTTCAACCTCAATGGCATAATCGTTAAACGTCTTTCAAAACGTACATTTTGCTGATACTATAATTAAATCAGATATTCACACTTATCTTCCATATGGATCTTCTAATTATGGACCTTCCGAAGAAATACGAATCTTAATTCAAAGTCAAGATCTAATTACGGCTACTTATGATAGTTTCCTGTACATAGAAGGTAAACATGAGCTCACAAAAGAAGATGAAAGAAAAGCATCCAGTTTAACCAACAATTTCCCGAACTTTCTTATAGAAGAAATTCGTTATAAGTTAGGCGGTCAGGGTCAGAGAGTGGATGTTTGCAGAAATCCAGGTATAACATCTACGCTTAAGGGATATATTTCTTATACGGCAAGCAAAAGCAAAGCACTAAGTCACTTGGGATGGTCAACAAAAAATGAAGAACCATTTACAAGTAGAATTCGATCAGCAAAAAGGAGAAAAATCTTTTACAGCATGCACACCATTGAACCACATATTTGGAGGTCAAGATCTAATTACGACTACTTATGATAGTTTTCTGTACATAGAAGGTAAACAAGAGCTCAAAAAAGAAGATGAAGAAAAGCATGCAGTTTAACCAACAATTTCCCGAACTTTCTTTTAGAAGAAATTCGTTATGAGTTAGGTGGTCAGAGAGTG
Source organism: Vesta saturnalis (assembly GCA_036346205.1). Lineage (NCBI taxonomy): Eukaryota > Metazoa > Arthropoda > Insecta > Coleoptera > Lampyridae > Vesta > Vesta saturnalis. Next base: position 1,067,444 of record JARFJB010002111.1, read on the forward strand.
GATGTTTGCAGAAATCCAGGTATAATATCTACGCTTAAGGGATATATTTCTTATACGGCAAACAAAGGCAAAGCACTAAGCCATTTGGGATGGTCACCAAAAAATGAAAAACCATTACAAGTAGAATTCGATCAGCAAAAAGGCGAAAAATCTTTTACAGCATGCATACCATTGAACCACATATTTGGAATAATGGAGGATTATCGTCAAGTTATCGTGAATATGCGCCAAGAGTTAGTTTTAATTCGATCTAGAAGCGATACAGACTGTTAGTATGGTGAAGTTGATGCCGTAATAACCTTAAATAAAATTCAATGGTGAGTACCACACTTAACACTTAGTGACGCTGCGAGACCTAACTTGTTTCAAGGAATCAATAAAAATGTCGTCAATGGGAGTTATATGAATTACCTTCTTTAAAACAGGCAACCTCAGACATATGGCCAATAAAAACATCAACGCAACTGGAAAAACCACGTTGGATAATTGTTGCATTCCAACAAGGTAAAAGGTACCCAAAGCCAGCAAGGGCCGGAAATTTTGATCACATTAACATGAGAAATCTTAAAGTACATCTGAGTTCTGAGTATTATCCATATGAAGCAATGCATTGAACTTCAGTGCTAACCAATACATACCTGCCAATCACAATGCTTGAAATTTCGATGTGATTACTATGGTGGATATGATAAAGATGCATTATTCAACTATTCCGAATTCAAATCATGTCCAGTATTTGCAATGCACTGCTCTAAACAAAATGAATTCTTAAAATAGTGAAAAGTAGACATCAAATTGGAAATGGAATCTCTAACTGTTTGTATAAACAGCTATCTGTTCGAGATAAACCGGTATCTGTTCAGAAAACCCGCTTTACTACAATGGATAACATGGAAATGATATTAAAAAGAAAATTATTCAGGCTCATAAAATAATACATTAGAAGTATAACAGTATTAAAACTGCTCGCATTGATAATGAAAGAACATTTGAAAGTGCTTATAAACCCCTAATAGAACCTCTAACTGAAATAGTAGATAAAATAAATCCAGATAAAAAACACCTAAAAAGGAGCCATTGCGTTAAACCCAAAAACCACCCTATTCATATTTCCGAGAAAGCACTACTACCCCACTAGCCGCTAGCTCAAGTTCAACGGACTCAGGCTTCACTCCATTAGGTGATTCAAGAAAGGGTGCTACTAGCCCACTAGCTCAGCTTCCGTTTTTCAAACAAATCCTCCTCCAGTCTTCGTACACCATCTTTCTTAGATACATCTGTTGTAGGAGAGATTAATATGAGGAAGAAGAAGAACCTCTTAGTGTCACAGATGATTCTATTACCCGTAATGAACCCATCTCAGAAGAATTTCTCGAGCAGTACAATGAATTACCTATATATGTTGAACGTATATGAGGATCCTGAAGGTGTATTGATCATACTTATGGAGTCCACTATGATACCAAAACTGACAAATGGACAATTGGTAATACTCCCAGTTACAATTAAAGGAAACGATATGATTATTAAAGGTGTCACGTATAAAGGACTCCAGGTTTATATGATCTGCTTATTATGAATGAACCCAATTTAATCTAGTAATTCAAAGATAGAAAAGATTATAGAAGTATTTTAGAAGCTACGAATGTTGTAAGGCGAGATTATGACGTAAGTGGCAAATTCGAGGAAGCCGCAGCAAAAGTATACACAAATAATCAAACCCTTGCTATCATATCATCACCCACAACCAAGGAGGTGGAGCTATGTTTTTAAGGAATTAACAAACAGGCCGATTGAATATAAATATTGGAATGATGTACATGAACTAATTCGTGATCTAGGAGTATTGTGGGCAGAAAATTCGGTGTGTAAATGACATAATATCAATTGTAGAAGAACTATATGAAGATGGATACATTGAAAACCAAAGAGCTGTTTTTAAACAATATAAATGAGAATGCATTGATGTCGACAACTGACAAATTTGGACGTTCATAGTCCAGTATCAATTCAAGAAATTAACCCTCAGTTTAAACTGATTGATGATAATCAATTTGATATTGAGAATAAGAGACTCAGCAATGTTGCCATCCCATAGATCCTCAAGATGTCATCACTAAGCAATACTATTTATCAACAAGGTTCAATTTGGATGGAAACCGTTTGACACAGTTGGGGACCCTGAAGAAGATGGTGATGCTATAAGTAAAGGATATCTTGATTTTTGTCTACAAGCAGTTCAGAACTTTAAAGGAAACTGTAACGCTTATCTAGTGTTGGAGGAAAACTACATCAACTTAAAGAAATTGTGGATAAATTAGTACCATGTCCAAATTACAACTCGTCAACGAATTGCACAAACCTGCACGAAAAATTTTAAACGAAGGCGAAACAATAATTAGAGGTTTTGATGATCTTGGCAAGCAGATTTGCTGAATTTAACACATATGCCAAACAAAATAAGGGTTATAAGTATATATTAGTGTTATCGACTGTTTTCGAAATACTTATGGACTAAAGGATTAAAAACGAAAACAGGTCAAGAAGTTACCAAGGCCATGCAAACAATCTTCAAAAAGGACGGAAACCTACCAATCTGCAGACAGATGCAGGATAAGAATTCTACAATGAGCATTTTACTAAACAGCGTTATGAAGTCAATCATTACTCCACCTGTAGCACAAAGAAGGCTGCAATTGCGAACGTGTTATCAGAACCATTAAAGGTGCTCTATATAAGTCATTCAGCCTCAAGGTAAATACAAATGGATTGATACAATTGATACCATAACCATGTATTATAACAATCGTAAGCATAGAGCTATTGTAATGAAGCCTGAAGATGTTGGTAATCATACAAAGCTAGACGCTTACACTCACATAAAAGTGTTCGATAGGAATCGATATTCTGTGGGTGACATAGTACGAATCAGTAAATTAGAAATATTTTCGCCAAAGGATACACACCCAGTTGGTCTAGTGAACCATTTAAGATTGTGAAAGTTCGAATTACTAACCCCACTACGTACATGCTGGAAGACATGAAGGAAACCTGTACTGGGAGGTTTTATGAACATGAATTACAAAAACAAAGTATCTGATGTGTATCTAGTAGAAAAGTGCTTCGCTCAAGAATAATAAGTTATTCGTAAAGTGGTGGGATTGGATGAAAGATCATGGATCAATAAGGATGATATTGTTTTATAACATTTAACCTGTAATTTGTGAAACAAATTACTTATATTAGTTATATAGTTTATATAAAAGGATGTAGCTCTTAGATGAAATAAAACACACAAAAAATAATAGTATTTTATTTTTTAAATATAAATATTACATTTATTTCTAAAATTTCATTATCTTATGGAGTGAACCTAAAGTACCTCTATAATCACTTAAATTACTGGATGGCCATGTCCCCGAATCTGACCCACACCTCCATCCCAAGCAGGAATTTGAATTTGTTTCACCTTTATTCATGTTGTCTAGTATCCAGTAATAAATTTTGTGGTGCTCATCGTTTTCCCACGGTTGAAACTTATAATTGATATTTTGTTCTAATAATATTTCAATCAAAATATCGAGGTACTTGTAGTTAGCATAATATGCCGCTTTCTAAATGCATTCAGTTATAATAAATATAAAGTGTCGTAAGCAATATTTTCTAAGGTAGATTTAACATTTGTTGAATCATGAACCCATAATACATTGTATAGATACATTTTAAGAAACGGTATGTCACCAAGTACATTCATATTGTCTAAGATCCTATCTACTTTATCAAAAGTTAATGAATTGTAGCCTTTATCGGTACACAATTTCATAAAACTTTTAATGGTAACGCCTAATTTAATTTTTTTACCAAATAACGTCTTAATAACTTCATTTGCACACGTTGAGTTTATATCACACCAGTCAAAACACTCATCAGGAATAACAATATATTGTAATATCTTCAGTACAAATAAATAGGTTTCGGGGGAGGACTTCCCATCAAAGAACGCTTCAGGTATTTTCTGTAGATTTTGATCACTACTGTACCATACTCTTCCTGCAATTTGCCTTCAAGACTTTCATAAAATTGTTTCTGAAACAGAAGACGAATGGAATGCTATGTAAAGTTAAATCCTCAAGATCTAGTATCACAGAAATTGAGATTTACTAATCGTTTATCATCACAAGGATTAAGTACTACTTTATTCTGTTTGATTGTAAACACATCATGTTTCTTTGATCTTATCAGATGCTGATAACGCCTTATTACCTCACCATCAAACAAAACATGTTTATAATCATTTATCGTAATATTTTTGACGCTTGCGCGGGTAGAACCCTTTGATTTTTTACAACTTTTTCATCAATCATGTAAGCATACATTTTTGCACGAAGTCCTATAAATTCCAACATAATCGCGCCATGATTTTTATCTTTCATTAAGCTAGGGACTTTTTTATACGTTAATGGAACTCCAAAGATATTGTTGGAGCTATAATCAGATGTATCGCATTTATCAATGTCCTCTTTAATGCATTGATAGGTATCGGTAACTGAAAAAGCGTATATGGGGCTATCCGCATCCATGTACAAGAGCTTAGCATTATTATAAAACTTGGGTAGCGTGTAACCGTAATGAAAATTGTATAAAAAAGTTTTTGAAACGTCTAAAACACTGGATCCTGCTTATACAGGCTTATTGAAATATACTTATAGCTTATTCATTTGAATGATAAGCATACCCTTATCAAATACTGTACAACTATGAAAATTTGGTTTTGCTATGTAATCACGAGCACTATAGCGACCCTCCCATTTCATTACTAAACGTGTATCCTTATGTTTACGTATATTTTCAATCAGATTCCTAAAAACGCTATTAATCATTAATTTATAAGAGAATGCTGACGCATGGTGGTATTTAAATCGGTATATTTTTTAACCAAGGGGACTGTTTAAAACGTAATATATGGTGTACTTTTACCAACTTCAATCCATATGTTAAATATACTTTCAAATTTCTGTAATGAATTACATAATTGTGTTTTAGATATAATGTAAGCAATATTTTTTTCATTTTGGAATCAGATACGGGTGGTACCATATGTTCGGGTGCCAATGGTAGATCACTGTGACTCTCATGTAATTCTATGGGATAGTCTAAATCACACTCGACTATATAGCCAATTTCCGAATCATAGGGATGGTTTATTAAATCTAAAGTTTCAAAATTATCAACAAAAGAAAAATCGCCAAATGGTAGAAATTCTGACATGGTGGCTCCATATAAATTATTTACGTCGTAGTACATTAAATACACACTCGGAAGTGGGATAAAATTCTCCCCATGTAATTATTGTTAGCTTCAGCATATAGATTAGAACATTGAGCCACACCACCTCTAATTCCTCTGTCAATAAACATTAGCATATCAATGTCTGTAAATGGTTCTAACTGTACTTGTGTAATTTTAAGCATAGCATCGAATGCCAAACCGGGGGCTGTATAATAGTGCAGAGGGTCAAGTTTGTAAGTACTTAAAAAAGTTTCTCGAAAGTTTTCGAAAATGTCTTCTAACAGTAGAACGTCTGTTTTTAGACACAAATCCGAGAAATCCCCTAACAATTTAATATTAAATCTGTTCCAAACATTAATTGCATGTGCAAAACTCGCATCATTGTTTCCATCATTAGTGAGATGACTGAAAAACGCTTCCTTGGGAGGGAGTCTGGTCTCCCTTAATTTATCCCAAGTATCGAGATATTCGTAAAGTAACACACCTTTGCGAACTAGTAGCGAAAATTCTTCGGCATTGTTACAATTAGCGTGGGTAATTATTTTTTTACTATTTTCCAAAGAGTCCGACAACATTTCAATACTACTACTCATAAATCTGAAAGAGTCAATAAATCTAAACCTAATTTTAGTGGAATTATTTTATTGATTATTTCGGTAGTCCAATGTGCAATACTTTGAAGCTCTTTAACAAACCATTGAATGCAATCGTTTCTTCTATAAAGTCTGAATCGTGATAAAGAATCATTGTATGAACACTTCAAGTACTAGTAATCAATGCTGAAGGGTGTATGTTTGGAGTCAAATATCGTATTATTATAGATGTCCGTTAAATTTGTACACTTTTCCAAAATACTTTCTAAATCTGCATAAATTACAAAGGGCACCTTTTCCTTTTAACTACAGAAACTTTTCTGCTTCAGTGGGTAGCTTGACAAAGCATCGATTAAGTTGATGACAGTGAGTGATGTGTTTTTGTAGAACGTGATCTGAAGAAAAATGGTTCAAACATCGATAACAAATCAATTTTTTGTGCTCCTTATTCGATAGTTGTTTACTACATACCTTTAATCCACGTGAAACGGTAAACAGTATTATTTTTTGTATTAATATCACCCGCAGCTTGACGATTAGCAGAAAGTAATAAAAGATTTATGGATTCTCTCGCACTATTTTGATTTTCACTTAATACAAATGGAAATATAACTTTCCCCTGAATGCAAAACAAATTAATGGAGAGGTTGTTTAACTGTTTTTTTTTACATCATCTTGTTTAATGGGGAAAGGAAATGAATCATAATACAAAACATCCTTAAAATGACTCTATCCGAATGGTGTTGCACGGGATATAGTGCCGATACCACGGCTCACAGGAAGCAATACCCGTCGTCATTTTTAGTATTGCTATAAAGTAGGAAACTTTAACGTAAGTTGAAAGTTCACCTCTGAACGGGACATAGCTATTAATATTCACCGTTAAATGTAATACTTCATGTAATGCCCAACCGGAATCCCTTTCGGAAAATTCCTCTAATTTTTTCTGCAATTTCTAATAAACGTTTTTATTATACCACTTACGTAAATTGGTCGCAATATTGATGGCATGATTTTTTATGATAAATGTCTTCAACTCGGTAACGTGATTCTGAGGATGGACAAAATTGCAGACTAAAAGGAAATTCACCTTTAGCAAAACAAATTAATGGAGAGGTTGTTTAACTGTTCAAATTTTTTTACATCATCTTGTTTAATGGGGAAGGGAAATGAACCATAACTCAAAACATCCTTAACATGAGGATAACTGTAAACTCTATCTGAATGATGTTGCACGGGATATAGCCTTACCATTAATTTAACCTCTCGTGCAAAACTATTGTATGCATTTTGTAATAAAATAAAAGGGTCCTTGATGTTTGCTATATTGACCATAATTCCTGTAAGTAACCTACCATTAAAACATGAATCTAGAGAGTACCAACTTAATTTGCGTGTACGCTTTTTAGTGACATTGACAATTCCACTACCTGTTTTCTCTGAAGCGTTCTTTAACTGTTTATATCTCCTAAGATAACACTAGCAATGATAAATTACTTTCGAGTTTAAGTAAGTTTTCGCATGTCTTTAAATAAATTTTATTTTGAATTATATCTTGCAATGTCTTAAAATTAGTGTAAATTATAAAGATGTGGTTTACAAATTCATTTTTGGTTTTCAATAATGGAATAATACTTCTTGTTAGATTAACAATATCACTACTACTGGGTATACCCTTACTCATAGTTACCTTCAAAACTGTATCCAACACTGCAAGAAAATATGAAGCACACGCGCTGTCGATTATGTATTAATGGAAACAAATATTATATTTATTATAACTGATATGTAAAAATTAATAATTTAAGTAACTATAGAAGTATTTTAGGTATACAATTGCAATTCTATTCGGGAGTGCAATATACTGACTGGTATAAAACTGCTCTTTATCTGCTTATATAGTAATATAAACCCAGAATTCAAGGTCAAAACTGCGTATAACTTGTTGCAAGAGCTTCAGTGTTCATGGACAGATGCATAGATTGCACTTTATAGCGTCTACTGGGAACATCTAATAGCCTTGACATCAATACTGTTCTCATGGCTTATGCTGCATCACCTTTGCTTGCAGAGGTCATACATTGCACTTTGTGGCGTGTACTAAGAATATGCATTAACTTAACCTTGCTGATAGCATGCGAAATGCCTTCACATGCCTAGATTATGCTGAATTCATTAGAGTTTGTCATCTTTGCTTGCTCAGGCCAGTTCATTGTACTAACCACTTCCACTTGTTATAAGTTTCGTTAACCTTACAGATCTATGTGTATATAATGTTAAAGTGTTAATTGAATACTCATTAATTACTGACCATTAGTAATGGCTTCGCCCAGAAAACAATCTAAACTTTCACGAAAAGGGCAGGCAAAACCTTGTACTTTGCATGATGTTTTGGTGCGCCCATCAAATACCACCGCAGAACCAGCACTCTTTGAAGAGACCATCCCCATCT
>JARFJB010002111.1:1080777-1100777 GCA_036346205.1 Vesta saturnalis
AACAGAGAGTCAAACAGTGAAATCAGAGAAGGTAGTGAAAGCCGACAAAGCAATGAAAGCAGTGAAAGCAGTAAAAGCAATGGAAGCAGCGAAAGCAGTGAAAGCAGTAAAAGCAATAAAATCAGTGAAAGCAGTAAAAGAAGTGAAAGCAGTGGAAGCAGTGAAAGCAGTAAAAGCAGTGAAAGCATTGAAAGCAGTGAAATCAGTGAAAGCAGTGGAAGCAGTGAAAGCAGCGAATGCAGTGAAAGCAATAGGGTACATAAGCAGCATCACACACAACAGAAAGTCAGTTCTGTTCGAGTAACTGGTAGCAGAAGCAGACAGTTATCAACCTGGGGATGGCGAATGAGACTTTGCCGAAACGTCGTTTTGCAACAAACGGTCTTTTGGAGACCAGAAGAGCTACGCGGATCAACACCCCAGAAACGAGCAGTACATCAAGACGACTATAAAGAACAATTCTAAAACTATGTAATAATTAATGTTTAACTTACTATCGTGAGGATTATAAAAAGTAGGCAAAAAGTAAAAGAAGAATAATAATAATAACACTAACTTCGAGTTGACAATATAACGATAGTAATTGTTGCGGGAAGCACTTGGATGGCAAGAGTTTTATTTTTTAGAATTTACTTCCAGGGTTGCGGTATGTTAATACGCCATATGTCATTAAAGGTCAGCGATTACAGGCATTTTTTCAAGAAATCCGACTTGTCAGTCAAAAAACAAGTGATATACGAGGACGACGATAGTTTTAGGGAAGAAGATTTCAAATCCGTAGCGTCCGTTATGAAAGAACAATTTCGATAATTGTATACGATTTGTGATTCAATACCTAGGCAAGGTGGACAAAGGTATGTGACCAAAAAGGACCTTTTGACGTTTTTATGCAAGATTCGGTATGGCTTGTCGGACAAGTTTTTGAAAATTATTTTTCATTACCCAAGTAGACAGGCTGCATGTGTGGCCATTGCTACAGTTAGAGAATCGCTAATGCAAACATTGGTACCTAGTTATATTGGACATAATTTTTCAACTAATTATGTAATCCGCAACTCAATACACCGATAGCAATTGCATATATTGACGGGACCTGCTCCTATATGTCAAAAAGTAAAAACTTTCGTGTCTTAAAACAAGCTTACAACGTGCATAAGAATTGACACTTAGTAAAACCAGCTCTCATTGCAGCTCCAGTCGGATATATACTAGCAATCCAAGGTCCTTACCTTTCGGACTCTAAAAATAATAAAGCGAAAATTCTGATTGATGAGTCGAAAACCTTGGCGATTTCTATCGTATTTCTGGAGCGATAATAAACAATGTTTATCCTCGCGTTCTTGTTTTACGTGCTAACGAAGAGCTGGCTCAGCAATTATTGGAAAAATCAACCCCGGGTGGCATTAGAAAATCTTCGTAAACGGAATGCTTGTTGGATTCAAATAAATGAGCATGATTTAGGTCACATCCCTTATCTCACTTTGAATTATCTTCGAGAGCCTACTGTAAGGGTACACCAAGTTAACCTGGCCCCATCTTACATTCAAAATGAGTTACAGCGAGATGAAGCAGAATTCCATATAGCTTCTCTTAATAAAGAACCTGGTTTTATAAGAATTAGACATTTTTCGCGCTTTCTCAATGCTGCGACAAAACATTAATTGTGGATTGCTTACACCCCACCGAAAATCAAGAAGCCGATGAGAATGTGAAGGATCTAATTCTTGGTTACTACTGTACGTGCCAATCAGGTACAAGAAATTTTGGAAAATGTGCGCACATTGCTAGTGTTTTGTGGTTTTTGGAGTACATGAATTATGAAAATGATGTTCACTATTCAAAACTAACTTTCTTGGCTAAAATATTTGGCGCAGCTAATAGATCTCAACACCATGATCCAAACGTTGCAAGTAATAACAATGCGATGGAAGTGGATACAGTCTAGGTTAGAAAAAGTGCCCTATAGCCCATGTTGTAATTACTTTTGTTGTTTGGTGTTAATAAATAATTTCTTTAAACTCTTGCACATCACATTTAAAAATAACACTTTTATATTCGCAACTTTGGCGAGCTGTAGCGCAAATATATATATATATATATATATATATATATATATATATATATATATATATATAAAATAAGAGTGATGGGAAGTAATTTGACCTACTTTTTTGAAACACAATAATGCCTCGTTTAATTGGTTTTAAGGTCAAGAAGCAGACTGTTAATTTTAAAAAGATTTAAAATTCCATTATTAAGTCGATATTTCGAAATATTTATTTCTTCTTCTGGACTAATACTAAAGGATGCACATGGTCAGGAATATAAAATTAAATTTACAAAGTGTACAACTTACATAAATTAATGATGAATTGAAACGGAATGTGACAATGTAACAATTATTAAATATTGATGAATGTATGATTAAATACATGTAAGAAGTACTTAAAACAGGAAATCTAAAATTATAATTAGCTAATTAACATTCTAAAAGGTTATTGTAAAAGACTTACAATTAATGTACAAATGGAGACGTTAATTTTAAATGCGTGTTACTGCAATTTTAACTGATAAGAAGCATGTGTACTAGGGAAATGCCAATTTTTTTATTAGACACGGATGGGAGTACCAATCTTCCCCCCCTTCTTGAGTATGGTAAAGCGGGAATTTTAAAGTAGTTCAAAGTCGAAACTAAGAATTGATGATTGATGAATTGCATATTTAATAGATAATTATATATAGTGCTAAGGCCACTAATGTCTGTTCTATTATTAATTGAATTTTCATCCTTAAGTACATGACACATTTCAAGGAATAAACGTTTTGATATATTCCGTTCTTTAGCCAATATTTTTGGGTTATCGAAATCGAAAGAGTGACTGTTATCAACTGAATGTGCTGCCAATTGACATCCTAGTCTTTTATATTTTATGTCTGATTTATGAGCTGAAATTCTACCTTTCAAAAATTGCGAAGTTTGCCCTATATACGTGCCCGAGCATTTTGTACAATTTAGAGAGTATACGATATTTGAATGTAATAGAAAATCTGTTTTTTCCTTTAAAGGAGAGAAGAGGATTTTAAGAGTAACTAAGGGTTTATCTGCTATTATAATTGGAAATGGTTTTATGATATATTTTATTTGTGGTGTGACTTTTTCTAAGAACGTAAGGCCTATATAGGTTATTTTGTGCCTGTTGAGAAGTATTATTGACCGAAAGCTGTGGAGTATTATTATGATTTTGTATAGCAGGACTTTCTTGTGAGAAAAGTATTTTATTAACTAAGGTATTTGGATAAGAGTTTTCGATGAAGAGTCTTGATAATTTTTTTTTAATTTTTATTGACAAATGACGCATCAGAGATAGTTAGAACTCTATATTTCAAAGCATTTATTAAATTTACTTTATATTTCAAAGGATGGTAGCTCCTATAATTGAGATAACGACCAGAATGTGTACTTTTTTGATACCAATCAAATCTAATGCTGTCCGAACCATCCCTAACTAGTAGGGTGTCTAGGAAGGGTACCTCCCCTTTATCATTTTCTACCTCAGCTGTACACTGTATGTGCTGGTCATAACTATTAAAAATACTAAGTGTGTTATCGATCTGGTCTAATGGAACACTGCGTATGATATCGTCCACATATTTTTTAATAAATGGGAGTTTAAAAGAAAGCTTTGGTAGAGTCTGATCTAGGAGGGTATCCATAACAACCTGACTGAGGATGGGGCTGATAACAGCACCCATAGGAACGCCTAACAATTGCCTGTAGAAATTACCATCATGTGTGAAATATGTAGAATCAAAAATGTATTTTATAATTTCAATGAATAGGTTTAAATCAATTGTAGTATGTAAAGAAATAGAGTCCTATCTGATCTCTATGGCTTCTTGTATGCGAATCCAAGGAATATTATTAAAGAGACTAACAACATCTAAACTAATAAGCACAAAACCTTGAGGTAGTTTGAAATGTTTCAGTTGTTGTATTAAATCAAATGTCGATATAACAAAATATGGGTTATCGGTATTATATGAAGATTTTAAAATATCAGTAATAAAAGATTCTAATCGCCTAGAAGGAGAATTGTGCGCATCAACTATATGTCGTAGTGGATGATTTTCTTTATGGATTTTTACATTACAGAATATCTTTGGTGGAAGTGGGTATTTTGGTTTTAGAGTTTTAGCCTTTTCTGACGTTATATGCTCTAGGCAGACGAGCTTTTCTATAAATGAATTACACCGTCTTGTAAAACGAGGTGTGGGATCCTTCGTAAGTACCTCGTAATTAATGGGGTCTGATATGATAGCTGTTAATTTTTCATAGTATTGATCCTTATCCATTATAACTGTGGAGTTGCCTTTATCAGCTTTTAGAACGAGAATGTTGTTATGTTCTTTTAGGAATTTTTTATATTTATAGAGAGAATTGGACATAGTTATTTGAAATTTGTCATTATTAAAGCCATTATTCTTATTATATTATTTTATGTTAAAATTATTTAAAATATGATTTGTAACGACATTAGTGATTCTAGCTCTTATATAATTTTGATTATTTTTGGGGATAATGTTAATAATATTTTCGATTTCAGATAGGTAATTAAAGATGGAGAAATTGTTTTGTTGAGGTTGTACACTAAATTTTGGACCCAACGCCAAGAAATTAGTAACCTCCTCAGGTATTAGTTGTGAACTTATATTTTTGATCCAACCGTCCTTTATAGGGATTTTATTAATATTATTGTGTGACACCCTAAGTTGGTTTAATTTCTTTGTGTTCAACCTCTTTATCCTATTGAACATTCTATAGAAGTCTTGCCTACTTTTAAAACTGTGAAACAAATGCGGAGGAGAACCCTACTTAATCTATTTTGAATGAAATTGAGTGATAAATCAATATTTTTATATATATATATATATATATATATATATATATATATATATATATATATATATATATATATATATATATATATATATTATATATATTATATATATTATATAATAAAATGATAAATTAATAACAATATTAATTAATTTGTTCACCAGAATTTTCCATTTAATTGTAAGTTCACATATGTTTTATAATTAGTTACACAAATATGTTTTTAATTCCTATTGTAGACGTTTTTCTGATGAAGGTTAAAATTTTTAACCGAAATATATAAAATAGTAATAAATATTATCACATTATGGCTTTTACCTGTATGCCTACTGAACTAGGAAATCCCAGCATTATCCTTTTAAAAATATAACTATACCTAGTTATTAAGAATTATATATATATATATATATATATATATATATATATATATATATATATATATATATATATATATATCTGCGTTTCTAAAATATGCAAGTCACGGAACTGTGCATTACCGGACGCCCGGGACCGGTAGCTTGACGCGGATATAGTGCGATACCGGTCTTCGGGGACCGGTAGTTGTGTAATTAATTTTTCTATTTTTATATACATATTATAGGCATTAAAAGCGGTTTAAGATCAGTTTTTAAAAATAAAAACTTGTATGAACTTACTGTTATCATCCGTTTTATGATCAGGTTTCGCGTTTAAAAATTTTTTGAAGTGTCAAATGGCTTGCTATTTTTTAGACCATAAGATCACACAACATAAAAGACCTCTTAATGCTTTATTAGTATAAATGATATTTGAAAATAAAAAATATGTAACTAAATAAATGCTCTTAACTATTAAAAAAAACACTTAATTTCCAGAAATACGAACTATTCCTTGTGAATGCTATTAAAGCAAGGTAAACACATTCCTGGTTGTCCAGGACATTCGTTGCAATGACTTGTTACTTTCGTAACCAAGTTACTTGCATTTTTGCTTGAATGTGTTTGTCTTAATTTATGGTCCAGACGGTTTAACAAAAGTGTGTAAAACTCTTTTGGGAGTAATGGTTTCTTCATGTGCTACTGAAGTAGCAGTTAACTCGCTTGCCAATCTTCATTATAGACAATTTTAAGAAACTAACCTTGTTATAGACAATCCAGGCATTTACAATAGCTGTTCCGAGCACAAATTCAAAGGCTAGTTTACGGTACCATTTTAAACTTTTTCTTAATACAGAATGATAAGAACTCATCTGACCACTAAAATCTGCTCCTTTTTTTGCTTTATTGTAATCAATAATTACTTTTGGTTTAAGTATAGGCTCACGCTGCCAGTTTCGTTTCCCTGTTGGTTTAAAAGTGGTATGAGTTGGATCAGTACTTAACATTAGAACTGGACGCTTGTCCATCCATTTTATAATACGTAAGGAGTTGTTCTGTGTACCACAGATTTCTCCCTTTTTCATTTTTTGAGGTAGCGTTTTGGGAATTCCTCTTCTGTTGGACCTTAGGGTTCCACAATAAACGATTTGTTTGTTAAGCAATGATTTGGCTAAAGGTAAACTAGAGTAATAATTATTAACCCTTTTAAGAAGATCACACACTATCTGCTCACTCTGGGGATTGTCTGTATTGGTAGTCTTATTCTTACCACGATAAACGATTATGTGATTAGTCTATCCATCCATTGTACATAACTTATATAACTTAATTCCATATGCGTGAGTTTTATTTGGGAGATATTGTTTTATTTGTAGTATTCCTTGATAAGGTACTATACTTTCATCGACAACCAAAACCCGTCCTGGAGTTAACGCAGCTTGAAAATTTTATTCAATACTTTCAAAACTTCACCTAACTTATAGAGGCGATCATTTTTATTACACTGCTCATTATTACAAAAATGAATACAACGCATCAATAAAAGGAATCGGTCTCGTCTCAAGGTATTCGTAATAAACTCATTTCTGAACATGGGATCTTTTGACTAATACAAATTTATTGTGGGACCATCAACTAATCCCATAACTATACACATTGAAAAAAACGCTTAAGTTCGGCTATATCGCAGTCAACCCAAGAACGTATACGTGATTTTGACCGATGTACATTTAACAACATTTCCCGAGCAAACCTATTTGTTTCCTCTACAATATCTTGTAAAAGATCATCTGTCACAAATAAGTTGTAGGCATCTATAGGATTTTTTATTCTATCAACACTAAAATTTTAATATAGGCACGTCTTGCCATTGTTTCCACTCGTCAACCTCATTGTCACTGTCACCGATATCATGCCACTCGTTTTCATTATTATTTTCAGATTCACAAATACTCTCGTTTTCATTTTCCGTCTCATTATTGTCATCGAATAAATCACTCGTACTTACATCACTGTACGGTTCATCTGAAGACATTACATAGTCTTTGTTAATAACAGAATAGTCCGAATCAAAAGCATCTTCCGGTTCATCATCGCGATCATTTTCACAATCAATATTTGTGACAGATTAAGCTAAATAGTTATGATTGAATATGTTACGCGCCTTTGTTAACATTTAGAGTTTTTCTTCGTTTTTCATAAAATTTTATATGGACATTCACATTATAAATTTCAATCAGATACGTTGTGCCTTCGTGTTCTTGGCTCATCTAAAATAACTGTATTATAATTAATAAAAAAAAAAGAGTAACTGAATTACACTTACCATTAGAAGTACGTATGTAAAACCAGTTAATGTGTATTAACATTGACTGTATGACAGAAACTAGCTTGGTGTTCAACTCGTAACAGAAAAAAAGGACTAAATTTAAAGACTTGAATAACGTAGTGTTGTTCTTATAAGTAATAAAAAAAAATTTTAAACCATTATCACACTTTCATTACGGGTATGTTGCTTTGCTCGATTATAGAATTACGATCACTGCAGTAAGATTTGTGAAGGTGCCTTAATTCTGACAATCCTACCTCAAGACATTCCTGGTTATCTACAATTTGCATAAAACAAACTAGAAAAAAGGCATTATTAACAATAAATACGTAGTGGACAGCACAAGAAGAATCTATGGCGAAAATCAAGACGTAAGAGGTAAGGGAAGATTAATCAGCATCACTTACCTGAAAAAGAAAAATTCCCACTTGTTGCATTCAACATCTGCTACCGTTTGTTTATCGACCGGTGTCTCGATCGTTCTATAGAGGGAATAACTACAGAACCACTCCAATGACGTTTCTTAGGTAGGCTCATCATAAAGGACCGCGCACTATTTAAATGGCAAATGGCTTTCTGTGGATTTGGTTAAATTTTTGATATGTTGTAGATTGCAAGATTTTAATCAAAGGCTACTGTATACACAAAGTCAAGAAATGGACAGTTTTTGCGCTACAGCTCGCCGAAGTTGCGAATATGAAAGTGTTATTTTTAAATGTGATGTGTAAGAGTTTAAAGAAATTATTTATTAACGCAAAAACCACATAAGTAATTACAACATGGGCCATAGGGCATTTTTTCAAACCTAGTCAGTATTCTACCATCGCATTGTCATTATTTGTAACGTTTGGATTATGGTGTTGAGCTCTATTAGCTGCGCCAAATATTTTATCCAACAAAGTTCGTTTTGAATAGTGAACATCATTTTCATAACGCGCATACTCCAAAAACTACAAAACGCTAGCAATGTGCGCACATGTTCCAAGATTTATTGTACCTGATTTGCACGTGCAGTAGTAACCAAGAATTAGATCCTTAACATTCGCATCGCCTTCTTGATTTTCGATGGGGTTGTAAGCAATCCACAATTAATGCTTTGTCGCATTGAGAAAGCGCGGAAAATATCTAATTCTTATAAAACCAGATTCATTATTAAGAGAATCTATATGGAATTCTACTTCATCTCGTTGCTACTTATTTTGATTGTAAGATGGGGCCAGGTTAACTTGGTATACCCTTACAGTGAGCTCTCGAAGATAATTCAAAGTGAGATAAGGGAAGTGTCCTAAATCATGCCCATTTATTTGAATCCTAGGAGCATTCCGTTTACGAAGATTCCACCCGGGCTTGTATAATATTAACCTAGCTTGATTTTTCCAGTATTTGCTGAGCCAGCTCTTCGTTAGCACGTAACATAAGAACGCGAGGATAAAAATTGTATATTATCGCTCCAGAAATGCGACAGAAATCGCCAAGGTTTTCGATATGTGGTATCGTAATTGTTTGACCAAGAAACTCAAATCTGGATTTGAAGGGACCGTTTCTGGCTTCACCTAGTTTTAGTCATTATGAGGCACCGATTTGCTTCTTTAGTCGACATTTGGTTTTGTCAGCGTTCAAGAAAATCTGGCATCTTGTTTGGAATACCCCCATCGTCAAGCATAGATATAAAATCTCGATATCCACGATCCAGCACAAATATATGACCTTGGTGAAACCATGCTCTTATTACATCGCCACCCCTATTAAACTCATTAATAAGCATTTTGGCATTATTATTTTTAGAGTCCGAAAAGTAAGGACCTTGGATTGCTAGTATATATCCGACTGGAGCTACAATGAGAGCCGGTTTTACTAAGTGTCGACTCTTATGCACGTTGTAAGATTGTCTAAAGACACGAAAGTTATTACTTTTTGATATATAGGAGCAGGTCCCGCCAATACATGCAATTGCTATCGGTGTATTGCGTTGCGGATTACATAATTAGTTGTAAAATTCTGTCCGATATAACTAGGTACCAATATTTGTATTAGCGATGCTCTAACTGTAGCAATGGCCACACTTACAGCCTGTCTACTTGGGTAGTGAAAAATGATTTTCAAAAACTTGTCCGACAAGCCGTGCCGAATCTTGCATAAAAACATCAAAAGGTCGGTCACATACCTTTGTCCACCTTGCCGAGGTATTGAATTACAAAACGTATACAATTACCGAAATTGTTTTTTCGTAACGGACGCTACGGATTTTCTTTTTTTGACTAACGAGTCGAATTTCTTGAAAAAATGTTTGTAACCGCTGACTTCTAATGGCATATGGCCTACTAACATGCTGCAACCCTGGAAGTAAATTCTAAAAAGTAAAACTCTTGCCATCAAAGTGCTTCCCGCAACATCGTACATTTTACCGTATGTAAATGTTTAAAAGAATAAAAATGTTTACTCTACACGATACGGACATCCTACGCACATTATTATTATTAATACAAATCAAACAAGTATGAGTTCATGTTTGTTTCAATACATTTAGTCTTAAACAAACTGGGCCAGTTTCAACAAGAGTTACTTCATTAATGATCAGCCGAAAACAATTAGCGCAACCTCTGGTCAAATCTATCACTTCTAGCGGTGGTCTTCCATTCTCATTTCTTCTGAAAATAGCTATTTTCGTTTTAACCTTATTATTATCGCCATCAATTCTATTCATTAATCCTGGCCGTGTGAGTATTATAAACATAACAGGGCAAAACATTTTTTTATGCCATTTATACGACTCTTCAAAAATCACAATTCTTAGGGCAAAACTACTCAAACCAATTTCGATTTGATTTTCGAACAAATTAAATGACGTGACGTTTTGAATGATAATAATTTATTAGGTATATCTATTAAGGCACGTGTTGATATGCTTATTATAACTTTGCGAAGATCACGGTAAATTGATAGACGTCAAAATGA
Source organism: Vesta saturnalis (assembly GCA_036346205.1). Lineage (NCBI taxonomy): Eukaryota > Metazoa > Arthropoda > Insecta > Coleoptera > Lampyridae > Vesta > Vesta saturnalis. The sequence goes on from JARFJB010002111.1 coordinate 1,091,315, forward strand.
CAACTTTGGCGAGCTGTAGCTTAAAAACTGCCCATTTTTCGACCTTCTGCCTATGGTCGCCTTTGATTAGAACCTTACAATCTACACATATCAAAAATTAAGCAAAATCCACAGAAAGCCATTAACCATTTAAATGGTGCGGGGTCCTTTATTTAAGGATTAAGTTTGCTATTTTATTGTTTTCCTGTGAAATCGTCCACGTCAAAGAATAGATTTGTTTTATGTCGATTCATTTGGTCAAATCAAATTTGTTGGAATTGAAATGATTAGCCTAGAAGAAGATAAAGATTAAAAAAAACTCCAAAGCAATTTACACATATTTACAACAAATTGCAACAAATTAAGAAAAATTGAATAGTCTTAAATTTAAAACCAAATTAACAAACTGTAAACAAATAATATTGTATATATATATATATATATATATATATATATATATATATATATATATATATATATATATATATATATATATATATATATATATATATATATATATGTATATATATATATATATATATATATATATATATATATATAGTTAGGCTAAAAGGAAATCCAGTCATGTGCCTTAGCTGAACATCATTGCATAAACTGTATTAATGTTAAAATCCTAAAATAAGAAAATATTTTACATAAGAAATTATTTTTAGAAATGGTGTGTATTAATAACTACAGAAACAGTTTAAACCAAAGATCGGATATTGATAATCTTAGTAACATCTACAGCTCTATTCTTTCCTTTAAAACTGAAGTAGATTAATGTTTCATTTTTTCCTTATTTTCTCTTAGTGTTAATCCTTTTAATATCGGTTAATGGTAACATAGTAAATTTTTTTTATTTGTGCTAAATCAAATTCCTATCGTTATATTCTCAATTTGAAGTTATTGTTATTGTTCTTCTTTTTTTTGCCTACTTTTTATAATCCTCACGACAGTAAATTTAACATTAACTATTACATAATTTTAACATTGTTCTTTATAGTTGTCTTGATCTACTGCTGGTTTCTCTGGTGTTGATCCGCGTAGCTCTTCTGGTCTCCAAAAGACCGTTTGTTGCAAAACAACGTTTCGGCAAAGTCTCATTTGCCATCCTCAGGTTGGCAACTGTCTGCTCCTGCTGTCAATTACTCGAACTGAACAAACTTCTTGTTGTTTGTGCTTCTGCCTGTGTACCCTGTTGCTTTCACTCACTGCTTTCACTGCTTGCACTGCTTGCACTGTTTTCACTGCTTTCACTGCTTTCGCTGCTTTCGCTGCTTTCGCTGCTTTCGCTACTTTCGCTGCTTTCGCTTCTTTCGCTGCTTTTATTAACTTCACTGATTTCACTTCTTATTTTGTTGATTATGTTTTAGGTGTTAGTTTTTTAGGGATTAATGATGTTTTCCATATTGATGGTAGTCTCAGAACATCGTTTCTTGTGTGGAGATTATGTGGGTGTTTCTCAATCTCTATGGCTTCTCTGATAATTCTAGCTGTAAAGTGCTCGATGTTTGCCAAAGCTTTTGTGTCCTGTTGTGGGTACGTGTTGGGCCAAGTGTAATGTCGCTTGAACTTTTTTAACCGCGTTTTTGTGTTCTTCTATCCTTGCGCTGATTTTTCTGTTGGTGTGTCGAATATACGATATCCCGCAGCCTCCACACGGAATACCGTACACTACTTGACTCTCCAACGAGATCTTGTCCTTAGGATCCCTTAAGATCTAATGAATTTTTCGATGCGCCGTGAAAGTTGTATCGATTTTATGTTTTTTTAAGAACACGACTAATCCTGTCCGTTGTCCCTTTGATGTATGGTAAGTACGCCATGGCAGTTGCAGGACCAGCTGGGTCTTTGTCTTCTCTACTTGAAGGCCTCAAAGTCTTTTGTATGTCGTGGTGGTGGAATCCATTTCTAATCAAAGCCTCTCACATTTTTGTCATCTCTTCTTTGATGTTGTCGGCGTCTGCTAATTTCTGCGATCGATTGATCAGCATCTTGACGACAGATTTGAGCTGACTTGAATGATTATGTGATTTGGCGTTGATGTATCTGTCTGTGTGCGTAGGTTACCAGTAGACTGTGTGGCCTAGGCGTCCGTCTTCATTCTTCTTAACTACCACGTCCAGAAACGGCAACTAATTATTTCGTTCTATTTCCATTGTGAACTTGATATTTGTTTGGACGTTTTTGAGGTGTTCCAAAAATACCCTGAGTTTTTCCTTTTCGTGACTCCAGATGACAAATGTATCATCTACTTATCTCAACCATAGCGTCGGTTGATGTGCTACTGAGTGTAGTGCTTTCTCTTCAACTCTTGCATGAATAGGTTTGCAATGACTGGAAATAATGGTGACCGCTTTCGTGCTCCTGCTTTCTGCTTCTAACAGTGTCCATTGTACATAAAATAGATATTAGCTAGACAGTGTCTAGCTAAACTTATTATATGGTCAGCAGGTTTTGGTCTCCTTTGGATGGTCTCAAGTACCTCGTCGACTGGTCTATTTTTGAATAGTGATACTATATCGAAGATGACTAGGAGCTCTCTTGGTTTAATTGTGTGCTGTTGCAGAATCTCAGTGAAATGGTGGGCGTTTTTCTCGTAAGACGTAGCCTTGTTAGTGAGTGGTTGTAATGACTTCGCAAGGTGCTTAGCTAGCGCTTGTAGCGTTGATCCAACAGAACTAACAATCTGTCGTAGTGGGGCACCATCCCTGTGTGTTTTAGGTAGTCCATAGGTCTTCTGGCATCTCGACGACTTTTCTCTCGGTATCAGTGTTTTTCTTGGTTTCTTCAATTCATGAATCCATAATTCTCTTCTTCGTTGCTTCGTGGGATCCGTGGCTATCGGTTGGTATGCTGCATCATCTAGCAACGCTGTCATCTTCGGGTTGTAGTCTTCGCCGTTCATTACTACTGTCACGTTTCCTTGTTCGTATATATATATATATATATATATATATATATATATATATATATATATATATATATATATATATATATATATATATATATATACACGTATATTGTGGGTAAGAAAGGGTAAAGAGTTTTCATGGAAAATTTACAATTCATAAATTATTTTGTGAGACCACTTAATGTAAAATTAATCAAGTTTACTTTTAATGACTAAACATTAGAAACATAAAATCAGCAACTAAAGTTCAAACTTGAGATTAGGATATTCGTATCAATTTAGGAATGAAAGCAACAGTAAACTTTTCTCCAAATATATTAAAAAAGATAATACTAATAAAATCCTGACGCCATAACTGGTGCAGATATTGATTGATAAAATAAAAATAAGGGGCGCAAATTATACTGCTTTTTATATTATAACATAAAATTTCATTCAAAAAATTTTATTAAATGCAATACTCGTAATCAATGACAGTTGTGCACACATTAATAAAATTGTACTAATTGAATAACAAAATAGCTTTAAATTCATGAGTGTAGTGTTTTCTCTAAATGTATTTACCTTTATTTCAAGATTTTTTAATTAAACGTAGCAGAAGTAGAGTGTTGAATTAATACCAGTTTGATAAAACTTACAAGGAATAAGTGGGTTCTTTGTTTAATTCTTTATGTGCATCAACTGAACCGTATGTTTCTGAACATGCTAACAAATTAAATTACAAAAGTTTCGAATTTTATCACCAAGTGGCAATAATTTAAGATATTACATTCTTATAGAAGTAGGTTAATAACATGTTTTATTATTTCTCTTACAAATTTTATTGTTTTAATACTATTGAGCATACATACACTATATACATCATATTGCAGCAAATTTCTACTATTTGTTGCTCTGTGCGTACCTCAAATAAGGCAAAATCTTTTCATTAACTCCTTTATACAAAAACCAAAACTGTTTATATTGTACTTCATGTTTAGAACTAATGTCATTTTTTAAAGTTGAAATTAAGTTCTCTTTTGGGATTAAACAAACAAAAGCTACTAACGCTAAACCGTCTTATTAACTAATTTGTTTGCGCGTGCGTGTACGTGTGCGTGTGCGTGTGTGTGAGCGTGCGTGTGTGGGCGTGTGCGTGTGTATGTGCGTGTGCGTGTGCGTGTGAGTGTGCGTGTGCGTGCGCGTGTGCGTGTGCGTGTACGTGTACGTGTGCGTGTGAGTATGCTTGTGCGTTTGCGTGTGCGCATGCGTGTGCGTATGCCTGTGCGTATGCGTGTGCGTGTGCTGATTGGACTTTGGGAGAAATTCAGGTTGGTTTATTATGAGCAGTTTTCGGTTTTTATTAATTATTTCTGAAGCAGCTGTACGATTCAAAGATATAAAAATACCAAAATATGGATGATAAACATATCGGTTATGTTCTAATGCAATTTTTTGATAAGGCACGTAATTTAGCGACAACAAAGTTTAGTTAAGAATTTAAGTACTAGCTCAATATTTTCAATACTTGAACGATTAATTTTATAAGAAAATGTGTACATGTATATATTTTTTAAACAAAATTTAATTTTACACAACTTCTCTTTATAAAGTTTCTTAATATAAAGCAAACTAAGCATAAAAATTAAATAAATAGGATTAAAAACATAAAAAGAATTAGTAGCACAATTATCCTGCAGAAATTATTACTACAGTTACTTCTTTTCTTTTACTATCGACTTGTCGGTTGGAAGGTGGTGCGCTGTTTCACTCCAGGTATTTGTACTTAAATTTTAGATAGGGATAGACGTGAATCATGACAAATACAAATATAAATAGTACATAGTTAACGTAAATATCTGGTGTGGAACACAACACGACCTTCCATTTTACAAAATGTAAATTAAAAGAAATTAAATTTTAATAACATTTTCTTAGGATAACTATGCAACATCTTTTATAAGAAGCTCATTACAAAAGTAACAACATTGTGAACGCAAAAACATTAATCTATGTCAAAAAGACGTTTAAAGCTGCATGACAGAGGTTAATAGGCATCTAGGTATTTTTATATCCTTGAAGCTGTTTTAGAAATATTTGATAAAAACAAAAAAACTTCCCCTAATAAACCCCCCTCTCTGCCGCTGGATAGAATGAAAACAAGCTTAAATACAAAATTTTAAGTACGTTGATATTTTCTATTTGGAGTTATCGTCGATATTAACATACATCCAGACATGATGTCTGATCTTGGCAAAATTTGGTCAAAAGTTGTAAACTGAGCTGATAAGTCGATTTAGTGATAGTGAAAAAAAAGTCGATTACATAATCTTCTATACCTACATATGTATTTGTAAGTTGGAAGGTAAAAATGGGTTTATGAGTTTGCGTAATTATAAAGAAAATTTTACTTCTATTTTGTATAGAGTTTAAATGAAGCAGGGTTTGAGTTTATTTTGTTTGGTGCTGTGTAGGGACGGATTAAATATTTTCCTATAGCAGAGGCCAGTTGCCCGTCGTTAGAGGTGTGGAAGGTACGGTATCTCTCACAGCTTTCAAGACTGAAGTAAGAAAAACGGTTCCTTGTGCCCTAGCTGATCATAGATAGATTATTCTTGAAGTGATATGAGTCTGTGGTGGGCCTTTTGTTTATGTTAAAAAAAATTTTTGTTATTTGTTCATTGAGAATTTCTTAGAAGCTGCCATACTGTAAGTTTTATTGTTTTGCCTTACCTCACCTCACATTCCCGTATGCTAAATTTGTTTTGTCTTGACAGAGTTTTGTTTTAGTCTTTTGGTTGTTATACTTATGTGGTATTGTTTATTGACTCACTTACGTATGTTGGGTTTAGGCTAATTAAAGAAGTTGCTCTTCCACTTCCCGAATATGACTTATGCTACTGAAGTTGACGTTATTTGTTTCGTTTCCTTGGGGAATGTGTTCTTTTTGCTTCTTTTTATATGAATGAAGTCGAGACTAGGAAACGAGTGCTGAGTTGCCCTTGGGACACGGCTACCAGACCTCCCGGCCGCTATGAGTATAGTCCCGCTCGTGAAGTGTTCGTGGAGTAGGTGGTGGTTGGTTTGGGTGATCCCCTCGCCAACTACGGAGCAGAAGATCGATTCTTATCGACTATACACTGCTTCGGCGGTCGATCCTTACTTTTGTTGAGCGACTGCCCCCATGGACTTTGACCGGTTACCGGGCATGCCATGTCTGGTATGATTGCTGCCCACCTTGTTTTAAATTAGAGACTCTGTAGCTCTCGGCTGTACTGTATTTGCGGTGATGCGGCACAGTTGTATGTGTGTAATTATCATTGTTCCTGTGATGGCTAGTGCAGATTATTGACTCTACACCACTCACCGTTAGTTATGGCTCCTGGACCGTGCGTTTTTGGGAGGATTTTGTTGTGCAATATTGTGTATAACATTTCAAATAAATTCGGTACTTATGTTTTTCACAAGACGTCATATGCTTTGAACCAGTAAATATCATTCGTACTTAAATATGATCCTCATAACGGGAATTTACATATTTAAATATTCAGATATGCCACTGGATAAGGGATTAAAAATGAACTGCGAATAATTTGTGTAATTAGGGGACCAACAAAATGACACAAAAAGTCGATGGTGTGATTTTTTGGTTTTGAGATATCTGAAAAAAATTTGAATTTTTTAAACTTCTATTTTATTTTTTTCTGACGTTATTATGCATAAAAATACACTTCTTCATAGCAACTTGTTACGCGCTTTAACATAACATATTCCGTTTTTCAAACGGACGTTTCCTATTTTTATAGCCATCATCAGCTTGTTTTTTAAAATGCGGTCCTGATATTTTGAAGACTGGTTTTGAAAGGTTTTTTTATTACAAATTCAGCAATGTATCACATTTGATGGTCTGATCGCGTTTTTAACCTTTTATGGACCATCATCGCGAAATTTTTGAATATAGATCTGCATTTTCAAGAAGTTGATGCAGTAACTTTCCCAATTATTGGCCCGATGAATTGGCGGTAAAAGGAAAACTACTAATTCCAGTTGGTTAGTAATTTGACAGTCGAATTCAAAACATTGCGAAGCATTTAAGGCATAACGGTTCGAGAACTAAGTTACGCAATTGATTGACATTTTAAATATTGTGTCGGTAAATATAATTTTTGACATATCTCCAGAGAAAAAAGTCAAGAGGTGTTATATCGGGGGATCGCGCTGGACATCTTACCCCCGGATACGATCCAATCCATCTTGATTCCTGGAATTCTCTGGAATTATGTGCCCGAGCACCGTCTTGTAGAAACCAATAATCTTCAACATTAGCTTGAAGTAAATCAGCTGAAGCTGTTTCTACCTCATTTTCTAATATATTTTGGTAGCGTTCAGAATTTAAAGATACGTTATAGAAAATTGGACCTATTATTCGCATTCCGGATGTTGCAGCCCACATATTAAAACTGAAACAGTGTTGGTATCTGCGCCCCTTAGAAGCTCTATGATTTTCTTTCGCCCAATAGTGAGCATTTATTCTGCTGAAAATTCCTTTATTGGTCACCTGACTTTAATCCGACTAAACGATTTTATATGGAATTTGCTCATTATCTGCGCATTGCGTGGTAGTAGAAGGGGGACACTAGACGCCATCTTGGATTTTGACGTCACAAGACCGCCCACGTGGGCGATCGCATTTTCCACCATTATTTTTAATGTTTTCTTTTCGGATGCCTTTTTCAAGCCTATTTTTTTACACACCCACGTGTGAGACCGTATTTTCAACCCCTGCTAGAATTTTCATCCCTAATTATTTTTTACATACACCCACGTGTGAGACCGTATTTTCAACCCTTTCTTTTCGAAGGCCCTTTTCAACCCTAATTATTTTTTTACTTGCGCACGTGTATGATGTGTTTTTTCACCCCCTTATTTTAGGGCCGCCCGCGCGTGAGCACGTATTTTCCACCCTATGGGTCAACCCTAATTAGAGCCTTTTTGCACATGCTCACGTGAGGGGCAGATGTAGGCCTTGGGCTAGGTCTTGGGGCTGGGGTTGGAGCTGGACTTGGAGTTGGTCTTAGGGTTATTTTTGATGGTATTAAGGTCCTTCTGGCTATATTAAGAGCAGTGCCCCTGGGGGTTAGGCAAATTCACACGCATACAATGTTGGAAATTGTATAATTAATAAGATATTATTATTAAAATTATCGATCCTATTGCTTTAAAATGGTCAAATGCTATTGGATGATCTTTTACCTATACGAGAAACCGTATTTCTAATAAGGAGGTTCTTGTAAGACACGTGTAGGGCTTCGCAACTTGTTATCAGCCCCCCGACCGGAGATGGTGTGGGAACCTAACCTTATAAGACAAGTGTAGAGCTTAGCTCTTTTCGAGGCCCTATTGATGCAATTGTATGAGGGTTCTAACTTAATCTTACAGCTGTAGGCCTTCGCCCCATCATACAAAAATGTATTCTAATAAGGAGGTTCTTGTAAGACAAGACTTGTATAAGGGTCTCCGCCCTGGCCCCTTTGAGTAAAAATTGATTTTAGAGCCATCTAGTGGCGTATAGATTAATGAACATTTTCTATAGTAGAATCTGAAAATGCACACCTCTCTTGCTCTATCTTGTTTCTTCCTCCCGCTCTCTCTTTCTCACACACACACACACACACACACACACACACACACACACACACACACACACACACACACACACACACACACACACACAAACAAACCAATTAATTAATCAATCTCAAACAAATCACGTTCGATCACCAGATTAATCTCAATCAATCAATCAACTGAAATTATGTCTTACAGTTTGCGGAAACCAGATTACAGTTCAAACTGAATACATTAAAGCCTAATTAAATATGACGTGAAATAATAAATAATTTCTACCCTAATGCAATGATGCTTTATATATAGGCAGATTCTCTAAACAGTCACCACTTATACATTCGGAACATCGTATTTGATTTATGTGCATGTTCAATTACATACACACAAAAATTGTTTCATTGTAACGTGTTCATTAACAGCTGTAAAAACCCCATTAAAAAGAATGGAAAGTAATAATCACTTATATAACATAGAGTTAAATTAAATTAACTCGTTTTTAAGAATATCAAACTGCTATAATGGAAATAAAAAGCATAAGGTTTTAATGGTTTATTATTATACATGAATTAACAATAACTACAAGTTTAAAAATCCACGAATACGTGCGTACCTCCTATTTTGCAGAGATGATCTTATGACGTCATCCTGCGTAATAATACATTTTAAAAATCTTTATCGACATTTTTGTTAGCAATATCAGGTAAAAAACATATATTAAAAATAATACGCTTACCTTTAGAAGTTTTTTCCTTCAACTGTACCATACGTTAAACTGAAATTTGTTTTATACGTGTCTCTCTAAAATACGATTTGTGAATGGCTGGATATAAACAGGCATTCCGATCATTAACCATTTTAGAAAGTAATACAGAAAAACCGGAATACCGCTGCTCGTATTTTAACAATCATATTGTACTTACAAAAATTTTACACTCAAAACACTTACAAATATTTTTTGAC